>OZ038505.1:95312984-95332984 GCA_964036315.1 Acanthosepion esculentum | reverse complement strand
ATATATACTGTACACCCGTCTTTGTTTACAATTGAAAGGCCTGCTACCGCCGCCAAGCGGTCACTTTGAGAACTAATACGACTCGTTCCGCTAAGCCCGCAAATTTTGAAATATATCTCTGACGATTTGGATTTTTTTTCTGCATTTTTATTTTTTATTTTGCATGCAAAATTTGTTCGTTGCATCCGAAGCCCGTTAATGGAGGTGGGGGTCCGTAGATGAGAGGTTTGCACACACACACACACATATATATATATATATATATATATATATATATATATATGCATATATAATGTCAGTACGACAATTCATAATTTAGCCCACCCACACCTTTTTTTTGGCGGGGGGGGGGTGCCTATTTTCTTTTTTCCTGTATAGGTGAGTTTATCTTCATGCTTTTTAATGGAATTATTTTTAATAAAATAATTTTTTCCCGTGATGTTTTCGGCCATTCCACGGATTATATAAAGCCCGATTCTTCCTTCTTTCATTTCCATTTAAGTCGTCTGAAGATCACGTGAGCGTGAAACTCGGGTTACAACTGGAGCCATCCTTTCAAATGATTTCACGTTGTTAAGCGCATTTTACTCGATTCAAGCAATCTAGACTTCGAACAATTTAGTGAGTAGGTAACTTTGCCTTTAGACATTTTTTCGCAGTATTCTCTTTGTTATTCGAAATAATATATATTCGAAATAATATATATTCGAATATCTGATATTGAGCACTTTTACACTTTTTATAGCATACGTTAAAATTATATTTCTATCATAAATAACTATATATATATATATTCATATTATACATATATATATATATATATATATATATATATATAGTTGTGGATTCCGGGATGAAATCCGGTATCAAAGAATAACAAACGCCAAGAATGAATATAGGAAATAAATGTATTAACGTAATAATACAAACTGGTAATACAGGTTAGTAGTTCCAGGAATGCAGGGTTAGTAGACAATTATATATAAAGTCTTTGGTATCGACGTATCGCTGTATGACTTCTTACTGAGTCTACGTGCTTGTTGCTGTGACTCTTGTGCTACCATCCTCTGTGTGACTCTGTCTATCTACTCGACCGACTCACCGTTCTACTATTACTACTGTCCGACTTGACTTAACGTAATTGACTGTTCGGGTATTCACTGGCAGTAGTCTATGTATACACTGGGTGAGTCCATTTGTGTAAAGAGGGGAGACCCCTCAATATATATATATATATATATATATATATATATATATATATATAAGTATGGTAAAATAAAGGACAAATAAGAAACGTATATCAATCTAACATCTAAATATTTTGTATGTAATTTTATGCTATCAACTACAGATATTTTGAACATAATTTTATACTTTCAGAGGAAAGAATGTTTTTAGATATATATTTTGTACATCATAATGTGCATTGTTTATAATTTTACTATAAAAATGGCAGCGCAGCATCTGTTATGTCTGAACAGGTCCATACGGGAGTGACAGTCACGATTGCAATTAATCTATGTAAAGACGCTCTCCTCCGATGTCGCCTTGTTTTCTTTTCGTCGAGTACACTTCTTCCCGGCGTCAAGTCTTCGTTTCTCCTCTCCTCGCTGGAACCCTCGGTGTCATTCGCGTCTCCAGCGTGAGCGATCGTTGGCGACATTTTGCCTCTCGATGTCCATCTCCATTGCCCTCACGTGTCAAGTTTTCCGTACAGGATGAATGATTGGGTATGACCGCAAGGCAACGGAGGTTTAAAATCGAAATTTTCCTTCTCTTACAGAATAATAATAATAATAATAGTAGATGCACAACTCAGATTGATTGGAAAATGTTCCGATGGATTCATTGAAATATTCCTGGTAGGCCATGCCTTAAAGGAATACAAAAAATGTCCTCTCAAATACAAATTACGCACGACGAAGAGCTTTATCTATGTAAAATGTGTGTGATAATAGTTTTTTTCTTTTTACAAAAATGATCAAGTGTAAATGTCATGAAGACATTTCTGACCTTAGGTCTCTGGTTGGAACTCTGAAGAAAATGCGTATACAATAGAAATCAAAGAAAATAATAATAATAATAATAATAATAATAATAATAATAATAATAATAATAATAATGACAGAGTGGGCCAATATCTGCACTGGAAAATTTGCAACTCCTATGGGAAGGAAACTGGAAGAAATTGGTACGAACACCACCCTGACCCGGTTACGGAGATAGGACCTGTTACAATTCTATGGGACTACACAATACACACTGACAGAACAATCAAAGCCAACCGCCCAGACATTGTTATTAAAGACCACAAACAAAATAAGTGCCTCCTTATTGATATGGCAGTCCCTGCAGACTGCAATGTGTCTTTGAAGATATTCGAAAAACTGTCAAAATACAAGGACCTTGAAATAGAAATCACAAAAATGTGGCACATGGGAACATCAACAATTCCTGTTGTAGTTGGAGCCCTTGAACTGGTTGGAAAAGATTCCAGTAGGCTGATTGAAGGGATCCCTGGAAGTCCATGCCTCAAAGAGATACAAAAAATTGTTCTGACAAGTACAGCCCACACTTTACGAAGGGCTTTATCTATGTAATTATTTTTTTTATTTTTTTGCAGTGGAAAGTGTCATGACGCCATTTCTAACCTTAGGTCCCTGGGCGGGACCCGGAAATAAATGTGTAAACGCCAGATATCAAAAGAAATAAAAATAATAATAATAATAATAACAACAATAATAATAATAATAGTGGTATCTAGGGAGAGCCATGCTCATCTATTTTATACATATATAAAAAAATAAGGTAACTTTTATTCTTTTATTTTTTATGTCATTCTAAATATATAGATATTTATATTACCAATCCAGTCTTAAAATATCGTATATTTTAAACCAGTAGAAGCGTTCTGACAGAGAACGGTAAATGCAACACTGAGATCTGTAGACGTACTGGGATGGCCAAGAACGCATTCCAAAAGCTGGGAAGAGTATTGCGAGAAAGGAGGATTTCTTTGGTAACCAAGAAAAGAATACTGAGCTGTTACGTGACATTTCCTCAAAGTTAAAGAAGAGACTCGAGGCGACGGAGATTTGGTTCTACAGAAGGATGCTGAGGATAACATGGACCGAGCGTGTGAGCAACGATGAGGTCTTAGAGAGGATGCAAGCAAGGAGGAGACTTATACTTAACATCAGGAAGAGGCAGCTAAAGTTCCTGGGACACATAATGAGGAAAGTGGGCCCGGAGAATCTGATACTCATGGGTCGAATAGAGAGAAATAGAGACAAGGGAAAATAACGCATGACATACTTAGCGGCTTTAAGCAAGTGGATGACAGAACGTGGTCTAGCAGAGGGAATGAACTTGTTGAGAGCTGCAAGGGATAGAGGGTGGTGGAGAGCCATGATCGCCTACGTCCTGAAAGGACATGGCACATAGAAAGAAAGAATGTAATCAAGAGTTTTGACGGGAGAAAAAAAAGACTCACATTCCGCTAAGTACGAAGATTTTTCCAGGTTAAATGGCAAGATGATGTTAGTGTCCCAGGCAAGTAATGTCGTCTCAATTGTTCGGGAAGAAAATAAAACATTAAAACTAAAAACTGAAACTAGAAAGGCGTATAGATATGTGTCTTTATTTAACACTCATTAATCATAATGCCTATTTTTAAAATACCGAATGCGCCTGCGCAGAATTTCAATGGAATTATTGATTCAGGTAATGTAACTTATCGACGCGAAATGTGTAATCGGCCAGCCGAGTTCAAATCCCTACCTCGCCTGCTGCCTTCACTTTCACATAAATGTCTTTCGAAATGAAATGAATAGCCTAGCTCTGAATTAAATAGCAGGATTGACTGTGTTCGTTACCTTCAGTCGCAGCTAGTCTAATTGAAACTATGAATTCCAAACCGTAGAAAAAGTAAGGGGAAAACGGTCCACCTAAATACATGGCACATCGCAGATAATAATAATAATAATAATAATAATAATAATAATAATAATAATAATAATTAACAATCAAAGCTAACCGCCCAGATATTGTTATTAGAGACCGCAAACAGAAAAAGACGGCAATGTATCTTTGAAGATATTCAAAAAGTTATCAAAAATACAAGGACCCTGAAATCGAAATCTCAAAAATGTGGCACATGGGAACATCAACAATCCCTGTTGTAGTTAGAGCCCTCGGATTGGTTGGCAAAGATTCCAGTAGACTAATTGAAGGGATTCCTGGAAGCCCATGCCTTAAAGAAATACAAAAAAATGTTCTCACGAGTACAGCCCACACCCTGCGAAGGGCTTTGTCTATGTAAAATATGTGCGCGCGCGCGCGTGTGTGTGTATGTGTCTGTGTGTGTGTGTGTGTGTGTGTATGTGTGTGTATGTATGTGTGTGTTTGTGTGTGTTTTAATTGAAAAATGTCACGATGCTATTTCTGACCTTAGGTCACTGGGCGGGACCCGGAAAGAAATGTGTACACACCAGAAATCAGAGGAATTAAAATAGTAATAATAATAATAATAATAACAATAATAATAATAATAATAATAAAATGACATACCCATCATTGGCTACCTAGTGCAGGGTTAAAGCTGGAACTGAAGGTTTTATTCCTGCGGCATAGGACCAATGCTTGCTAACTAGAAATTACTAAGCAGACATACTGAAAAATGTGTTAGTCCAAAATTCCGATTCTGTGATAAATATCTTGTATCAGGTTGCGCGCTATTGGCACCCACTGAATATAAAACACGGTACAACAGAGTTGGCCAATATCTGCACTGGAAAATCTGCAACACTTCCGGAAAGGAAACTGCAAGAAATTGGTATGAACACCACTCAGACCCGGTTACGGAGATAGGACCGGTAACAATTTTATGGGACTTCCCAATACACAGAGAGAGAACAATCAAAGCTAATCACACTGACATCGTGATTAGAGACCGCGAAGACAAAATGTGCCTCCTTATTGACATGGCAGTCCCTCAGACTGCAATGGATCTTTGAAGATAAACTATCAAAATACAAAGAACTTGAAATCGAAATCTCAAAAGTGTGGCACATGAGGACATTAACAATTTCAGTTGTAATTGGGACCCTCGGATTGATTGTAAAATATTCCAATCGACTCATTGAAGGAATCCCTGGTAGCCCATACCTTAAAGGAATACAAAAAAATGTACGCACAAGGCACAGTCCACATTTTACGAATGGCTTTATCTATGTAAATATGTGCGATTTTTTTTCGAAAGCTGCTCAGTGGAAAATGGCATGAAGCCATTTCTGACGTTAGGTCTCTGGTTGGGCCCCGGAAAGAAATGTGTATACACGAGAAGCTAAGGGAAATAAAACAACAACAATAGCAACAACAACAACAATAATACTACTACTAATAATAATAATTGAAGCTCTGGGCCTCGTGAGAAAAGGAATGGACAATTTTACTAACAGTGTCCCAGGTAGCATCAATATACAAGTTGCCCAGAAGACTTACTGGGAACATCCCATATACTAAGTAAAGTACTATCAATTAAATGACATTTCTCCTATAGGGCCCAAGAGCCATAGTTTGAACCCGGCTTTACAGGATGTAAAGCAGGAAACCTAACATACACAAATAATAATAATAATAATAATAATGATAATAATAATAATGCCTCCATATTGATATGGCAGTCCCTGCAGATTGCAATGTATCTTTGAAGATATTCGAAAAACTGTCAAAATACAAGGACCTTGAAATAGAAATCTAAAAAATGTGGCACATGGGAACATCAACAGTCCCTGTTGTAGTTGGAGCCCTTGGACTGGTTGGAAAAGATCCCAGTAAACTAATTGAAGGGATCTCTGGAAGTCCATGCCTCAAAGAGATACAAAAAATTGTTCTGACAAGTACAGCCCACACTTTACGAAGCGCTTTATCTATGTAATTATTTTTTTAAATTTTTTTTTTCGCAGTGGAAAGTGTCATGACGCCATTTCTAACCTTAGGCCCCTGGGCGGGACCCGGAAAGAAATGTGTAAACGCCAGATATCAAAGAAAATAATAATAATAATAATAATGATGCAAACAGAGCTATGCCTGGCTATGGACATAGCATTTAGAAATCCAATATCGAGGTTTACAAACACCAGTAAATTAGTACGATTACTAATTACTAGGATTTGTACATAGTATACTAAAATATGGAGATAACGTAGTGGTTATCAGCGCGGAGAGTAGTACTGGGGACCCGAGTTCAAATTCCGACATCGTCTGATCCGTTCACTCTTACATAAATGCCCTTAAGAAAGTCATGCTTCTATCTCTTTTACCCCTTCTTTCCAGCAACGAATTAATCAATGATATGAAATTCGTATATAACAAAGATAAGGAACCTGTGGAGAGCCATGATCGTCTATGTCCCGTGGGCCATGGCATTAAAATGCTCATTATTGGTACCGTTAATATGATTACTATCAACACGTCGTTCTTGTATTTGTATTGTCTAAATAAATAAAGAGCAAATTCTGTTTGTCTGTCCGTGTGTCTGAAACCCTCTCACTCGGGGCCACACTTGCTCTACATAAACATATTTATCCCTTTTTGGAATCAGCATGACCTCGAGATTGAAAAACTGCATTTCATTTGGTGCTTGAACATCTTGGAATTTGAGTCAAAAGGATGAAGGAAACAGTTAAACATTCTAATTATAAAATCGCTGAAAAATTATCGATTCAAAAAAATTGAATTTATATTGAGTTGAAAGTAACACGAACATTTTGTGAATTTATTTTTTTTTTGTTTTAAATTCAGTTTAATATATTTCCAAAACTTTGTGAATTGAGAAAATCAATTTTATTTTTTCAAAATGTCAAGGAATTAGGGTTAAAGTCAGAGGTTTCGTGAATAATGTTTTGAAGTTCTGCAGAGTTTGTGATTTGAAGAACTCAATTTTCGTAATTTCGGCCGAAATTGGATTTTCGGCCCAAATCAGATTTTCGGGCTAAATAGGTCTTTGGGTCTGAATTAAACTTATAGCCCGAATCATAGTTAAAGTGAGCTTTGAAGTTAGATGGAATGAATTAAGGAATTCAAAGTTATTTCTTCAAATTTATCATTGCTGTTTTCTAAGCTGGACCAGAGGTCTCTTTAGTTCTGGGCTGGAGCTAGCTTAAAGGTCTGCACGGAATTCGTCTTTTAAGCTAGTAAATTAATAAAGCCTTATCAATATATTGGAAATATGTAGATACTTTAGGTAAAATATTATGGGAAGGAAGTAGAAAATCGAAGAACAAATCATGCTAATACATTGCTAAGTTGTGATCGCACTAAATTTTGAATCTACCATCCGAATGTCACAAGAGAAATCTAGGTTCGTTAGATTAGATAACCTTTTTCAATCCTCTATTGTAAAATTTTTGTTATCCTTAGGAATGGTAGTCTCGGTTTCTAACAGAAGTGATACCAGCGTGGTCGTCTACTGTAGCCCATCTGCTTCAAGTTTCGACATATTGTGCGCTCAGACAGTGTATGCCTCCTATTGAAACAGTCTGGTTATTCTCCTTTGACCTCTTTCATCAACAAGGAATTTCCGCCTGCAGACTTGCCACTCAATTGAATATTTCTTCTGAACATTCTCTGGAAAATCCTAGAGACTCTTGTGCATGATTATCCTATAAGATCAATAGTTTTTGAAATACTAAAAGCCATCTTATATCAATGACCATGACGTATCCAATCATTTAAATCATGTTTCTTTCCCATTCTTTCTTTTCTTATGTGCCGTGCCCCTTCAGAGAGTAGGTGATCATGGCTCTCCACTTTTCCTTATCCCTTGTAGCTCTCAATAAGTTTTGTCCCTTTGCTACTTCCTCCAGGCCATGTTCTGTCATCCACTTGTTTAAGCCCGCTAGGTATGCTATGCGTTGCTTTCCATTGTCTCTCTTTCCCTCTGTTCGACCTGTGAGTATCAGATTCTCCAAGCCCTCCTTTCTCTTTACGTATCCCAGAAATTTCAGCTGCCTCTTCCTGGTGTTAAGTATAAGCTTCCTGCTTGTTTGCATCCTCGCCAAAACCTCACCATTGCTCACCCGCTCAATACATGATATCCTTAGCATCCTTCTGTAGAACCATACCTCTATCTTCTTCATCTTTCTAAGACTGTCCAACATTCGCTGCCGTAAAGGATGACAGATGTCACATAGCAGCTCAGAACCCTCTACTAATTCATTAAATTACTGCCACATTGGAAATTAATATAAATCCGCATTTGTTTTTATTCCTTTTGAATATGTGCCGTGTCCCTGGCGTAAGCGATCATGGCTCTCCACAATTTTGTGTCCTTTTTAGCTCTCAATAAATTTTGTCTTTTTTAAAAATTTATTTCTCCCTAATCCTGGTCCGCCACTCATTTAGTCAAGATCACTAAATTATGCGCTGTTTTCCTCTGTCTCTCTTGCCTTCAACCTGCACTATGAGTTGGAGTAATGGATAACGGCTCGGACGGAGGAATCGTAGAGTCGAGTTCGAATTCCAGTCGAATCCGTTACATTCACTTACGTGCTAACACCCTAGGGAAAGGTGTGAATCCTCTTCTTCTCCCTCCAACTATGGGTAAATAGCAGGAGAGACTGGGTTCTATAGCCTTGGATGGCAACTGGTCTAGGAGAAGGTCAACTCTGAATTCAAAACCATTCGGCGGCCTCTTGGTTACTCCTGCCTCTGCGTCTGTGGAAATTCTGCGGCAAGTAAGAGCATATTCCTCCCTCCACTGTGATAGCATGTGAGGTGTGGGGACCGCGTGTGAAGTTCAAACTCCCTTGTCACTCCGTTTCAGGAATTCGCCGCCGTTGGAATCGGGAATGGCTGTCGCTCGTTTCCGCATTGGCGACGGATCGCCGTGCTTGGTCGGCCTTCGTTCCGGACGCGGTGAATTCCTTGGAAGGAGCCGGCTTAACCGATCCAGGGTGAATGCTGCAACATACATACATACACTATGAGTATCAGATTTTCCATGCCCGCTTTCCTCATTATATATCCTAGAAATATCAGCAGTCTCTTCCTGCTGTTAAGTATGAGTTTCCTTTCTGTTTCCAATTTCTCTAGTCGTTGCTCACATAGTCGGTCTATGGTATCGTCAAAATCCTTTTAAGTAGCCACTAAGTACACATGTGTCATATCGCGTAGACATGTTTAATCAGATACAAGAAAAATGGCACCTTATTAGGATTCTGTCTGTAATATTCCGGTATTTTAGATTTTATAATGGGCTTTAGAATTGCGCCAGAATTATGACGACTTTGAAAACAATAACCGTTTACTGAATTATACTTTGACTGTCACGCATTAAGCTACAAATCTATAATTACTTTTAAAGTCTTTCGTATTTTATAGTTAATAATTGACTTTTAATCATAAATATTTCTTTTTCCGTCGTCTGAGTGAGAGAATGAAGGAATAGCGTTAACTGATATCTATACGGGGGAAATTGGATACATAAACTCTATCCGTCAGAATAATGGTGGGTAACTGAATGACAAAATGGAAAACATTCTCTGTATTCCGTTTCGTCTCTCAAAAGACTTATTCAAACTAAAATAATGTACTTATTGATCGAATAACAAGGGTTAGCGGCGAAAATATAAACAAAAATGTCAGTTAATATTATACACCAGGGACGGTGAAGATCTAGGAATGTTAAATTTAAAATTTTAATTGTATTTCTAGCGGCTGATGATCCTAGAGGTCCAGGTTCGTTGATTTCATTGGCCTTCCGAAAGCTTTAATTGTTTCATCGTTATTTTTAAATATCACGCTTTCTGATAACAATACAGTGGAACCTCGGTTCACGAATTTAATTCGTTACTGAAGGCCGTTCGTATCCCGAAATGTTCGTAAACCGAAACTATTTTTCCAATAGGAATCAATGTAGAGAAAAAAAGTCACAGTACAATAAAATTGGAAAAGAAAAGCACGGCACAACACACGAATGTATACAACATGGCGGTCGACACGGAAATGATTCCATTCGGGTTAACTTGGTTCGGCAATGTTGTTAGAGAACCGAAATTTTGTTCGATACCCGAAGGATTTTCATCTCGAATTTCCTTTTCGAAAACTGAATTGTTCGACAAGTGAGACGTTCGAGAAACGAGGTTGCTCTGTATCGTTGTTAGGAAAGGTGAAATGTTCTATGAACCCGTACGGCAATTTACTAGGAAAGACTCAGAATGTAGTGCCTTTTCTATAAATCTTTGTCTTAGTACATTATTTTCTTTAAAAAAATTAAAATTGCTTTCTTTAAGTCAAAATTATGATCAGATTCATTACGATGAACGACTAATTCATTGAACGTTTGTTTAGTAAAATTTCGCATTTGTGTTCATATATTCTTTTATTTAAATTCCTAGAAGATTTACCCATGCGTTTCATGTGACACGTATTTCAGTCTATATTTTAAATCCCTTCTCATTCGAGTTGCTTCAGTGATTTAATCATTATTGGACCCTTGAGTTGTAAGAAGAGTCCGAACCGAATATTATTTTAGAGAGCGGAACTCCGAAATTAGTGTTTAGCCTTATTGCTTCAAATAGGGTGTGCAAGGGTCGAGGCATAGGGAATTAGCTTATGACACTTGCAGTCAGAGTCCAAGCCTCGAAGTTATTTAACTGCTGTTTGAAGCAGAACTCCTTCCCAAATCTGTGGAATGTGGCCTCTGTGTGCCCTGCTTTCAAGAATCGTGTGATCGCTCACCACCATCACGTTATAGACCCATCAGTATCCGCAGTGTCATTAGCAAAATCTTTGAAGCTATAATTAACAAAAATTTTGTTGATCACCTCAATAGGAACAACCTATTGAGAGACAAACAGTACAGGTTACGACAAACCCGGTCCACTGCTGATATCCTAACTACCATTACTCTGAAAATCAGTGAGGCGCCAGACAACAAATATATATCAAGGACGATAGCATTGGCTATTTCAAAGACCTTTAACAATGTGTGGCGTAAAGGGTTACTGCACAAGCTCTTTAGCTACGGAGTCACTGGAAGAGTCTTCCCAATTATAAACTCCTTCATAAAGGGTAGTTCTTAACTACCTGTGCCCTAGGACGACAGCGACCAATGCAGGCATCCCCGGAGGTTTGCTTTTCGGTCCAACCCTCTTTGTAAAGGGTGTTCCAATAACTTGGAGCGATTTTAAATGTGAATTAAGTTCAAGCGTCTAATGATTTTTTTCTTTTTCTTTCAGATTTAACAACTTAAATCTTTGGCAATTTCGACTATGGAAAGGTTAACAATCAAACAACGTGCTAAAGTTATCGAAGCCTATTACGAAAATTTCAGACAGAAATGCATCATCTCTCGAAACAGCGAAATAAATTGACCACCACGATCATGCGATTTGACGCCTTTAGATTTCTTCTTTGGGGTCATCTCAAAAGTAAGGTCTATGCCAACAAGCCAATAACAATTCAACAGCTGAAGGATGAGATAATAAGGCATATTGGTGAGATCGAGGAGCGACTATGCGGAGAGGTCATCAAAAAGTTTGACCTTCGAGAGGAGATGTGCCTGCCGAAGCATTGGCGGACATTTGGGCGATATTATTTTTCACACCTAATTGCCATGTCTTAAATAACATGATCTAATATGGAAATAAATAAATTTTCACCAATAACACTGATTTATTTACTGCTGAATTTGATCCGTCGTAATGAAACACCCTTATATAAAAGCTGTCTTAATGAAACACCTTTTACTTTACATAAATGATCTGCCTAAGAGTACTCCGATCATATGCTGATTATACAACGGTAAATGAGTGCACCTCAAAAAAAAAAAAAAAAGACCAGAGCCTAGTAGTTGATCTCTCCTCTGACAAAGGTTTAACAGCTCAGTGAAAGAAAGACTTGCTGGTCACATTCACTACGTTGAAAATCAAACCGGTGACATATCATCATTGCCGAACGGACCCAGATCTTTCACCAGTCGCGATTAACGATGTTTCCTCAGGAAGACCATGTGCCTTGAGAGACTATTGGGGCTGAAACTCAGTTAAGACCTCAAGTAGAACTTGTACATGGTATCCATCGCCAAAGATGGGGAAAATATGGTGGGTTCCCTGTAACCTTCCCTTCTACTTACTACCTTTATAAGTGCCAGATCAGGCCAAAAATGGAATACTGTTGGCATATATGGACAAGAGCTGCCTTCTTTTCATTTTCCAGTTACGGTAGAGCACAAAAGCGTCTCCGCGTCCCTGTGGGTGACACTCTACAACCCCGCTTTCACAGATCGAAATGTCATAAAACACTCACTGCTCTATTGCCATTTTCATGAAAAGTGCTCAAACAAGTTACATTTCTTAGTTCCATAAATTGTAACATTTATAGGTAAGGCCCGCCATGCCACAGTCATTGTAGCGAACTACCTTTAGTATTCCCCACTGGTAAGATGTAAATACCACTCGAGCAGCTTCTTTTCGTGACCCCCTGCTCTGTGAAAGAGGGTGTTTACTCGATCACTACAATCTTAACCTGTTCAAGTCTAGGGATAACCGTTATCTTCTTCACATATCCGCATAAACTGCTCCTCTTACTCGGTAACCCTCTACCTCCAGTTGCTCTCGGGCCTTGTATAGGGTTAACATTACTGTAGAAAAACTATAATAAATAAAGACTACTTCTTCGTTTCCTTTTCATTTATTCTTTTATTTTCTTATTATAAAAATTAACGCAGTTCACTTTATCAGTTCATAATCGGTATATACATCATACGCTGAAGTGGCACCCAAAATGTTCTTAATTTTACCATTTGGAAGGTATCCAGGTGACACAGTGTTGATAGCAGACACGGGAAGAAAACTACAAAAACTCCTACAGAATATAGTGAAGGAAAACGAGAATAAAATAATAGATATCAATCGCAAGAAGACAGAATGCATGGTTGTTAGCAAACGGGTGATCCCAAAGTACGAATTACATATCGGAGATACCAAACTTGTAACTGTGTTAACAGAGGACAGAAAAGTGTGACTCTGAAACTCGAAGGCGTATTGGGATTGCGAAAGAGGCTTCCAAAAGCTAAGCAGATTAATAAGAAATAGAAAAAAAATCGTTAGAAACAAGAAAAAGTGCACTAAACTGTTATATGATATCTGTTCTGTAAGACAGTGAGTACTGGACCATCTCTTCAAAGATGAAGAAAAGACTTGAAGCAAAAGATTATGATTCTACAGAAGGATGCTGAGAATACCATGGACTGAACATGTGTGCACCGATGAATTTTAGAGAAAATGGAAACAAAAAGGAAACTTATATTTAACGTCAGGAAGAGACAGTTGAAGCTTCTGGGGCACATAATGAGGAAAGAGGGCTTGGAAAATCTTATACTCACAGGGCAGATAGAGGGAAAAAGGAAAACAACGCATAACCTACTTAGCGAGCTTGAGTAAATTGATGGCACAACAGGATATAGAAGAAATAACAGAAAGACAAAGTTTATTAAGAGCTACAAGGGACAAGAACTTGAGGAGGGCCATGATCGCCTACGCCCTGAGAAGACACGTCACATAATGAAAAATATAACCTAACCGAATTTACGTAATAAAGGTTTTTTTTTTCAGTTTGAAGTTTAACTTGCATTAGAAATGCTATAAACATTTTTGTTAAAAAATGTCTTTTTCTTATCGACGAGTAATAAAAGTTCATCAGTATCTGTCTATATTTCTGAGATGAGGCATTATGTACATTATTCCTCAAGGACACATAGCACAGTGGATAAAGGCGTTGGTTAGATCCAGTGACAGGACCCAAAGAGTGTGAGTTCAATACCCGGTTAAGGCAGTGGAGAACTTTCAGATGGAAATTAACAGGAGAATAACTGATAACTGACATACATTTAAACATGGCACGTGGAACTAGAACAGTCTACCCCAGTGAGCGAAATAAAGGATTCAGTTCGACATTCCAACCACCTGAAGAAGGCCGAAGCTTACAACGGCCGAAAAGTTGTAATAAACATGGCGACAAAGATGAGGACAATAGTCTGAATAATGTAAATAAAAGTTAATCAATTGACTAACAAGCTCTTAGTTTTTGATCCAACCATACCAAAAGATATAAAGTAGTATTAAAGAGGGAAAAGGCAAGAAAATACAGGATGTTGTGGAGAGCTATGGTCACCCACGTCCTAAAGGGACATCAAACCAGAGAAAGAGAGTTTAGCAACTTGTTAACTGTCGCTCCACGGTATACGCTGTGTGTACGGATTCGCAAACACACGCACCTGTTTCAACCAATTTTCTTTCTGACATTAATTTATATATCTGAGGGAAATTCAACCATCTTTCTTTTTTGTTTACGATTTCTCCATTTAATCGTTCTCGCCTCTCTCTATCCATCTTACCAACTTCGGTCTAACTTTTTATTCCTTTCGAAGATTGAGAATCTATATTTTTTTGTGTTTCTTCCTGTACCTCTTTTTTTTAAAAAAAAAAAAAAAAACGGAAACCTCGCTTTCCCAAATCTTTCTCTTCTTTCTCTCAGCGCCGTCTTACACGATTCACCCAAACAAACTATCTTTCAGCCTGGAACTACTATAACTACTATTTGCTGTCAGAACACGCGATAACAGGCTTCGGAAAACTGGAACCGTTCTGTTTCTATTTCTCGTTTTCTTTTTTGATTTTCGTCATTCATTCTCTCTTTGCTTTCGGGCAAGTCCCCAGCAAGAACAGCTACGAACAACTAAGCATGTCGAGCCCGAAGTGTTTGGTTAATACATTCCTCGTTCCTGGTAACGGCATATGCTCCCCTCTCTGGTGTTTGGTCCTTCCTATGCATTTCGAAATTCGATGACTTATGACGAAGAGAATAATAAAAACAGGAAGAGACGAGAAAAAAAAGAAGAAAAAAAAAAAGGTGGGGAGAAGGCAACATTATCGACGACAACAATGAAGAAGGAACGGTAAATAATTACATTTATCCAGCACCTTAGTTGCTTTCGGCGAATGAAGCTACAGCTGCTACTACTGCTACGTTGACTGCGGCTAGCTTGTTTTTCTTTTTAAAGAAATTATTGGAGGAAGTTTACCTGTTCTTTTGGGTTTTTTCATTTACAGGAAAAAGTTGTTTCATTACCGTAGTAAACTACAATAAAAATATTAAATATACATACAAACAACAACAACAACAACAAAAGATTTGGATTTAAGAAAAAAAAAAAAAAACGGTTTTTAAGTTTCTATAAATTTTGGAGAGTAAAAAAAAAAGATAAAAAAAAAGAGAAATAAAAATAAAAAAGAATCATCTAAATCTAACAAACAACAAAAACAAGTACAACAATACAGAAAAAGAAACAATTGTAGAGAGAGTGAAACTCTTTTCCTGAGGTTCGTTCTTTTTTTTTTTACAAACTAATTACTTGTAAATTTCCCAATTCCGACGAGACATATAAAGCCTGATTTCAAGACCCTTTTGTTCGTCCTATCACACACACATCTCTCTCTATAAAAATAAAATAAAATAAAATAAAATCTGCGATATCCACGTGCTTAAAGAAGCGAAAATATTTCGGTTCCAGTCTCCAGTAATCTGCAGTCGAGGATGCAATACCAAATCGGCGAGGCTCGTTTTCTCTCGATACTTTAAGCACACGCATACCAGAAAACAGGGAAAAATATCACCTGAACAATATACATATGTATAGATATATCTAGCGGTCAGTGTTGATTTTGCAATTATAACAGTGCATATCGACAAATGTGATTTGCTGCTTGCATAAAGTTAAGAATTTTGGAACACCTAGTGAAAAACGAATTGGCGCATATAGAAGAACATGCTAAACAAACTTGCTATGAAGAAGTAGCTACCGTATCTTGTTTTTAAGAATTCAATCTTACCTATCCACATCGTTTTCAGCTAATTGGCTTTTTTTTTTTTTTTTTGGAAAGGTTGTTTATTTTTCTGTCTTTTTTTTTTTTTTTTTTTTTTTTTTTTTAATCTGTTTTATTTTCACTTCTACATCAGGGGAAAAAGCCAAACAGTCCAAAGGAAAACATTCTTTTGCACAGTCAAGTCTAAATATGTTTGTAATTATTTCATATAAGTAAAAAACTTAAAAAAGGATTCTATTACAAGGAGCTACACACTTTCTTTTTTTTTTTTCAACTTTATCTTCGAATATTTCTTTCGACAGGATCCTTTCTTTCGACTTCGTTTTTTCACTGTAGAGAGCGCGCTACTTTCTGGTTTGATAGAACAAGAAAGAAAAGAGAATACAGCAAAACGTGGGAAAAAAAAATAAAGGTTATCGATCTGTTTATATTGTTTCCAAATTCTATATTTTTTTGTTATGAAAGAGGGGAAAGAAATGAGATAAAAAAAAATAAACAACTGAAAAAAAAATCCAAGTTCTAATAGAAAACTATCAAAACAATGACTGAAGGAAAAGCACAAATTGGATTTTAATAAGAAAACATTGATTCGTAAAATCTTACTCAAATAAAAAACATATTTTTGTATAATATATGCATTTTTATATTCAATGGGTCGTTAGAATACAGTTCAAAACAAATACATATAAATTTCGAGATTTATTGGATTTTTAAACCTTTTTATGATTAATAGTTAAAAAAAAAAAACACTAACTTGTGTTTGTAAAATTTAACACTCAAAAAATGTGACGATACTGAAGTTTTGGTAAACATTCCTTTTTAATATTATTAGTAAAATAAAAAAAAATAATGTGGAATGGCGCATCGCCGTGGAGCAGTGGTTTGCAACTCTATATTGCAGATCGTGACGACTCTAGCGTGTTTGATGCTTGTTATATACTATTGAGCTATACTATGCAAGGATTAGTCAATACAGATTAAAAACTATGAAAGTACTGTGATATCATTACAGCAAACAATAGAATAAAGAAAAGTTAGAAGTAAAAAAAAAACGACTAGTTGCCAAATAAATAAAATAAAAGTGAATGGAATACTTTTTTTACACTTTACTTCAAATAAAAAATGTCACAATACTTTGGTAAAACGTCACCAGTTTTTAATCATTAGATTTCAATTATATCTTCAAATAAAATTAAAACAAATTTTAAGCCAGTAAAAAAATAATAGGAAAAAAAAAATTTCGAAGTTGATTTTCTTTTCTAGTTTTGCCAAATTAAAAAAAAATCTCTGAAATATTGTCTAAGATTTTTAAGCTAATAAAATGTTTTCATTTTCTTTAGAAATCTCTACTCTCGAAAGGTAGTTTGAATATAACTTTTAAATTTTAAATTTTAAAAATAAAAAAAAAATAATTTTATTATAATTGGGAACAGATTTTTACTTTTTAAAGTCAATTATATTAATATTTAACGACAAATAAAAACAGAAAATAAAAAAAAATCTATTGAACATATTCATTAAATACCGCCTACTTCATTTCTGTTCCGTGAAAACTAATGAAAGATAGAATATTAATTATTCTTCACAAGCCGTTATTTGGCTTACATTACGGATTATGCCGAAACCAACCAAAAAATGTTTTTTAAATAATTAATTCCCCTCATTAGTTATGCATCAGACTTCAGGGACTTCAAATAAAAAAAATACTTCCAAAAGATTTCCTCTCTCAACAATGTTCTTTCCCTCATTTCTTCACACGTTATTATCCTGAAAAAAAAAATCACTTTTTTTTCCCATCCCGTCTCGATGGGTGCTGATGTGAATTCCGAATATTATCCGGATCCACCTATCCGAGGAGTTCTCATCTTTTCAATGAGTGTCTTCTGTTTGGTCACAGTTGTGTCCAACGTGCTGGTCATCGTTACTGTTTTATTGACCAAAAAGTTACGCACCATCTCATCTGTGTTCCTAATAAATTTATGCATCGCTGATCTCGGAAACGGTTTATTGACTATGCCCTTTATTCTGGTTGAACTCGCATATGATGGATTATTACCTTTGACACAGGTAAGAAAATCAAAACTTTTTTTTATTTACCTTTCTTTAAAAAAACAAAAAACAAAAAAAAAAACGCTTATTTTTTTTTCCCTCAGGTGTTGTGGTTTATCTTTCTAAAAAAAATGATATTTTTAAATCATTACAAAAAAAAAGTGAAAAAAAAAAAAAACGCTTATTTTTTTTCCCTCAGATGTTGTGGTTTGTCTTTCTAAAAAAAATGATATTTTTAAATCATTACAAAAAAAAAGTGACCCCCCCACCACCAAAAAAAAACGCTTATTTTTTTTCCCTCAGGTGTTGTGGTTTATCTTTCTAAAAAAAAAAAAATGATATTTTTAAATCATTACAAAAAAAAAAAGCGTGAAAAAAAAAAAAAAAAAATCGAAATTTTACTCCATTTTTTTTCTTTTATATGCAGTGTCGCTTCAGGACGTAATTTTCGTGGCTCTCCACAGCTTACTATCCTTTTTTTTAACTCTTATCTACTTACTATCTCTCCCAGTCCCTGTTGACTCAGTACAGATCTACCGATTCAGGCGGTTCGTGGCTGACTTGACGAACTCTCTGCATATGGGCAGTGAGGAACCTAGACGAGGCTATACGGCAGGGCAGAGTCACGTCTGGGGAGATAGACAAGTCCGACCCCGTGTATGCGGGATCTACAAGTAATTTTTACCCATGCTTCCGGGCTCAGATTCGACCCACATAAAATAACGGCCTTCTGCCACATTCTGCCTTGTGGGGAGGCGAGGTAAATAACAGTTCCCGTTATGCCTCCCTTTTACGCAATTGTTTCAATATACCACATTTGTCTTCGATGTGTCATGCGAGTGTCAAATTCTCCAAGTCTTGTGTTCTCTTTCATATTCCAAAAAATATAATTAATATTAAGTAAGCGTTCTTTCTGTTCCTCGTTTACCTAAAACTCCCTCGTTGTTCACGTATTCCATCCATGGTATTCTCAGTATCCTTCTGTAGAATCACGTTTCTGTTGCTTCAAGTCGCCTTTTAACTATAAGAAAATCATGAAGCAATCATTGCCATATAGGAGGATTGTTATTACATAGCAGTTCAGCATATTATTTTCTGTTTCGAACGAATATTTCCTGTTTCTTAATATTTGCATAGCTTTTGAAATTAGTTAATGGTAAAGAAATATTCTATCATAGTTAGGGAAAAATATGATGCGAAAGAGTTAATATAAAAGTGATAGTTTGAATAAAGCTTATTACTTTGTACTAAATACAAGTACTATCTGTAATAAGTAATAGTCATTCCGATGTTCATTTTTCAAGATATAAGATAAGCATAACGATTCAAATAAAAGTCCGTCTCGAATTTTTATACCAGTTTAATAAACGTGGAAATAAACATACAAAGGAATAAGTGCCGTACCAAACAGGAAGCGTTCCGAGTGGAGTAGAGGATTTGAAGTAAATAATTCAGTCGTGCCGTCAAATGTACCTATTGAAAATATGGTAAAAATGAATATAAACAGATGTGTGTGTATGTGTGTGTGTGTGTGTGGATACACAATTGGATATTGAAGTCAACAGTTACGTATTGACTTCGATGTCTAATTGTATATTTACATACGCTCTATCATTGATATTGAGAATTTTAACCTATAAATATAGCATACCTTAAAACAGTATTATGCATACACAAACACATATATATATATACATACATATATATATGCATATATATATATATATATATATATATATTTATATATAGATATATATATCATATATACATATATATAACATATATATATATAATTTACATATATCATTTACATATATATATCATGGACATATATCATGTACATATATATATATATATATATATACATACATATGTATCATATATATACATATATCACACACACATATATATATATATATATACGTATATACATATATATATATATATATATACGTATATACATATATATATATATATATATATACGTATATACATATATATATATATATATATATATACGTATATACATATATATGCTTATCACCTTAACGTTATTTTAGT
>OZ038505.1:95302984-95307984 GCA_964036315.1 Acanthosepion esculentum | reverse complement strand
CTACTGTTTAACCCACATCTGGACGGGTGAGGTGCCTTTGTACCTTTCCCGGGGAATGTAATGACCCCAACTATAATTCGAACTCAACTCTCCGATTTCTCAGTCGGAGCCGATATTCATTACACCACCTGCACATCTATTTTGCTTTATTAACATTATGTCTCCGTATCGGCCATCTTGGGTACATTTTTTATTAACGTCAATTAAAAAAGAATGATAACAAACGCCTGCCGCACCTTAAAAGGGGGCTTTAGCTTTTTTGCTGGCAAGTGTGTGTGTCCAAAGTCCAAAGAATCAGCAATTTTATTGGTCCTGGCCTGACGTCTCGTCTTCAGCCAGTATCCCACGCCGCCGTAAATTTTTTTCCTTGTGCCTTTCTATAAATACTTCCATGAATCAGAGGAGCTCTTTGCTATGATACGTAGACTTTATGAATTTAAGCGCAGTACTAGATTAGCAACTAGGTCTTGTCAAGCGTAAGTTCTATGCTAACAGTTTCTTTTTTTACACTTCTCGTACTAGATTGGCGGCTAGGTCCCATCATCTTCCAATTGATATAACTAGATGTAATCGTAAGTTTCACGCTAACAGTTTCTTCGCTCATCCTTCTCCCTTGTGAGACTTTTTTTCCACCCTCTTGCTTTTCAGTCAAGTTTGATCTTCAAAAATTTAAATGTAATATCAATCGTTATCTGTTGTACTTCTGACGACTCTTCAATAATATTTCTGTTTCCTAATTCTTTCATACCCAGTTGCCGCTTGTGTCTTATTGGCTTCACTACCTTGCTTTGGCTGATCCAGATTAAAAATACATACACACACACACACACACACACATATATATATATATATACATATATATATATATATATATGTGTGTGTGTGTGTGTGTGTATATATATGTGTGTGTGTGTATATATGTATGTGTGTATATGTGTGTGTGTGTGTGTGTATATATATGTGTGTGTGTGTATATATGTATGTGTGTATATGTATATGTGTGTGTGTGTGTATATATATGTGTGTGTGTGTATATATGTATGTGTGTATATGTATATGTGTGTGTGTGTGTATATATATGTGTGTGTGTGTATATATGTATGTGTGTATATGTATATGTGTGTGTGTGTGTATATATGTGTGTGTGTGTGTATATATGTATGTGTGTATATGTGTGTGTGTGTATATATATGTGTGTGTGTGTGTATATATGTATGTGTGTATATGTATATGTGTGTGTATGTATATATGTATGTGTGGCTGTGTATGTATATGTGTTTGTGTGTCTGTGTATGTATATATATGTGTGAGTGTGTGTATATATGTGTGGGTGTGTGTATATATGTGTGGATGTGTGTGGGTGTGTCTATATATGTGTGGATGTGTGTGGGTGTGTCTATATATGTGTGGGTGTGTGTATATATGTGTGGGTGTGTGTATGTGTATATGTAGATATATATGTGTGTGCATGTATATATGTGTGTGTGTATGTATATTTGTATCTGTGTGTGTGTGCATGTATATATGTGTGTGTGTATGTATATTTGTATCTGTGTGTGTGTGCATGTATATATGTGTGTGTGTATGTATATTTGTATCTGTGTGTGTGTGCATGTATATATGTGTGTGTGTATGTATATTTGTATCTGTGTGTGTGTGCATGTATATATGTGTGTGTGTATGTATATTTGTATCTGTGTGTGTGTGCATGTATATATGTGTGTGTGTATGTATATTTGTATCTGTGTGTGTGTGCATGTATATATGTGTGTGTGTATGTATATTTGTATCTGTGTGTGTGTGCATGTATATATGTGTGTGTGTATGTATATTTGTATCTGTGTGTGTGTGCATGTATATATGTGTGTGTGTATGTATATTTGTATCTGTGTGTGTGTGCATGTATATATGTGTGTGTGTATGTATATTTGTATCTGTGTGTGTGTGTGCATGTATATATATATGTGTGTGTGTATGTATATTTGTATCTGTGTGTGTGTGTGCATGTATATATATATGTGTGTGTGTATGTATATTTGTATCTGTGTGTGTGTGCATGTATATATGTGTGTGTGTATGTATATTTGTATCTGTGTGTGTGTGCATGTATATATGTGTGTGTGTATGTATATTTGTATCTGTGTGTGTGCATGTATATATGTGTGTGTGTATGTATATTTGTATCTGTGTGTGTGCATGTATATATGTGTGTGTGTATGTATATTTGTATCTGTGTGTGTGTGCATGTATATATGTGTGTGTGTGTGCATGTATATATGTGTGTGTGTATGTATATTTGTATCTGTGTGTGTGCATGTATATATGTGTGTGTGTATGTATATTTGTATCTGTGTGTGTGTGCATGTATATATGTGTGTGTGTATGTATATTTGTATCTGTGTGTGTGTGCATGTATATATGTGTGTGTGTATGTATATTTGTATCTGTGTGTGTGCATGTATATATGTGTGTGTGTATGTATATTTGTATGTGTGTGTGCATGTATATATGTGTGTGTGTATGTATATTTGTATGTGCGTGTGTGTGTCTGTGTATATATATATATATGTGTGCGTGTGTGCCTGTATATATGGGTGGGTGTGTGTAAACGAATCTAGTCTGCTTCTTGTCTGCATCTAATAACTGACGTTAATTTATTCTGATTTGCATTAATACATTGCAAATTGAAATGAAAATCGTCAAGTAAAACTCCATATCGGAGTAATTAGATTTTAATATATACTGTTTAGCTGAAAAATACACGTTACCAGGGAGAGAAATATAATGGGCCTACTCCAAAGGGCTACTTCGGGTTTTACTGCAGGGAATACATCTTAGTATTGGTAACACGCCCAGGCACGTCTAGATTTTGAAAACTACATTTAAAAATTTAAAATAAAGGTTAAACATTGCCAAAAATTTAATAAAATTGTAAGACGATTTTATTTAGCTCAGTGTTTTCCTCATAACTCCAAATGCTCCCGAGGTGATGGTACTGACCCCGTTTGGAAACGCTAGTATATATATATATATATATATATATATATATATATATATATATATAATGAGTGTGTGTGTTTAGGCAGCAATCCTTCTTTCATGCACATTTCATTGAATACGACAGACAAGGTGTTTTTATTTAGTTTTTATACAATTTTTCATGCGATCCAATAATTTTTTTCTTTTCGGATGATAAATTATATAAAAACTGTCCGAATGTTCTTTTTATCCAAGCACTTTCGGCTATACATTTAACCATTTTCAAGGATGAAATATTTTAACTGTTAAATAAGAAATAGTTTGTTGTATGTATGTTTTATAAAATGTTTTCATTTTTAAAAACACGGTCAAACATTATGTTGCATGAGAAATTGTATAAAAAACTAAATAAAAGCACCTTGTCTGTAGTATTCAATTAAATGTGCTTATATATAATATATATATATATATATATATATATATATATATATATATATATATATATATATATATATGTACATGTATATATTATTAAAAGGAAAGAACAAAGGATATTTTTTATTATTACAAAAATTATTTTTTTGATCCTCATTAGAAATTTCGAAATTTTGGATAGAAATGTTGTTCTTCTTGCGTCAACGGGTAACCATAAATTACTATGAAGAATTTTAGCGACATTTTGCGATGAAGGCTCACATTGATTTACGAATTCTTGCAGAAATCAGATGATTAGCGTATTTTAATGAAACTTTCAGGACTGAATTAAATTATCTTTGAATCGCTTCTTTATTTTTTTAGAAAATCTTGGTAAACATAATTTTACATCTGTTAACCAGCCCCACGGTTATTTGATTTATGAAATTTCAAGAAATTAACTTTTGTAGATATTAATGTTTACGTTAGTTATAAGCACAAGTCCTTAGAAAATTTAAATCATTAATTTCCATTTGTCAAACAAGAACCTAGTTACAGAAAATCTGCTTTGAATCGTAATATAAAGAATGCAATAAAACAAAGATTATTTTATTAGAATAGCTTTTAATTGCTTTTATGAATATATATTATGGACATTATTGTCTTAAGAACAAAAAAAAACTTTCGATGTATAATGACTTTTTACAAGAAATATTTTATGGTTTTATGTTTAAAATCTTAATTATAATAATTCATAAAAGTTCTAAAACTTTTAATAACAAAGGTTTTCACGTTGTATTCGTCTAGTAATTTATGCAGTTACATGCCCCTTACTTAAAAATGTCAAACGTTAACCTATCGATAAATCTATCGACACCTCAGGAAGACACGTGCCTCCGTGATACATGCTTTTCTTTGTTATTTTAAACTAAAAGTAATATTTTCTTTTAACTCACATGTAGTTAACCTTAAACCAGCTCATCTTCCTCAAATAAAGTTTGAGAAAAGTATATTTTATTTTGCAAAGATTTGTTTACTAAAGCGAATTAAGTTTTAGTGATTTAAAAGAACTATTCCAATCAATTTAAATTCAGCAGAAACTTATTGGAAATATTTAATTGAATCATTAAAACTAAAATAGAGGCATTAAGAAAGATTTTTCATTTGTAAAATGCATTTAATATATATATATATATATATATATATATATATATATATATATATATATACATACACACATTGTCGACAAGGAAAACAAAACGAGACACAGTCAAAAAATAATAAGTTACTAATATCCAAAAACATTTTCGAATTTCATGTACCTAAACAACATTTCGCTTATCATCCCTTACCTTGATAAATAACAATGATGCAAAGCATCGGCAAGAACTAAGCACAATTTGCCGATTTTCCATTTTATTCAATTTGCGAATATTTAATAAATCTTCCGGCAGGATTCGAACCTGCGTCCCTCAGGTGAAACCGTCATTAGTTCTGTTCTGCCTTGACCTCTCGGCTACGAAGAACCACATGATCAAACAAAGCCCAAATACTGGTTTTGAGCACACGCACACAAAGAGTCCATGCACAGGGTGGAATAAGACTAA
>OZ038505.1:95284517-95300284 GCA_964036315.1 Acanthosepion esculentum | reverse complement strand
ATATATATATATATATATATATATATGTGTGTGTGTGTGTGTGTAAAGATAGATCGATTGATAGAAGCAGCCAAAGATAGATACGTGAATTCATACCTTTCCCAAGGGTATTATCACGTAAGTGAATGCAATGGATTCGACTGGAATTCGATCTCTTCTCTCTGATTCCACAATTCGAGCCGCTATTCATTACTCCACCGTACATTGTATTAAATGGTCGTTGAAAGTCATTTATTGCTTCTTCTATCCTCGAGGCCGTCAAAGAGTTCAAGTCCTTGGTCATCATGACTTATCTTATGACTTGCAATGGTGTATCAGTGAATTTTCCATTTTTTAATACTAATATTCAACCCGTACAAAGTCCTAGGGCCAGTCAAGATAGAGGGTAATTGTGTATGAGCGTATCCGTCTTGGCATTTCCAATCATCTGATGCCTGATGAAATACGTTCTTAAAATGCAAATGTGGCGCCGTAAATGCTAATGGTGCTCATTTGGGAACTTGTAAATGCACCATATTCTCCTGACATGTCACCTACGGACTAGGTGTTGTTTCTCGCCAACGAAATACAAGATACAAAATTGTTGTGGTGTCCTCCCTCTAAAGAGTCTATGTTGAACTCTTCCGCCGCCTACTATAAGATTAGTAGGAGAGAAGGCCTTGGGGGAACAGTCGAATAGATTGAACGCTGGGTCAACCGACACATACTCACTAGTCGTATAATACTCTTCTGTTGTACTTACTGTTTAATATATGATATATCTACTAACACTTGTTTTGCTATTTCTTTAACCATTTAATTGGTTACAACAAAAAGAATCCGTTAAAAATGAATCGAATCAAAACGGAAATTTATGAATGAAATGTTCATTTAATCAAAACGGAAATTTATGAATGAAATGTTCATTTAATCAAAACGGAAATTTATGAATGAAATGTTCATTTAATCAAAACGGAACTTTATGAATGAAATGTTCATTTAATCAAAACGGAAATTTATGAATGAAATGTTCATTTAAAATTTTTGTTTCAAAGCTTTCAAGTAGTGAATATATCTTACTTTGCGAGGCGATAGCAAGCGGGCGAAGCCTGTTAGTTTCTCGTATATACATGTGAAATGAGTAAATACTAAACACATCAAATACCGCGGAATATGGATCACTTATAAGAAAATGAATATTTTATTACTTTTTTACAGTATAATTAAAACCCTGTAAAATACCGCTCAGCAACTAGAGCTAGAGGGTTACGTTAAGAGGCAGTCTATACTGATAGAAGGGGAAGTTAACATTTAACCCTAGACTCTGGGAAGGATTTGCTTACAAAAGGTAGTATTCAGCATCGTTTATACGACGATGTATTCCGTGGCTAACTTGGTTTAGAACTCGCCGGATCTGACGTCGGTTTTTCTGTAATATATATATATATATATATATATATATAGAGAGAGAGAGAGAGAGACAGATAGATAGGAAGATATGAACAGATATATATATATATATATAGAGAGAGAGAGAGAGAGACAGATAGATAGGAAGATATGAACAGATATATATATATATATATAGAGAGAGAGAGAGACAGATAGATAGGAAGATATGAACAGATATATATATATATATAGAGAGAGAGAGAGAGAGACAGATAGATAGGAAGATATGAACAGATATATATATATATATATAGAGAGAGAGAGACAGATAGATAGGAAGATATGAACAGATATATATATATATATATATATATAGAGAGAGAGAGAGACAGATAGATAGGAAGATATGAACAGATATATATATATATATATATAGAGAGAGAGAGAGAGAGAGACAGATATATATATATAGAGAGAGAGACAGATAGATAGGAAGATATGAACAGATATATATATATAGAGATAGAGAGAGAGACAGATATATATATATAGAGAGACAGATAGATAGGAAGATATGAACAGATATATATATATATATAGAGAGAGAGAGAGAGACAGATATATATATATAGAGAGAGAGACAGATAGATAGGAAGATATGAACAGATATATATATATATAGAGAGAGAGAGACAGATAGATAGGAAGATATGAACAGATAGATATATATATATATAGAGAGAGAGATAGATAGATAGATATTAACATATATATATATAGAGAGAGAGATAGATAGATATGAACATATATATATATATATATAGAGAGAGAGAGAGATAGATAGATATGAACATATATATATATAGAGAGAGAGATAGATACTTATGAACATATATATATAGAGAGAGATAGATAGATATGAACATATATATATATATAGAGAGAGAGAGATAGATAGATAGATACGAACAGATATATATAGAGAGAGATAGATAGATAGATAGATAGAATGATAGATATGAACAGACTGAGATAGATAGATAGATAGAATGATAGATATGAACAGACTGAGATAGATAGATATGAACAGAGATAGATAGATATGAACAGACTGAGATAGATAGATAGATATGAACAGACTGAGATAGATAGATAGATATGAACAGAGATAAATATATAGATATGAACAGACTGAGATAGATATGAACAAACTAAGATAGATAGATATATAGACAGACAGATAGATATGTACAGACTGAGAATGATAGATTGATAGACAGACAGATAGATATGTGCAGACTGATATATATATATATATATATATATATATATATATATATATATATATATATATATATCTATATATATATATAGATAGATAGATAATGGATTGTGAAGAGATAAAATAAATGATAGATAAATTTAGCATATGAATGAGACAGACTGACAGACAGTGGTGAAAACTTGTGCAGGACAAACGACACTTTTTGGAAAAGCCGGATACAGAGAACTGGTGCACAGTGTGTCACACGGTCCCCAAACGGCCCACATCAGTATCTGAATTTAGAATTTTTTTTTACTAATGTTCTCCCAATACCAGACCAAAGAGCCACTCAATGTAGCATGCTACAGTGTGGTGTTGTATGAGTTAAAAGAAAGGCAAGACATGAAGTTCATGAGTCTATGCAGGGAAGATAACGGTAACCCTAGACTTGAAGAGGTTAAGATTGAACGCCTATTGAGTACCGAGCCCTCCTCAATCCTCAAGTGGAGCTCATATATACAATCTTTTCATAAAGATGTTGGAAAATGGGTAGTTCATTGTTCCACTCTAGTAAGTATCGAAATGTTATATTCTATTTTACAAAAGCCAGATCAGACAGAAATATAGAGTATTGTT
Source organism: Acanthosepion esculentum (assembly GCA_964036315.1). Classification (NCBI taxonomy): domain Eukaryota; kingdom Metazoa; phylum Mollusca; class Cephalopoda; order Sepiida; family Sepiidae; genus Acanthosepion; species Acanthosepion esculentum. The sequence goes on along the minus strand of OZ038505.1, from coordinate 95,297,013 downwards.
GTCATATATGCGCTGAAGGTATGCTGTGCTCACTTGCCTGTTGTGATAGGAGGTTAAAAACATCTACGCAGCCTTGAGGGTGATGAATAATTTCTCGCCGTACAACTCCTTTCCCACAGACAAAACATCGCATGAATCTCGCTATTACATTGTGTGTTCGGATCTCGGTGCCACATTTTCCACCCCCTGTTAAAATACCGGATATTTAATGTTCTGCACCTTCTGCTTGATGTTGACATCCCCCAATGTCTTATAGTTTCCTATTGTTATGGGTCCTTACTTATAACTACAGAATGAACTCTTCCTAACTCTATGTATACTACGCCTCCCAAGAGAGAGAGAGAGAGAGAGAGAGAGAGACGAATCGAGTCGAGCCGATAATAGTTCACTCCAAAACAGGCTGACAGTCATACTAACACCTTCCACATCTTGTATTATTATTCCGTGTAATATATCTTCATTATTTCTACTCTTGTGTTCGTGTTGTTCTTCCTTGGTCCTAACCTGGACCATAACACCTATCTAGGAAGCCCTGGAGTTTTCTTTTCGAATCGTCCATTAACATCTCCGTATTCTATATTCTTATGCTATAATCTATCTTTACAAAGGTCAAAAGCATCTACGCGGCCTTAGGGGTGATGAATAATTTCTCGCCGTACAACTCCTTCCCTACAGACAAAACGTTTCGCTATTCTACTGTGGATTCGGAACTCGGTATAACATTTTCCATCTTCTGTCAAAATACAAGATATTTACACTTCTGCACCTTGTTTTTGATACTGACATCTCCAGTGTGTAACTCGCATCTTGGGCTTTTTCTCTTGCCGAGGACCATATTTTCTGTCTTCTCGCACTTAATCCTTTTTTTCTCGCTTACTTCTCACTTCCCTATCTAGGAAGACTTGTAGTTTTCTTTTCAAATCGGCCATCAACATTTGCGTAAACCTATATTACTAAGATTACAGCCATCGATAATAAATCCTGGTCGGGTCTCCAGTTCCCTTAGACTGGCGTAGCTGTAGAGGTTGAATAAATATGGGGAGAAGCCGCTCCTTTCTATGTTTGCATAGCTACACAATTAACTTTCTATCCGTGATTTCCGATCGGACCACGAACTATGGCCAGTCACGATGAATCAATGTCCCCCCGGGGAGGCCGCGTGCCTTGAGAGATTACTGGGATTTAAACTAACCGCAGATCTGAACTGGAACTCGTACATACGATCCATCATTAAAGAAATAGAAGACTGGGCGGATTCCACTACCGCTCCCCTAAGTACCTGACTCTTCGTGCTAGGTTAAGATTGTAGTGATCGGGGACACATCTTCTTGGGAGTCGGTTCCACAGACAAATGGTTCGCAGGAAGAAGCTGCTTGAGTTGAACTTAGTTTTCACCATCATTTGAGTTTTCAAAGGTAGACCTTTACAAGACTCAGATCTGGCCTAAAATGGAGTACTTCTGATGTATATAGCCATGAACATCCAGTCTTCACTTTCCTGTCTCGATCGAGAATAAAAGCGTCTCTACGTTCTTGTGGGTGACAAATTATTTTCCACCCTCTAACCTCTTTCTCATAGACAAAACATAGCAAAACTTTCACTGCTCTACCGCTATTTCCATGGAAAGTTCACGGACGAACTGCATTTCTCGGTTCCACCAGTTCTAACCTTCACGTCTAGGACCCATAATACTCACATTGTAGCACCCTCCTCATTATCTCCATATTCCATTGGTGAAAACTCAGTTCTACTCAATCAGCTTCTTCCTGCGAGCCATTTCTCTGTGAAACCGACTCCCAAGATATTTCCTCAATCACTACAATCTTAACCTGTTCAAGTCTACGATTAAACGTTATCATCCCCATCGATCCGTGCTTCTTGCTCTGTAACGGTCGATTTGCTCTCTAGTCTCATTGCTGTAAAAAAAATAAACATACAACTTCCTCTACTGCTCGGCAATGAATGACTTATTTGATCAAGAAAAGGAGATATTGAAATATTTTTGGCAAAATCATATTTCGGTTGCCTCAGTGTTTTTTTTTAACCATTTTGCTCAGTTTCCGCACTAAAACGCATTTTAAATTTCTTTCTTTACGTTCATTACACTGACTGCCGAGTAGATATCCACAACGTGTAATGTTACGCCCCTGATGTGTGACTCTCACCTTGGGCTGTTTTCTGAACCACTATGCATTCTTTCGTTTGCTCATAACCATTTTGAGTTCATCATCAAATCAGTGTCCTCTTCTTAGCGGATATTGGTAAAGCTGATTTCTTAATCTTAACCTGTTCAAGTCTACGATTAACCGTTATCTTCCCTATCGATCCGTATATACTGTGCCTTTTACTCTGTAACTAACTACCTCTAGTGACCCCCGGGTCTTGTAGAAGCTGAACCTCAGTGTAACTGTATACGTTCTGGATAATTCTAGTAAATATATAAAAATAGAAAGGTGTGTAAGACAAGAATACATATTCTCGCCGGACATTCAGCCTATACATTGAGTTGATTCAAAGAGAAGTTCTACTAGAATTCATTATTGGCGGGCACAATCTTAATGACATAAGATATGTTGATAGCAGAAACGGAAAGGAAACAACAAGAACTACTGAAGGTAGGGAAGGAAAGAGAAAAGAAATTACTAATATCAGAATTCAAGGTTGTTAGAAAAAAGGAACTGCTCAACATGTAAATTACAAATTGGAGATAATCAAAATAAAACAAGTAAAACAATTTAAATATCTTGCAAGTGTTTTAACAGATGACGAACAGTACGACGATCAAAACAAAAGGTGGATTGGGATAAACGTCTTCCAGAACCGAAGCAAAGTATTAAGAAATAGGAAAATTGAGTATTTAACTGTTATACAACATCAGCCCCCTCCTATACGACAGTGAATTCTGAACAATCTCCTCACCGGTGAAGGGGAGATTTAAAGCAACATAAATGTGTTTCTACAGAAGGATACTGAGAATACCTGAACCACTTGAGCAAAGATGATGTTTTTGAGAAAATGAAATGCAAAAGGAAACTTATACACAACATCAGAATGAGACAACTGAAATGCCTGAAATGAGGAAAGAAGGCTTGGAAAATTTGAAACTACAGCAAGAGGAACAGACAAATCGTGCTTGTCTGAATGGATTTCAAAACAGGGTTTAGGAGAGATGATATTGTAGTGCCTTAATGAACATAGTTTCATCAGCTTCCCTCGTAGTATAAAAAAATTGCGAACCCTTAAATTAACTGTCTCCTTGTTTTTCCTCCTTTTGAAGTGTGTGATATGAACTTTTCACACTGAAGCAAAAAGGGCTGTGGCCGCTTCGACTCAAACACACTAAACATTAAGTCCCATTCAAATACATTCATTAACACTTCGTTGGGTATGTAACTTACTTATAGGAAAAGAAACTATTGTCTTAAAATTTCCTGTTGGTAATTTTTTTAATAAATATTATCTTGCATTGCGTGTACTCTTTTTCACCACCATTATTTCATGTAATATATAAAATATGCTCGTAAGAAACCTTACACATTTATTTTTTAAGTAGCCAACACACAAAAAAAAACCATAAAGATAAATGTTATTAAGAGGAAATGGTGGAGATCCATAATCGACGGCGTTCCAAAGAGATATAGAGCATAGAAAAAGAAATTCGATTTGGGGTTGAGAATACATGCATTCACTTTGTATGAGTTCAAATTCATTTGCAAGGTAAATCAGTACTCGTATCCCGACACTCTCTGTCGACCAGAAGCGAAAAATTGAAGAAGACAACAAAAGTGAATTGATGAACGAATTAGACAGAAAAAAGCGAAGCAATGAATGAAAAGATCGTCTTTATTACTTTCTTTTAAATCATACCAAATAAATAGTTTGAAATACTGTTTCTTTTTGTTTTCTCTTTATTCATGTTCCGAATTTGCATAAAGTATTGCCGTCTAATAAATTAGCCTTTCTGAAGCCTGAAGGCAGACATACGAGTTGGATCAGATTCAGAAATAGGAACGAAATGTGACCAGCTTGCGTTGCCGTTGCCAGCAAACACAATTCATTCAAAGACCATAAAAAAACAAAACAATGCAGTGTCGACATTCACTCATTTTTTTCTACAATGGATATTGGCACATAAATCCTATGATTAAAAAAGAAAAGAAATTATTCATCCCTTTTCAAATTCTTCTATCTTTATTTGTTTAGTTTTTGTGTAATCAGCCACAATTTATAATGCCTATGCAGATTTCGTTAATACAGGCGACAATTTTCCCGACATTTTCTTTTTCGTTCTCCGGTAGCCATTTCGTAAAAAGTCATTAAATTATTCAATTCAGAAAGAACTTTCAAAGAATTTATATTAATATATCTTCTTTTTACTTTGTCAATTTTGCCTGAAGTTTGAGGACGAGGTTTTTCTCTTTTTTTAATTTCAGTTTCTCAACAGCTAAATTAAATGTTCCTTCTTGTATCGATTAAAATTTTTAATTTGTAAATGAAGAACCAAGGAGCGATTCTTGGCGAAATTAAGCTTCACATCTATAAATTCGCGTAAGACTAAGATTTGTCAGTGTGTCTTCACTTCACAAACACAACAAGGTTGCTAACAATTAAGGAACTAGCTATTATCCTTATATATATATATATATATATATATATATAAAAGTGGACATGGAAGTCAGCACTTAGAGGCGACAGTCTGTTTCATGCTAGTGCAATCGCCTGACGATTGCACTAGCATGAAACAGACTGTCGCCTCTAAGTGCTGACTTCCATGTCCACTTTTATATTTACACACGCTCTATCTCTGATATTGAGCACTTTACCCCATAAATATAGCACACTTTAAGACTATATTTCTGCATATATATATATATATATATATATATATATATATATATATATATATATATATATAGACAATATTAGTGGTGAATACACACATACATATGCAATTATATATATATATATATATATATATTAATAAATTGCATTTACAACTTAAGTGGTGGCATTTTATTTGCATACCAGTTTTTAAAACGTATATTCTAATAACTATTTCCGATGTTTTATTTATTTTTAATTCAAACTTTTAAAATTAATTTTTAAAACTCGCACATATATATGCAATATTTCAGGGAATAGTTTTTATTTCATCGATTTTTATATAAAAATAATTTATAGTTGCCTTGTTAATATTCAATAAGTTAGAAGAAAAATATCAGTGTACTTGCATTAAGAAAAAGCGTAAAATAAATGTAATCTTGTCTTCTGAAAATAATAATTTTCGAAAGCCTTACAAAAATTATTTTTTTAGAAATATATATTTTTACAGAGTTCTACAAATAACCATTGTTTTCGTTTACCAGTTTATATTACTACAGATTAGTGAAGAGGAACCGAAAATATTTTTTTATACAATCCATGTCTTTCTTACAGAAGTGACGTCGCAAGACTCGCACTGTTCTATCGCTACTTCCATGAAAAGAGCGCAGACGAACTACATTCCTTAGTTCCACCAGTTCTAACCTTTACGATTAAGATGTAAGGAAACCCCTCCAATTCCATTCATATTCCATTGGTGAGATGTAAGTTCCACTCGTGTAGCTTCTCTCGGAGAACCGCTTCAGTGTCGAACCGACTCCCAAGATGATGTTCTCTCGATTATCCTAGTCTTAACCTGTTCAATATAGGGTTCACTGTTATTTCCCCAGCATATATGAATAATCTGTGCCTCTTAAACAAATGAAAAAATAGTAAATTTTCTGAATTAATTTTAATATTATCGTTGTTAATTTTAATAAATATACAAGGAAAAAATCAAATAAATACATTAGGAAATTATTGAAATAAATACAGTAGGCAATTATTCAAATACACTAGGAAATTATTCAAATAAATGCACTAGGAAATTATTCAAATATTTCTCGCGCGGTCAGTTCCACGTCGTTCTGTCTAGAATAGGAAATTCGGTTTTAATGTACGTGAAACGACCCAAACATAATTGAAAATATCAGTGTGTTTTGTCTCTTTTCTCTCAATCTCTGATGAAGCTTTAGTAAAAGTGAAACATGTTAGATTGATATACGTTTCCTATTTGTTCTTTTATTTATCATTTTGTCGGATTCTGATTCATTTTTTATTTATCATTTTGTCGGATTCTGATTCATATTTGATCTTCAACTCATACGTAGATATAAAGGAGCTTGTTTTTCTTAAAGTCACTTCTACGTAAGTATGACCAGAGTAGGAATTTCAAGTGGAATACATATAATGACAAAAAGAACTTTAGAAAATAGATATGTTGATGAAAAAGCTGTTTATACAGAAATCTTTAGAGAAATAAGTGAACTTCTGTAAAAACTTTTCTCATTTCATAGGATGAATGTACGGTTAGTTTTTAAAAATTATAAACTAAAAATGTTGGCCAATCAATAAGTTTCCTAGCAAATAATTGATTGGCTCCTGGAGGATATCTGTTGATTATTGTGATATTTTGTCCTTATAATGTCAATTATTGTTTGTTTCTGTTGAAGTGGTGCTTCACTTTAAAATAAGCAAGGTTTCTTAAACATTAAAAAAAATGATAAGTTTGTTGGATTCATTTTTATAATTATTTATATAACCATTAGAAAATTGTTCAAATACATATTAGTATTATTATTTATATAAGCCTTAGAAAATTATTCAAATCTTTCTCTCGTGGTCAGTTCTATGTAATGTTCCAGGTAGGAAATTCAAATAGACTTTGCATATAAGTATTATTATTTATATAAGCCTTAGAAAAGTATTCGAATCTTTCTCTCATGGTCAGTTCTATGTAGTTATGTCCCAAGTAGGAAATTCAAATAGACTTTGCATATAAGTATTATTATTTATATAAGCCTTAGAAAATTATTCAAATCTTTCTCTCATGGTCAGTTCTATGTAGTTATGTCCCAAGTAGGAAATTCAAATAAACTTGGAATGATGAAAAAAGTACTTTAGAAAATAGATATCTTGCTGAAAATGTCGTTTATAAAGATAAACGTTTTCTAGTGCTAAAAAGGAATTACATTACAGCTTATTTTTCTCTGTTCATAGGCTGGACATTAAGCTTTTTATTCTTCTTTGTAAATGCCTCTTGTGGGCGTGCGCGATCATGGCTCTTTACAATTTCATTTTTCTATTTTGTGTTTCTTTATCTCTCCTAAACCTTTTTTCACCATTCATTTACCCAAGCTTGTTTGGCAGCTTAAGCGTTGTTTTCCTCTTCCTTTCAATCTCTCCTGTGAGTATCATATTTCCCAAGCCATCTTTCCTCATTATGTAAATCCTAGAAATTTCAACTGTCTGTTTCTGATGTAATGTGTAAGTGTCCTTTTTGTTTGCATTATCTCTAAGACTTTGTCGTTGCTCACGGATTCAGTTCATAGTATTCTAAACATGCTTCTGTAGAAACACCTTTCTGTTGCCTGAAGTCTCTTCTTCATCTGTGATCAGTATTCACTGCCATCTTGCAGGATTGATATCACTAAGAACTGAAGATAACAGATGAAGAATCAATGGAGATTATGTCGATTTCAATTATCAGAAAAATACGAAGATGGTTAAGTCAGATTATAATAATAATATTCAAGACTGTGTTCAGTCGTCCATAATATGCGTGACAAAATAGAAATAACAAACTTGAGAAAGTGTATTGAAAATTCTAAAAAATTATCTAGACAGATGCAGATTACTTTTTTAATCGGTTTCATTCTACGCAAGGCAATAAAGCCACTAAGACACAAGGGTTTACTGAATGTGGAAGGATTAGAAAACAGAAACTTTAATAATGAGCAGGAAAAGAAAAGAGTAATCAGGAGGACAGTAGATAGCGATTGACATTTCATTTAAATTTTTGCAGATTAAAGTTGGTTGCACAGTATAAAACAGAAGGGAGTTCCACAAGCGAGAAGTGTGATAAAAGAAACTTTTAGCATAGAATTTATGGCTACGTCTTGCTCAACTGTAAATTGATGAAGTCTAGACTCCAGTCTAGTAAGGCGCTTAAATTCAAAAAGTCTAGGTACCATAGCGAAGAATAAAAGTATTTTTAGAAAAAGACACAGAAGCAACTTTTTGGTGTTGGGATAATGACTAAAGCCGTGTCACTAGATCATGACCAATAATATTGTTGATTCTTCTTTGGATCTTATCAAGGAGCTCAGGGTAGATAGCAGGGGCACCGGACCATATATGGCAGCGATATTCTAAGCAATGGATGAAGGGTAGACTTATAGGCATGCAAGATACATTCTGAAGAGAAAAGTTGTATCACACGACACAGTGAACCAAATTTATTATTTTGTCGTATATGGGATATCATTTAGCGAGACAAGCTTGCTAAACGTTACACCGCCTCGAGGTGCCCAGGTGATTTTCCAAACGTAGCTTAGATGTGGTACAAGGCCGAAAATATGGGCCATCCAGTGAGGATCGAACTCACTAATCAGCGTTAATTATGATGGTTAAGAGACATGATCAGATTTTACGAAAAGTGCTCCAAAAGTAACGCTTCTATTCTTTCTTTCTGATGGCTCAGTGGTTGAAGCAAGGGACATCTTCGTAGAGGTTAAAGTTTAAACAGAATGGATTATAGTGATTTTCCAAGCGTAGCTTAGACGTGGTACAGGGCCGAAAGTATAAGGCAGCCAGTGAGGATCGAACTCACTACTCAATCGTAAGTGTTCTAGCGAGGCAAGCTTGTTAAACATTACACCGCCTCGAGGTGTCGATATGGGATGTTGTATAGTTGTTGATTAATGTCTTTTTGTGTTCGGTCCTGGTTAGCAAGAGTATATTTCGATCCAGGGATTGGGCATATTATATTTGGTCCAGGGGTTGAACTAACACCAATAGATAAAAGTTCCCCGGGGTCATCCATGGTGCATTTTTGGAGACTTTAAAATTCAATCAGTTGTTTTCTACGTTTGGTTATCATGGCGGGTTTATATAATAATGAACATAAGAATAATAATTCTGTAAATCCATGTGTATGTAGAAAAGGTGTTCAGATTAGATAAAGAAAAAACACTTAATAAACAGCCGCACATCTTGTTAGAATATATAACGTATTTCTGAAATAGGATGTGTTTGACAATCACAATTCCCGAGTCGGAAACTGGTATCGACCAATACTAAAAATGAAGAGGTAGGATGTGTGTGATTTAAATGACTTTTTATTCAACCGCAAATTAAAGAAGTTCCACCCTCCAAAATGTTTCAGTGAGAATGATTGTCTCTTAAGAAATACACGCGGTCCGGAACTGCTAGATAGTAACTAGCAAACGGATTGGAAGTTTTTTCTCTCATCCATACTCTCTCTCTCTATATATATATTTCTCCTTCACTGTCAAGTAGTCGGTAAAGTTTTCTTATGATAATAAAATGAGCCAATACATACTATATGCGTTGTGTGATTAAAATTACGAGAAAAAATAGAGTCCAATATTAGTATATATTGGTCTTAAGAAACCCGTGGAAACTACAGTCGCAATGCAACTGACTCGATGGTGGTTACCAAACACCTTTTCGTGCCACATACTTCATATTTAGTGAACCATGTGGCCGAGTGGTTAGAACGTTCGCATTCTGATCATGAGACTCGAGTTCGAATCTCACCTTGGTCGATTTGTCAGGAAGTTTCCTTCCTGATGTTATCGGACTGGAGGGAGCGATCCCAGCGTGCAGTTGCTTATTATGGTTTTTAGGTATTTTCCTTTGGAAAGCCTTGTGAGTGAAACTGGGTTGACGGAACCCTTGGAGGATGTTGATAGCTGTGCTAGCACGAAGTCATCGTGGCCGAGGGCCTTGTTCAAATTGTTGATCACGCTAGATAACACGCTCTTTTCCAGAAACTGTAACTAAGGTCTGTTCAGCATAGTTGCAGTATAAGCCACAGGTGGGCTCTGTGGATGTTGAATAAGCACAAATGTGCCTGAGCAAGAGTCTGCAATAGGGATTGGCTAACCGTCCTAGTCGACAGGTATCCTCGAGTGCGAATGGCCAGCTCTGCTGAAAAAATACTAGTAAATGCATATCTTCTAGTATTCGTAGAAGATGTATTTTTCTGATTTTTACCCATCTTTTTTTTCATTTTTATCGTTGTCTGTGTTAGTCGTCCGAATTTCTCAGATAAACAATTGTGATAAAGAATTTATTTTAATAGCTTACTAGCTTTCTCATATTCAACATGTCATTTAAAATCCGGCGAGCGTTAATTAAAAAGCATAAACTGGAAGTAAAGTAACATATACCGATATCTTTAAACTCGATTTTTTTAAAACTGTGGTTGCTCGTCGGACATTAGCAACACCTTTCAAATTAGGCTCACTGTCTTTTATGCACTGTTTTCTATAAGGACATAGGCGATCACGGCTCTTCACAACTTCATGTCCGTGGTAGCCCTAAGCAAAGTTTTATCATCCCACTTTATACTCGATCTGTCATTCATTAACGTAAATTCTGTTTGCCTCAAGGTTCTGAATAAGATACAGAGACGGGTATGCAATGTAATTGGCCCTGATCTGGCTTCTCGGCTGCAGTCTCCCTCTCACAGACGCGCCGTCGCCTCTCTCTGTCTCTTTTATAAATACTTCCATGGTAATTGCTCCGATGAGCTGCTATCGCTGGTTCCCAGGCTCCATGAATTCAAGCGTCGTACGAGGCTGGAATACCGCTCCCACCCTTGCACTGTTGAAACTGTTAAATGTAGACGTCTCTTCTACTCCAATAGCTTCATATCTCGCACCTCACGCCTATGGAACTCCCTTCCTCATTCCTGTTTCCCTGATGACTATGATCTCCAACTATTCAAATGTAACGTCAATCGACATCTCCATTTGCCTTGATCTATCCTCTATCCTTCTCCACATCCTTTCCTCTAACACTCCTATTTGCTCTCGCTCCAAATCATCTGTAACCCCTTGCGTGCTAGTGGCTTCCAGCCTTGCCTGGGGTGAAAAGCTTAAAAAAATCGTTTGGTAAATTGCTCATTCTTTCATTTTGTACCTTTTTGCCTCAGTTTTGTCTTGTGAGTGTTAAATTCCCCAAGCCTAAGACATTCCAAGCGTTTCTTTCTGATTTGGTTTGGTTTGTTTTGTTTTACGTCATATCAACCTCAATGGGTTATTTAATACCGACAATTTTTTTTACTGGTAATATATTTTTTTCAAAAATGTATTGCTGGTAATATTTTTTTCCTTCAAAAATCTATCTCTGGTAATATCTTTTTCTTCAAAATTCTATATCTAGTAATATTTTTTCTTCAAAAATATATCGCAGCTAATATTTTTTTTTAATCAATGTATAGCTGTTAATATTTTTTTAAAATGTATTGCTGGTAATAATGTATAATAATTTATCTAGTATTAAATTTTATTTTTACACTTTCATAGTGTTTTGACCCCAGTTTGATCAGAGGCCTTACTGTCGGACGTAGTTACCCAGGACGTAGATGTAGTTTATCGTCATACTTTCCCAAGGTATTAGCACGTAAGTGCGTGTGATGCATTCGACTGGAATTCGAACCCGGCTCTCCGATTCCTCAATCCGAGCTGTTATTCATTAGTCCACCGTGCCTTCTCTACGTATTAAACGTACTCGGCTTAAATTAGTTTAAATACTTAAATGATAGTTTTCATTTTAATTTTTGGTCAAATAGTAGAAAATGTAATATTTGCAAGTCAACGAAGCGTTATTATTATTACTTCGCGACAATTCATCTTATTTCTGTTGCTTGTTTAAGACTAATGACATAGTAATCTTAAACGGTGTCGATTTAGCAGATAAAGCCCTGAGGTATTAATTGTTGATTAGTTTTTATTTTAAAGATAATGGCAGTCCTGTCTGCATAACATGTGCGGTATGCTGCACACCCGTGACAAACAAAAAACCTAAAAGTTTCATTGTATCCGACATTAAATCCAGACATGTCGAATGACAAGATTGGTGCCGCATTTTCGGCGAGTAATGGCGCCATTTTATATATTTACCTGCAAGGAAGGTTGATCAGGTCAGGGCGAGAGTCATGTCCTGGCTAGCTGGAGAGTTAATGATGAAACAATCTACAATATGATACATTTGACAGATTAAACACTCCTTATGGGTAACAGCTGGCAAGTAAACACAAAAATACACAGATCATATATATATATATATATATATATATATATATATATATATATATATATATATATATATATATATATATATATATATGTCTGTGTGTGTGTGTGTGCATGTGTATTTTGTTTCTATAAGACAGTATGTAAATTAATATGGACATATATGAATATTTATCAACATATAAAATATATTAACAAATATATATATATATATATATAAGCTGACATATATATATATATATATATACACACACACAAATATATATATATATATATATATATATATATATATATATATATATATATGTGTGTGTGTGTGTAAATATATATACGAAAGAAAAGCAAAAACC
>OZ038505.1:95277017-95279517 GCA_964036315.1 Acanthosepion esculentum | reverse complement strand
TAACAGACATTTTTGAATGGATTTTTTATCTGATATTATTTTTTACTGGGAACAGATGACTGAGTTGCCATCACCTTCCCAGACTAACGCAGATTACTAAATAGAAGATCAGAACTTTTCTTAAAATGCAGATACACATTTTTTACTGCGTTACTTAAAAATCGAAAACAAAAAAAAAAAATAAAAAATACAACTCCGCCCCCAAAAAAGGTAACTTATAAAATATGAAAAATGCAAATATACACACTATATACAACTTCAATTAATGTAACTTTTGGAAAAGCCAAAATTTTTTACTAAACAAATAAGATAAATAAACCCCAAACAAATAAAAGTAAACAAAAAATCTAAATAAATATATTTCTCTCTCGCTCGCTCTCTCCCTATCTCCCTATCTATCTATCTATCTATCTATCTATCTATCTATCTATCTATCTATCTATCTATCTGTTCACTATCTTTCTCTCTCTATCTGTTCATTAAGTCTATCTCTCTCTCTATATTAATTCTCTCTTTCTCTCTATCTATTAATTCTATCAATATCTCTCTATTTATGTATTCATTCTCTATCTATCTATCTATCTATTTGTTCATTATCTTTCTATCTATATATCTACCTGTTCATTAAGTTTTTTCTCTCTCTCTGTCCATTCTCTCTCCCTATCTATCTATCTATCTATCTATCTATCTATCTATCTATCTATCTATCTATCTATCTATCTATTCATTCTCTCTCTCTTTCTATCTATCTGTTCATTATCTTTCTACATATTTATCTGTCTGTCTGTTGAAGCAACATGCCTGAAGACAATGAATCAAGTAACACAATATTAAGTCAATTAAGTTTCATTTACCTGTTCGCAATCCCATATCAACATTGTCGTCCGAAATCAACACAGTGCGAAATTACATATATGCAATTTTAATGTTGAACAGTCCGATTCTGACCAGCCAACGTTTCTCCTAACATCAAAATAACCGATTCTGTTTGCAGGATGACAAGTGTAAAGGAAATGTCTGGCTAAATTATGCTGGAAATGTATTCAGTAATCTGCAATGACGCATGCATAATAGAAAAAAAATCGCACCCATTTGACGAAAATTGTACAAAAATCTGTCTATATTTTTGAGATGAGGTATTATGTACATTATTTACATTATTCGGACTATTGTCCTCATTTTTGTCGCCATATTTATTACAACGTTCAAGGACACATGGCACAGTGGATAAAGGCGTTGGTTAGATCCAGTGACAGGACCCAAAGAGTGTGAGTTCAATACCCGGTTAAGGCAGTGGAGAACATTCAGAGCGAAAAATTAACAGGCGATAACTGATAACTGACATCCAATAAAACATGGCACGTGGAACTAGAACAGTCTACCCCAGTGAGCGAAATAAACGGTTCAGTTCGACATTCCAACCACCTGAAGAAGGCCAGAGCGTACATCGGCCGAAACGTTGTAATATGGCGACAAAGATGAGGACAATAGTCCGAATAATGTAAATATTGTACAAAAATCTATGTACCAAACTCTTTATTGTTCTTTGAATTCGACATTACTCTGTCTGGAAGATTCTTCAATAAATTAATTAACGAAAATGAATAGTGAAATGCAAATTGGTTATATTCCTGTATTCATATCGTTATTATAAAATATTGCGTTTAATCGAGGAGGGAGCCTTATGAACACTTTACCAGATATACCATTACTGGAATATCTGTCTATATTTCTGAGATGATGACACATAGCACAGTGGATAAAGGCGTTGGTTAGACCCAAAGAGTGTGAGTTCAATACCCGGCTAAGGCAGCGGAGAACTTCCAGATGGAAATTAACAGGAGATAACTGATAACTGACATCCATAAAACATAGCACGTTGAACTAGAATAGTCTACCCCAGTGAGCGAAATAAAGGGTTCAGTTTGACATTCCTACTACCTGAAGAAGGCCGGAGCGTACAACGGCGGAAACGTTGTAATAAATATGGCGACAAAGATGAGCACAATAGTCCAGGTAATGTAAATAATGTACATAATATCTCATCTCAGAAATATAGACAGATACTGAAAGGCCGAATCGGTGTAATAAATATGGCAACAAAGATGAGGACAATAGTCCGAATAATGTAAATAATGTACATAATATCTCATCTCAGAAATCTAGACAGATACTGAAAGGCCGAAACGTTGTAATAAATATGGCGACAAAGATGAGGACAATAGTCCGAATAATGTAAATAATGTACATAATACCTCATCTCAGAAATATAGACAGATACTGAAAGGCCGAAACGTTGTAATAAATATGGCGACAAAGATGAGAACAATAGTTCGAATAATGTAAATAATGTACATAATACCTCATCTCAGAAATATAGACAGATACTGAAAGGCCGAAACGTTGTAATAAATATGGCGACAAAGATGAGAACAATAGTTCGAATAATGTAAATAATGTACATAATACCTCATCTCAGAAACATAGACAGATACTGAAA
>OZ038505.1:95254517-95267017 GCA_964036315.1 Acanthosepion esculentum | reverse complement strand
CTGTATAGTAAAAGAAAGGAAACTGAAAGAAATATGTGTCTGTGTATATATTTTGTATGCTTAAATAAGACGTTAGTACTTTTTCGACTAAGCTGGAATGTCTCGTGATGAAAGGAAAAAAAGAAAATGAGTGACTTTTTAAAAAAAGCCGTTAATATTTATTCTGTATATTTTCCTTATAATTCTTGGTTCATGTCGAAAGTCATTTATATATTCTTCCAGCTTCTCTGCATTGAATTTAAGGTAAAAAATCCTCTTTATTTTCAGACTGGTTCGAAAGCAAAAAGATCCTTTTTTTATATGTCCGATATGTCAGATATGTAATAATATGTAAGTCTTGTACCTTTCTTTTCTGTGGCGTATAGGACCGCAGCATCACCACGCTAGATTTTGGTTTGGTTTGGTTTACGGCCTATCAAACTCAATGGGTTATTTAATGCCGACCATATTTTTATTGTTGGTAATATTTTTTCCCCAAAATGTATTGCTGGTAATTTTTTTTTTTTTTCAAAAATGTATTGCTTGTAATATTTTTTTTCAAAAATGTACCACCTACCATGTCTTTCCAGTATAATTCCCTTTAGTAAGCCAACTCACCATGTTTTTTCCCCTCTGCTGTGGCCAGGTACTAAATTCACAACTCTTTGGATCAAGACACTTTTTACATTACTTCAACCAACGATATTATCCATGGCCCATTGCGATTTCTTCAAAACATGGCAATTGAACTGATTTCCAGACATGAGTTATATAAGTTGCACAAGAGAAAAATTAGACAAAAGATTTAGTGGCGACAATTACGTCAGGGAAAACAATGAGAACCCAACGGAGCTTGCGGAATATTTTATCCCAAACGACCGTAATTACTATGAACATGTTAGGGTACACATAGAATGAACAAAATGAGTGGAAAGTTCCATAAGATTTGTACTAAACTGTTTGATTAATTCCTCTTACTAAGTTATCAACGCACGGAAAATCTCAAGATGATTAAGTTCCCCATCATGTTACTCACATTTGAGTTGCATTCCGTTTTTGCTGGTTGCGTTTCATTCGTTTTGTCGCGTTGATTACCAGTACATCCGTTTTTCTCGAGGCAAGTGACGTTTGCAGAAAGACTTGTATTTCTTAAAATGTTTTTATACATGTATGAACATAAGCTGAAGAAGACAGAAATACTGTCGAAATATCGTTAAACATTTTTATATTCTTCTCTTTTTTTAAAATCGCGATCTTTAAGAGTTAAAAACATTAACGGAGTTACGTTAATCCTTTTTGTTCTTATTGTTATTATTAGCATAAGCTTTCAGTCTGATTTGACCGTTCAGCAATGCCAGACCTGATCATTACTTGGATGGGGAACCATTTAGGAACATCGTCTACCATAATCAACTGGGAAGTAATCTGCGGTAAAAAACCCAAACTTTAAAATGCGGGGAGATGGTAAAAGATCACCTATTCCATCCCAGCTACTTGTATCATTAAACCATTATTAACTCAAAAACAATTTAAAATGTTTTCTGGCTTTAAATAATCTAGAAAGGATTGATAATCCGTAAAAAACGATTAAACAAAAAAGAATTTGTTCATTTTCCCAGGAAAACATTTAGGTCAGTAAGATTTAAATTTATAAGTTCGATAAAAGTGACTCACCTTATCCTTTGAATTTAGCTCAACTTTCGTTTCATCGGAGAAGAGAACATTCTTCCAGTCTTCTACTGTGAAATTTTTGTAATAGTGAGCCCATTCAAGTCTCTTGGCTTTGTTGGCCTTGCTTATTAGCGGCTTAAACCTTCGTGTACAAGATTTGTAGCCTTGTTCTAACAGCCACCGACGGACTGTTGAAGAGGCAAGACTAACACCTTGCCCTTCGCTTAGACTGGCTGCAATTTCTTGGCTAGTTATAGTCCTGTTCTTCGCAACATCTCTCTTGATTACCCTGCCAGTTCAATCATCAATCTTTTTCTTTCATCCCCGTGTTTCCTTCCTTGGAGCAGGAGTGGCATCATTATGTGCCCTAAACACTCGCGAGACAGTTGATTGCGAGGTTATAGAAATTTCTGCAATTGATCTCGTAGACTTGCCTGCTTTTGAGATGACAATAATAGATGTCTTAAGTGGTTCTGATGCGTGTTTGTACCCTTTCATCTGGTTAGTGACTTGAGTGGCTATTTCAAGCTGTTTTTAGACTGTATGAGTCTTTCTGGAATAATCCAGATTTAATTTAAGCTGTTCTAGAATTCTCTAGAATATTGTTCTAAATGTATTGTAAAATAGTTTTCAATATTTTGTCAAACGCTCTTTAAATTTACCAGTTTAATCATTAGAATGCGATATCTGAGTCACTTTTTTGCACAGAGTTTCTTCCTGAATCTCATTTATATCCAAATTTATAATTATCAATAGAATACCTTAGGGTGACTAAACTTTTTTCCTAGGTGGTCGGGAAGGGGTCTTTATATTAGTAAGATTTAAAATTATTTTAACCCCAAAAACAATAGACAAAAAACATTTTTAGTAAAAAAATCAGGTGAGTCACTTTTATCGAACAGCACTGTATATATATATATATATATATATATATATATATATATATATATATAAATATATAATGAAATGGACTAAGTCCGATAATAATTTTAATATATTTTCTGTTTATATGTTATTTTTATAGATACAAATATTTAAACACTTTGACTTTGCTAATCGAACACTTCCTCCTTAGCTAAATGGTATAGCAAGTCAGGCTATATGACGGGGCCGTATAGGATGCAGGTTCAATTACTGTCGGAGGACATATATTTTGTATGAAATTTCTCGGACATTCACGCCGGTAAATGAAGTGAATGCTGTTTATTATAAAAACAGTGCATTGACTTAAGTGTTTTTATCTATAAAATAACGTATAAACAGAATATATATATATATATATATATATATATATATATATATATATATATGTGTGTGTGTGTGTGTGTGTGTGTGTGTGTGTCTGTATTTAGGCAGCAATACTTCTTTCATGCACATTTCATTGAATACGACAGACAAGGTGCTTTGATTTAGTTTTTTCTACAATTTCTCATGCGATCTAATTATTTTTTTCTTTTCGCATGATAAATTATATAAAAACTGTAAAATATGAAAAAGAACATTCGGACAGTTTTTAAATAATTTATCATCCGAAAAGAAAAACATTATTAGATCGCATGAGAAATTGTATAAAAAAATAAATAAAAGCACCTTGTCTGTCGTATTCAATGAAATGTACATATATATATATATATATATATATATATATATATATATATATATATATATATGTATGTGTGTGTGTGTGTGTGTGCAGGTATGCAGAAAAATAGGAAAGAACACGTTAGGTAAATAATCCGGTGTTCTTTAGTATTTTTGTTTTTATTTTTAAAAAGACAGTGCTCCATACAGAAGTAGAGCTTATTTGAAACATGAGAACTCTTATGTAGCGAAGGAATCATATGTTTTTTAAAATATTATAACACACACACACACACACACACACACACACACACACACACATATATATATATATATATATATATATATATATATATATATGTAATATATGTATTCAGACATGTTAAATATAACACCCAACGAATGCCTATAATGGTTTATCAACAGTGGCTTTTAGTTTCGGAAGAAAATAATGACAAAAACTGTTCAACATTTGGATATTTTTTATTATGTTGTTCTTCGATGTAAGCTTTAGACTCACCTGAGCCATCATCAGAGTGGTTATATGGACATTACAACAGAGATGTTCACTATCAAAGATGACATCCTGTTATGTTTACGTAGAAGTTTGCTACGCGAGGATAACGATCGCGGTATAGCTGGCACGGGTCGTAAATTCGTAATGCGCTTCTATGACGTCGTGCATTACAACGTGAGAGAAAGAAATATTACCAACAGAACCAGGTGTTTAAATGCATTGTAATATGTTGTGACTGATTTGAATTGAAATTTTGTTGAGTGTGAGTTGTTTTGTTTAACAAAGCAACCTACACTCAAGAAAATTTTATCTTTACTATATATATATATATATATATATATATATATATATATATATATATATATATATATATATTGAAAAATAAAAAATATTAAAAAATTAAAATCTTCAGGCACACTGGGTTGTATATTAATATTCCTTCGTTTTTATTATTATTATTTCATTTAGATTCCTCGACTAGTTTCGGCCAACATGGCCATCATCAGGAGAAAAAAATATTTCTGCTTGCTGGTAGCAGTGAACTACAGAAATGAATATCTTGATGGAGAAAATGTCTGTAGTTTTCATTTGTTTTTTTTATTTTATTCTTTTTAACATGAATATTGGTCAGGCCTTGTGTTGGTCAAACAGTTTCTTTTAAGTTGTTATTTACGATAAGAGCTGGATGGATTCCCGCTGCTCTGAATTCCCTTGGTCATTTTGACAATTTTATTGGTTCCTGGAAAGGGGATGTGTCTCTGTTAAATGTGTGTTATCATTTGGCTCATTAGGGAGTGAGTGAGTATGAAGTGTGTAAGTGTGTCTATTCGTGTGTGTGTGTGTGTGTGTGTGTAAGTGTGAGGCCTCAACACCTGCGTAAGCATGTCTAAAAATAGGAATTTTCAAAATTGTATCCGTAAGCATGTCTAAAATGAGGCCTCAACACCTCCGTAAGCATGTCTAAAAATAGGAATTTTCAAAATTTTATCTTTACCTATCATATATATATATATATATATATATATATATATATATATATATATTATAGGTAAAGATAGAATTTTGAAAATAGGAATAGAAATGAAACAGAATCGTCAGAAAAAATTATTCTATTTTTGTTTAATTTAAATTATTTTCTGACGATGCCAAAAGTCTACCCTGGTACCGATTCTCTTGAAAATGTTTAAATGCCCACATTTCCTCAGGTTCGATTTTATAATTGTTACCACACTTTCCACGAAGACATACGCATATTCAATGTCTGTATAATTGTTACTATTATAGAGACATTTCTATCGGGTCCTTTGTTGGATAGAACTCTTCAGGAGTGACAAATAACGATTTTATTCCATCGATAGCATATGATGTCGCTCAGAGAATAGACGCCTTCGTAAACCATCTATTGTCAGTTTTTGTATCTCTGGAGACATTTGACGGTTACGTTTCTTTATTTCAACAGGGAACGCACACGTGACATTTCCTTATAAACGGTTAATGACAGAAACTGAAATGAATAAAGATATTGAAATTCTAACTTCTCAAATAAACGAGGACCAAGAAATAAGAGGCTATCGTTAAATTTCTGAATATAAGATTCTTAGAGAAAGACTCTTGTATCTATAATAAATGGCGGCTATGGAATAAATGGTCACGTTCATTTTCCAAATAAAAAATTCTTAGAGAGAAAGTAGAGTCTCTCTATCAAATGGGGGGTATGAAATAATAGGGTATGGTTAAATTTCTGAATATAAAATTCGTAGGGTGTTCTCCTTGCATCTGGAATTAACGTGGTCTACAGAATAAGAGGAAGTGGTTTAATTTACAAATGGAAGGCACACGAATTCCTCTCCAATAAACGGGGAGATATGTGAAATAAGAAAGGGTTGATCACTTTCTGAAAACCTTATTTACTAGGTGGTTAAAATGAAAGTGTTTTACTTATTCCAAAGATGGAAGTGTTGACCATGTTCACCAAGTCTATGAATATAGAATCCAGCGCAGTACGTAATCTGTTCAATGAAACAACGTTAAATATTAACACTCACGAGTCAGACACTCTACTGAATCTGACTATATCTCCAATACCACTAGCAGCAGCTGTTCCGTAATTCTTCAGTCTTCGATATCAGAGGTTGGCAGTGGATATTGGCCGCCTTTATACACGTCCTATTGAATATTTTGAGCCTTCTGAATGGTTAAAGATTCTATTGGGGATCTATAAAATGAGTCAGCTCATTTTGGTTGGCTCACTAGTATATAAGGTACCCAAAAACTCCAACAGAAAGTACTTAAAAGAAATAATAAACGTAAAACCAGATATGATGTACTTAGATTTCTAAGGAAATAGAATATAGTTTTTCCTGCGTGTATCCTGTTCATTCAGAATTTGGTTGAAGAAAGGCTCTCAGCTTCCTATCTCTTGTGGTATATCTCCTGTAGAAAATGCTTTACCTCTAACTATCCCTTTTAGTACCTGTTCTGCTTTCCATTGACACAAGCTCATTTGGTAGGTTTCGGGGTTTTCATCTACTCCCCTTGACATCAACAGTCTCTTTATCATTCAAACTATATCTGGGCTTATGAACACATCACGTTCAAACACCCATTACTGTACGATTGCCGAAGTTAAGTAACATCGAGCCTGTTCAGTACCTAGATGGGTGACCACTTGGGAACACGAGGTGCTGTAAGGTTGGATGTGGGAGTGGTCTGATGGATAATGACTCGGAATTATTAATCGGGGAGCTAGTTTCCCGTACGATCACCGAAGTTAAGCAACGCCGAACCTGGTCAGTACCTAGATGGGTGACCGCTTGGGAATACCAGGTGCTGTAAGCTTGAATGTGTAGGTGGTGTAATGGATAATGGCTCGGAATTGTTAATCGGAGAGCCGAGTTCCAATTCCAGGTGGATTTGTTATATTCACTTACGCGCCAATACCGTTGGGAAAGATATGAATCCACTTCTCACCCCAGCTATGGGGAGAGAAAGATTTGCATCATTAAATCATTATTATCTAAAGTAAAAAGGAATTCTTAAAATCTAAAAAAGAATATTTCCTAGCTTTAAATAATATCGGAAGAATTGCTAAGTTGTAGAAAACGAATCAGTCAATCAATATAAAACCTCTTTTTTATTTGTGTTTCATCAAAGAAAACATTTATTTTAACCCTTTGACCTCTGACCACCGCTTTACCGGTGGTAGGAAAAAATGACGTAACGCCTAGCCACCGGTTTAATAGTGGTAGAGAAAAATGACTTAATTCCTAAATAGCGGTTGAACGGTGGGTAAACACTTGTAACTATTTTTATATCTACCGTGAATCATTACATACCAATTATTTGCGAATTTTTTTTGACTCAGGAGCTCAGGCAGAAGGGTTAAAATTGTTCAGGAACGCAGGGTTCAAATGGTTAACAGATTTGGTCTACTGAGATAAAACTTCGTTGTATATCAGTCGAGAAACACACTCTTGGTCAGTCCTATATATATATGTGTGTGTGTGTGTGTGTTTACTTTCTCACGTAATTTCAAGCTTGACAGTGCGGTAATGCAGAATATAGCCGGGTAGAGGTTTTGCCTATTTAAGAATAATTACCTCGGGCATAATTGGGCATGTCTACTTCATCGGGGAACAAAATATCCAATTTAAAATTATGCCCACTTAGATCAATTTATATCCCCTTTCATTATTAGTATCACCTATCTTCCTTTTTTTACCCTGTAGAATGTTATATCACTATTTTCGTTTACAAACTAATGATAATGTCTGATTTGAAATCATTCAACTCTAACCCGTATCCATGCTTCAAATAAAGAATTATTTTAATTAGGCATCCAGAAATTAGGTCTACTAACTGGAATTGCTGGGTAACGGATAGAAAATAAATCTAGTAAATATACAAAAATAGGAAGGGTTATAAGACTAGGATGGTTCGTCTCGCCGGACGTATTCAGTCTATACTGCGAGACGATTCTTAGAGATTTTGACGTCCTACCAGGAATTGGCAGCCAAAATCATAACAATATATGGTATGCAGATGGCATGATGTTGATAGCAGACAAAGAATGAAAAATACAAGAAAATCTACAGAAGATAATGAAGGAAAGAGAGAAGATAGGACGAAAAATCGAAAATACAGAATGCGTGGCTGTCAATAAAAGGAAGAGCTCAACATAAAAATTACAAATTGGAGATCGCGAAATCAAAGTACAACAATTTAAATATCGAAGAAGTTTATTATCAGTGAACATGAAAATCCAAATGATTCCAAAAGCTAAGCAAAGTATTAAGAAACAGGAAAAATTCTTTAGAAAAAAGGAAAGAATATTGAATCATTACGTTATAATAAAACCGCTTCTTCTCCCCCAGCTATGAGTTAACTAGTAGGCCTTTTATCAGTAAATCATTATTATCTCCAAAAAATTCTCCAGAAAATATTTTTAGAATGTATGAATTGTTTAGTGATAATAATGACTCAATGATACAAGTCTTACTAATTAACTCATAGCTGGGGGAGATGAGATGGATTCATATGTTTCCTAATGTTATCTGCCCGTAAGTGAATATAACGAACCCAACTGTGATTGGAACTCGGGAATTCTAAGCCATTATCTATTACACCACCCGTACATCCAAGCTTACAGCACCTAGTATTGACTAGCGTTCACTGGTATAGGTAATTACTAGGCTTGGCATTGCTTAACTTAGGTCATGGTACGGAATCCGTTGTTTCAACGTGATGGGGTGTAAGTCTTATTTAGGAGTGATTACAATAAAAGAATAGGAATAAGGAAGACAGAAGATTGATATTGTATTTACCTTTTTGAAGATCAAAGTTGACTAGAAACCAAGAAGCCGGAAGAGTGTTACACAAACAAGAAGTGCAATAGAAGGAACTATTTGCATAGAACTTACGGTTACATCTAATCATTTCACCTGTAAAATGATGAGATATTGCTAATTAGTACTGCGATTAAGTCTAGGTACAAAAGAGGAAAACTCATCAAAACAATTGCCATAACAATATTTATTAAAAAAAAGGCTGAGGTAAGTTACGTTACAGTGGTGGGAAAGTGACTGAAGCCGAGATGCCAGGTCAGGACCAATATCATTGCAGATTCTTCTTTTTATTTTATTTTCTCAAGTCTCTCTAAATACATAGCAGAAGAACCAGATCAGAAGTGGCAGCACTATTCAATGCATGGACGAATGGTAGACTTATGTTTAAAATAGATTCTGACAAGAAAAATTGTGAAGCAACTTTCCTAGTAGCAGAATATTTAAATAATTAAATAAAATTTTATTTTATTTTGCTTCTATTAACGTTTTACCTCTTGATACTCAGCAATTTAATTACAAAAATCGTTTATCTTAAAAAACTTAAATACCGTACGCATGTGCAATGAAGTTATTTCTAAAGTACATATGTCATACCTTATTGTCTCAATTAACACCTTAGGAAATTTCGGATGTTTCTGAAATGTCTTGGCTTCTTTCGAATCGAAAGTATTTTATGGCAGATACCAAAAATTATTCGGTCTCATTAAATTAACAAAGCCTATAGAATCCAAACTTAAGTTGACATTTAAACTTGCAGCTTTAAGTTGGCAGTAATGTCAATAGGTAGAAAAAAAAGAAAAACGAAAAAAGAATTGGTTTGATTCTTTTGATAGAATAGCGCCTTTGGCTTGTAGTTCTAGTTTTTGGATTTACTTCGCTATCATTTAGATCTGGGAAGTTTTTCTCGACTTTTTAGAACAATTCTTTTTTTTTATCTTATTTAATTAGATTGTTTTTTTCTTTTATCTCTATTTCCTTTCGTTTCGTCCTTTTATTCCTACTTGCTCTTTCTTTATTCCCGAGTTTCTTTCTTTTACCTTCATTTTCTTTTATTTCTTTCCTTTTTCTTTCTTTCAGAAATTTCTCCTTTTTCTTCCTTCTTGTATTTTCTTTCTTTCTTTCTTTCTTTCTTTCTTTCTTTTTTAGGTCATTCTTCCTTCTTATCCATTTATTTCTTCCTTCTTGATTTTTCTTTCATTCTTTGTTTGTTTATTTCATTTTGTGTTTTCTTTCTTTCTTTCTTTCTTAAATTCTTCTTGCTTTTTCTTCGTTTTTCTTTTTTCTTTTCCTTTCTTCCCTTTTTCTTTGTTTCAGAGTTTTTCGTTTGTATCTTCTTTCCTTCTTCTTTCATTTTGACTTTTGTTTTTCTTTCTTTTTTCTTTCTTTCTTTCTTTCTTTCTTTCTTTAGCCTTGTTATTTCTTTCTTTCATAATTTTTTAAATTATTATTCCTTTTTCTTCATTTTCATTCTTTCTTTCTCTTTTTCTTTAGCTTTTTCTTTCTTTCTTTTTCTTTCTTCGTTTTTTCCTTTCTTTCAGGCTTTTTCGTTTGTGTCTTCTTTTTTCTTTCTTCTTTCATTTTGACTTTTCTTTCTTTCTTTCTTTCTTTTTTAGGTCATTCTTCCTTCTTATCCGTTTATTTCTTCCTTCTTGATTTTTCTTTCATTCTTTGTTTGTTTCTTTCATTTTGTGTTTTCTTTCTTTCTTAATTTCTTAAATTGTTCTTGCTTTTTCTTCGTTTGTTCTTTTTTCTTTCTTTCTTTTCCTTTTTTCCTTTTTTCTTTCTTTCAGAGTTTTTCGTTTGTATCTTCTTTCTTTCTTCTTTCATTTTGACTTTTCTTTCTTTCTTTCTTTAGCCTTGTTATTTCTTTCTTTCATAATTTCTTAAATTATTCTTCCTTTTTCTTCGTTTTCATTCTCTCTTTCTTTTTTCTTTCGCTTTTTCTTTCTTTGTTTCTTGTATTTTTTCCTTTTTTTCAGGCTTTTACGTTTGTGTCTTCTTTTTCTTCCTTCTTTCATTTTGACTTTTCTTTCTTTGTTACTTTCTTTCTTTCTTTCTTTCTTTCTTATATTCTTCTTGCGTTTCTTTTGTTTATCTTCCATTTTTTCTTTCTTTTGTTTCTTTTGTGTTTCTTTCTCGGATATAAAAAGAGAAAAACAATGGATGGAGCGAGTGTGAATCTTGCATTTTCAGATAGATTTAATGCGATCATTGTATTAATATTTCTCTTCTTTTTTCGGTAATCTTTGAAATGTGTTTATCAATAAGCCGGTATCAATGCAACAATTTTAAGCTAAGAAATTCATATCTTCCTGTTCCATCATTAACACACACGAAATCCTTCCCACGTAGCTGGGAAATCTGGCTAAAATCATACAAGTGTCACTGGCTAGGCTCCATATCATTCATGAAATTATTCTTTCTCTTTTGAAAATTCTGTTCTAACTTGGATGTACGCATGCGCCGAGGAATGACGTTAGGTTAAAATCTTCATCACCAAGAATGCGGCATTTGCCATCACATTATTACTTACTTAGATATACCGCATGGATTTTACAAGTTATCGACTTGATCCATTTTTATCTGCAAAACGAAGTGTAAAACATCATGAATGCGTCAAAGTAGTGTATAATGTATTTTACAAGCAGATCGATGCATTGCTTGTATTGATTAGAAAATAACATTATTTCTCAAGAAATCGATCTAACATAACTGAAACATTGCAGAAAGTGATTGCATTCTTAAAATAAGTAAGATTGTGTAGCGTTACTTGTTTCAAATCTACAGTTATTACTTTTATAAGTTTAACATAATATTTGATTATATTTATAAGTCTAACATTTGTCTGTTGAATCTGTTGCGGTGGGTAAAGAGCAGAAAATAAAATACTGATAGTCTCTTTATATATATATTTATATGTGTGTGTGTGTGTGTGTGTGTGTGTGTGTTGTGTGTAAAATCAATTGATAATTAGTTGGGATAATTCCAAGTAGGACATTAATCCAAAGAGAGCTCAATGTAAGAACAGACTAATATGATAGTGAGTAGAGGTTGATCTTCAAAAATCCATTCGGTTATAATTGATTTCATGAATATACAAATATTCATCTCTTTAGACCGAAGTTTTTTTTCTTAAATTAAAAAAAAAAACTTCCGTCTGAAGAGATGAATATTTGTATATTCATGAATTAAATTGTAACCGAATGGATTTTTAAGGGTCGTCTGTACTCATTATATACATACATACATACATAACACACACACACACACACACACACACACACACACACACACACACATATATATATATATATATATATATATATATATATATATATATATATATATATATATAAGATCATATGACCTATTTTAAACTTACTGTTGACACAGAAAACGCCTGAATAAAAATATTTTATTTTCTACCTATTCTGAAGGATTATATCTCTCGAGTGGAAAACTTAAAGCAAAGAATATTAATGTTAATCAGTTTTTAATAATCACTTATTTTCTTTTTTTTAAGTCATGAGCAACGCTAGTTTGGGGAAATAACAAGGTTTATTATTTAAACTGAAACAAATTTAATAAGTATACACGCAACTCACTTTTTTCGCATTTGATCTGATGAAGCCTAAACGGCGAATTGCATAATCAGATATATTTCGAAACAAACATACTGCTTGTATAAATGTTTTCCAATTGTCAACAATTTAAAACTCTGTCGAGATCATATACCCTATTTTAAACACACACACACACACACACACACACACACACACACATATATATATATGTATATATATATATATATATATACATACATACATACAGAGAGAGAGAGAGTATACAGAGACAAAAACGACGAAAAGGAGAAGTAATCATGACGTTTTACACGTACGCACGTACAC
>OZ038505.1:95199517-95244517 GCA_964036315.1 Acanthosepion esculentum | reverse complement strand
TTGTATGCACGGCCGCAATTTCCGACGGATTTGCACCAAAAATTACATGCAAATGCTCCAAGTTAGTAAAAAGGTCAAGACCGACTTTGCATTTCCCAACTCCCATCGATAGTGGAAATAATCGATTTGTTCATGCTTCTACAGCAATTTTCATGTCGTTTGCGGACATTTTCTACTGACCAGAGTGAGAGCCTATAGCTGACTGCACGAATAGGCAGGAAGATTCTATTGGCCAGCGTGAGAGCCAACAACTGACTGACATGAATGTTAACTAGCATGCTAGCATGCAAAAAAAATCGATAGCTGCATTCGTCACAGGTGGGAAAAATTTAAATCTGCATGGCACTCCAATTGGCTCATTCGCTTGCTTAAACTCAACGTTGATTCTGATTCCGCAGAACTGGGTTGAGTGTGAAAAAGTATAGTTGTTAACATTCTTTTTTCATTCGGTTTTTCCAGTTACGAGTCCTGTTTTAAAGCTGATCGTTTTGTGTACATTTTTTTTTAGTTCTTTTTTCGTAACAGATTTAATGTTTAGTGTAGAGCTTAGGAAAAAATCGCAGTGTGAGATAGGCAAGAAGTAAGGCATGTAGCAACATCAGCACGGCAAAGGGCACTCCTTTAAAGGCAAGGAAGGGCAAAAATATTTTAAGTCAAGTGATAGCGATTGCTGTATGAGTCGTACGATTTTTGAATCAAGCACGGGCAACGCCGGGTCATGCTGCTAGTTTAACATATATTTATCACAATTACACAAAAATATTTTGAAATATATAAAGAGTAAATTTATTCAATAAAATCGCCATTGTTTCCAACCACGACCTCCAGATGACTTGAGAATTTTCTACGGCTCGGTCGTCTTGTTTAATTTGATGAATGCTGCCATAATGCTTGCCTTCAGTTCATATTTGGTGTTACAAGGAATTTTATTGGTATCTCGATCATATGCACCCCAGACATAATAATAAAGATGTGCTACAGTCTGGGGAATTAGGTGCCCAGATGTAAAGGGTAATGTGGTCTCAGAAATTGTCTGGCAGCTACGACTGGGTTCTCCTGCTTGTGTGGCATGGTGCAGAGTCCTGTTCCCAAACATATGGTCCTCTAGGAGCTACCCTCTGGCACAAGGTCGCACTACCTCCTCCAGGTACTTGATGTAGGCCTCCGTATTGAGTCTGAGGCCCTCATCAACAAATTCAGTAGTTCTTTTCTTACTAGAATGATCAGAGTCAGTTTTTCGAGTTGCCGTACCTTCATAATCACCATTAGACTCATCCAACTTTTTCCAAATCCTCTGCACTGTCCTTAGATTGACACCCAAACACTCTGAAATGTTCGTATTAGAGCTTCCGCCATGAATGCCAAGCAGTACATCATGTCATGTCCAAATTTCTGACTGAGGGAATTGCGTCATGGTGCCATTTTTCTCACAGACGGTGCCCAACTGACCCTACAACTGACTATGCGTGAAATTAAAAACAAATTTCAATGGCAGCAATTTACCCATGGCACCTTGCATATATATATATATATATATATATATGAAATACCAATTGGAAATTGGTAGGGATAATTCCAAGGAGGACATTAATCTAAAGAAATTTCTTGAAAATCTATTTGTGTTATAATTTATTTCATTAATATATTTAAATATTCATCTCTTCAGACCGAAGCTTAAACATCTGAAAAGATGAGTTATTAAATATATTCATGAAATAAACCGAAATAGGTTTTTAAGGATTTTCTTTACTCACATATATATATATATATATATATATATATATATATATATATATATATAAGATAATCCTAAGGAGCCAGGCAAACCTACCTAGGTAAACGGATCTTCAGGGTAATCCTGGCTCTGAAAATCCGTTTAGGTGAAAGGTAGGTAGATTTGCCTGGCTCCTTAGGATTATCTTAGGTTTTGCTCTACTTAGTGTATTGAGCACTTTACGTAGTTGTCTTTTTGCTCGTTTTTTTTTTCTTGAGACTTGGAGCTCAAACACTAGACGATTGTTTTCGCCTTGTGTTAATGTTCTTGGTTCATTGTTTTTTTTATTCCTCATTTTTCCTCGGGTACCGATTTGTTTTACTGCAAGTTGAGCTGTCCCAGGTTTTTCCAAACCACCATTTATATATATATATATATATATATATATATATATATATGTAAGCAAATATGTGGATGTAGATCCGACGCTATGATGAAAATGGGGAAAAGACAAAGCAAAATCCGAATATGTAAGTTTACTGTTTTTATTTTGTTTTTTGTTTTGCTCTCGACGTCGATCGTCTCTTCATGTTAACTTAAATTTAAATATAAATATGTCTCCAATAACCATGTCCTGAAGATGGTCTATTAGACCGAAACGTCTGACGTTGACAGCAAAACAAAAAACAAAATAAAAACAGTAAACTTACATATTCGTATTTTGCTTTGTCTTTTCCACATTGTCATATATATATATATATATATATATATATATATATATATATATATATATATATATATGTGTGTGTGTGTGTGTATGTGTATGAGCGTGCGTTTCTTTATGTATGTATGTGTGTGTGTGTGTGTGTGTGAATATATACGTACCACATTGCTAATATGGTATTGTAGATTTAGTTTTTAACCATTATTGCATAGCCGATGGGAAAAGCTACTGATGTTTTGTCTAGTGATATTGCATTTTTCTTTTAATTCATGCTGATGTACCTTTACCTTTCGGGACTGTAATGATCTAAGCCCACGTCACCTTTGCTTTGTTGTAGGATCGATCGATATTTCTCAGTTATACGTTTCCCCAATTCCTCTCAAGTCCGGTCTGACAAAGGCAACTGACTCTCACTCGTCATCAAATACCGAAACCTTGGAATTCAGCGCCGATACGATATATTAGCTGAAGCTGTTAGCTGAGCTGATAACGCAACGATAGTAACTAACAGTCGTTACTCATACAAAGTTTCTCTTTGGGACCTAGGATGCATTTTCAATTTCTTTTTCGAGAAGTACAGCTTCTCGTCGCTTAATATCGACACTTACTTTAGAAGAGAAATGAAGACGAATGAAAAAACCGTTACATGTAAGAGAAAGAGGCAAAAATGGCTGTTTTTCGCAGCGTTTTCAATAGATATGCAAAAACAAAAATAAAAAAAATCAGTCAGGATTTTAAGTTGTTTATTAGTCAATAAATCCGTGAAAGCGAGTGGAACAATAAAAAATGAGACGCCTTCGCGACTTCTGATTAGTTGATTTATATCTGAGCGGCGTATCAAAAAACTCGACTCTGATTGGTGGATAAATGATTAACGCAAGGCAGTTGAAAATTTATCTTTTAATGTGAGGAAGGCAATCGGCGACTGACGAGAGTTATTTAATCAATAGGTGTGCCGACTGTTTTGGATAAATATAAAAAAAATGTGAAAAAGGAAGTAGAGGCAGAGTTTGCATAAGCAAAAGAAGGGGAGAGAACGAGACAAAAGATTTTATTAAAGTCACCCTAGGAACAGAAGGAAAGGAGTAAAAATTGAAGGGTATGATTTCTGGGATAAAGGAAATAAAATCTAAAAAAAAAAAGAAAGAAGGAAAAATTCCGAAGAAAAGAAAAAAAAATTAAGGAATGTAATAGTAATTCTAATATTCACCGATTCCCTATAAGGAAACATTTGGCATTCTTGACCGAACAGCCAGTGCAGCAGATGGGTGAAATTTATAAAATCTTTCTTTTAAAACAGTTTGCCGACAAGATTTTTATTGCTGGCAATATTTTTGTTCAAAAATGTATTACTGGTAATATTTTTTCTTTCAAAAAATGTATTACTGGTAATATTTTTTCCTTCAAAAATGTATTGCTGGTAATATTTTTTCCTTCAAAAATGTATTACTGGTAATATTTTTTCCTTCAAAAATGTATTACTGGTAATATTTTTTCTTTCAAAAAATGTATTACTGGTAATATTTTTTCCTTCAAAAATGTATTACTGGTGATATTTTTTCCTTCAAAAATGTATTACTGGTAATATTTTTTCCTTCAAGAATATATTGCTGGTAATATTTTTCCTTCAATAATGTATTGCTGGTAATACTTTTCTCAAAAAATGTATTGCTAGTAATTTTCATTCGAAAAATCATTGCTGGTTATAATATTTTACAAAAATGTATTGCTGGTATTAAAACCTATTTTTACACTTTCATAGTGTCTTGACCCCAATTTGGGGTTTAACAATTTGCCCATAGCTGGGACCCTAACAACTGCTACCACCCAGTCAGTGTGGACCTGTGAATACCACCAATTAAGAGGTGGTTTCACGCTCTTCAAAACCTCCTAATGAGAGGTCTTGCTGTCGGATGTAGTTTATCGTCATGCCCAGGACGGGGATGTACTTTATCGTCATGCCCAGGACGGTTTAAAACAGTTTTTCAAGAAATTAAGTTTTCCAAGTCCAGTTGTAGTTTTTTCTCTTTCCATAATTGTTAGGTTTTCCTCCCTAAATATTTCTTGATGCTGCCATTATTTCACTTAGAGTTACTTTTATTTTATTTGTTGCCGCTGATGTTAGTGCTCAAGTGATGGTATTCCTGGTACTTTGTACAATTCTTTATTTGTGAATCTGTAGCGCCAGTCCATAATGGTCATTACTCAATCAAAGCCTTTATAAACCATTGACCTTAGAAAGCGATTATATACAGTTGAGAGTTTATATATTTCTGAAAATTTGGACGCCATGTCTGAAAGTTTCGATTTAATTCGTTTTCAGGTTAATTGTTTTGTAGAAATTTGCAGTGTTTCTTTTTTATCAATTCACCCCACGCAAGGCGACGTTGCCACTAAAGCGCAAGGTGTTACCGGATGGGAAATAGAATGAAAATAATTTCGAAGGAACCGGAAACCCAATCCTCAATAGGGAATAAGGAGTAAACCTCTACTCCTCTTACTTTTTCTATAATATAATTCCAAAAGTTAATATTAGTAAGACATAAAATGATCTTTTTTTTGTTTTTTAATGGTTTAATTATTTAAGAGTAAACGGGGCCCGTGACCTTAAAATCAGTTCATTAAAGAATTTTCTGCTTCCGACTGAAAATTGCACAAAGCAAATGGAATCTTTGGTAAAAAGAAGAGAAGAAAGGAATGAATTAGAAATGAAGCCGAAGAAGGGATGGGTGAGAGTCACAGAAGAAAGAAAGGAAAAGAAATAAAGAAAACAAATAAAAAGAAAGGGAGAAAGAGACAAATAAGGAAAGAAAGGAAAAGAAATAAAGAAAACAAATAAAAAGAAAAGGAGAAAGAGAAAAATAAGGAAAGAAAGGAAAAGAAATAAAGAAAACAAATAAAAAGAAAAGAAGAAATAGAAAAATAAGAAAAGAAAGGAAAAGAAATAAAGAAAACAAATAAAAAGAAAAGAAGAAATAGAAAAATAAGAAAAGAAAGGAAAAGAAATAAAGAAAGCAAATAAATAGAAAAGGAGAAAGAGAAAAATAAGGAAACTGGGCGATAGGTGAACCTATCTACAATTATTGAGGAGTAAATAAATACTTTTATTACTCTATGGTTGACTCTTTAAAAGGCCCAGGGGCCACTCGTGGTAGAGGGTTACATTAAGAAACATTTTTATGCGGATAGTTGAGGAAGATAACGGTTAATCCTAGACGTAAACAGAATATAGTGATCAGGGAGACATCCTCTTGGGAGTCGCTTCTACAAACCAGCAGTTCTCTGGAAGAAGCTGTTCGAGTGGAACTTTCTTCTCAATTATCGAACAGACGTGGAGACGTGGGTGGTTTGCTACAATGTGAGTAGTATGGCGGGTCTTAGCCGGGGAGGTTAGAACTGGCGAAACCAAGGAATGTAGTCCATCCGAGCACTTTCCATGCAAGTAGCGATAGAGCAGTGAGAGGTTTGCCACATCTCAACCGTGGGAGACAGGTTGGGTTGTGTGGAAAATAATTTGTTACCCACAAGGACTCGTAGAAGCTTTTTGACTCTGTCGCGACTGGAGCGTGAGGACTGGGCAGTCGCCGCCCAAATTTGACAACAGTACTCCATTTTAGGCTTGATCTGGCTATTCTAAACGTAGAGGGTAGAATAATTAGTAAGTAAAATTTAGGTTTGAGTTTAGGCAGAGACATTATAATTATAGAGCTGAAGTAGCCTTTAGAATAAAGTAGACACCCATCCTAAACAGCAAATAAGGGATAAAACTCCTACTCAAAAAGCTGGGGAGGAGTGTGAACCAGGCGATTGGTGAATCTGTTTACATTTATTGCACCTATCTATACTTATATTTTTATGTCTCATTCATGGTATGTGTCATCACTGCTTTCATTCTAGTTGCTGCCCAGACCTCACTCATCAGAGTTGAGTTCAAGAGCATCTCCGAGCCCTTGTGGGTGACGAATTATTCTCCACTCTTCAACCTGTCTCCAACAGGCGGGCTGTAGCAAGTCTCTCTACTTCCACGGAAAGTGCTCAGACGAACTACATTCCCTGGTTTCGCCAAGGCAAACCTTTACGGCAAAAACACGCCATGCCACTTACATAGTAGCAAACCAGCCACATTTCCCCCATATTCCATCAGTGAGAATTTCTATTCGAGCAGCTTCTCCCCACGAACAACTGCCCGGTGAAACAAACTCCCAACTGGGCGTTTCCCCTATCTCTACAATCTTGAGGGTTACGTTTGGAGCCAATTTTGTGTATAGGAGTGGAATATAACAGTTAACCCTAGCCCGGACCTGGTAAAGGGGGAACCTCCCTGCGAAAAATAAAACAAAAAAACAAAACAACTCTCCACCCCACAAAAAACAGTATTATTTAGTGATGCATGGAGCAATTTTACGTCGGAACGGTTGTTACAACTGAGAAATGGTAGTTATACAGTAATCTACGCCATATTAAAATACAAAAAAAATGGAAAGAAACAACTCTAAAGCTATCAGAAAACGAGATCAAGCGATGTAATTTAGCGTTCCTTTTACTCTAACAGGTGATTTGATTGTAAAAGTTGAATAAAAACTGAGAAGCACATATAAAGGAAAGATTATATATATAAAGGAAAATTATATAAAGATTATAATTTATCATATAAATTAAAATAATATATTAATAATATTAAATTTTAAATATTAATAATAATGAAATTAATTATTATTAATAATAATGAAATATTAAGGTATAATTAATATTAAATTAATTAATATATTTAGTAGACTCAGCATTGTGAAAAGGTCGGTGGTGATCTTCGACTATCATTGGCATCGATGGAACCGAAAACAAAACTCGCAAAGTAGCAGCATCCACAGGGAGGTCATTGAATAAATCAGTACTTCTTTTTAAACTTATTAATTACTTAATTAGTTTAAAATGGTTTATTATTAGTTGTTTTACTAGTATACATACAAGTTCTATAGAATTTAGTTTTTAAATACAAGTTTATTTTCATTAAATTAGTTTTACTTCAAAATATAGCATATACATTTACTTTTTCTATAATATAATTCCAAAATTTAATATTAGTAAAACATAAAATGATCTTTTTTTGTTTTTTAATGGTTTAATTATTTAAGAGTAAACGGGGCCCGTGGCTTAAAATTAGTTCATTAAAGAATTTTCTGCTTCCGACTGAAAATTGCACAAAGCAAATGGAATCTTTGGTAAAAAGAAGAGAAGAAAGGAATGAATTAGAAATGAAGCCGAAGAAGGGATGGGTGAGAGTCACAGAAGAAAGAAAGGAAAAGAAATAAAGAAAACAAATAAAAAGAAAGGGAGAAAGAGACAAATAAGGAAAGAAAGGAAAAGAAATAAAGAAAACAAATAAAAAGAAAAGGAGAAAGAGACAAATAAGGAAAGAAAGGAAAATATAAAAAATCATTTTTAGAAAGGCAAAGAAAATATAAAAAAGAGACAAAAATAAATATAAATGTAAAACGAAAAGAAATACATGAAAAAGATGACTGATTTAATAAAAAAAGTAAGATAAAACAAACAAAAAAGTGAAGGAAGGAAGGAAGGAAGGGGGAATGGGAAGGAGCAAGTGAATAAATGAAGGAGGAAAAAAGAAAGCGCGGATAAGTTTTCTGAATTAAAGGAAAAAAATTATAAACAAAAGCAAGGACAGGAAAGTGTTTCAAGAAAATGAAAAAGGGAAACAAAGAAACATTTACAGAGAAACAAGATTTACAGAGGTAGCACTTACAGAGAAACAGGGAAACAAGATTTACAGAGAAAAAAATTACAGAAAAAATTTACACAGAAATAAGATTTACAGAGAAAGTATTTACAAAGAAAGTTACAGAGAAAAACATTTACAGAGAAACAAAACTTACAGCGAAACAGATTTACAGAAAAAAATTACAGAGAAACACGACATTTAGAGAAACACATTTATATAGAAATTATTTACAGAGAAACAAAATTTACAGAGAAACCAATTTACAGACAAAAACGTTTACTGAAAAACAAATTTATAGAAAAATATTCACAGTGAAACAATATTTACAGAAAAACAAATTTTGAGAGAAATCATTTACGGAGGATCAAGACTTACAGAGAAAGAATTTACATAGAAACACTGAAACAAGATTTAGGGAGAAAATAAAGACAAACAAAATAGAAACAAATTTTTTGAGGTCTAAAAATATCGAAAAGAAAGATTAATTAATTGGAAAAAAATAAATATTTCTCGATTTTAATCCTTAAGAATTTTAATAAGAATAATCATTGCTTACTGGCGCTAAAAGGGATAAAAATAGAAAAAAAAAGAGTGAGAAAGAGAAAGATAAAATGAAAGAAAGACAAAGTGAGAGACAAACAAAAAGTAAGAAAAAAAAAAAAGAAAAATAGAAAAATAGATATAGGAAAGGAACAACGAAAAAGAAAAAAAGAACGAAAAAAAAAAAAAACTAAATGCGAGAAAAAGTAAAATAAATAGAACCCGATTTTTTTTTCTATACTTTTGCTCAAACTTGACAGCAATAATAAATTCACTTATAAAAGACGTTTTACTATAGTTAAACAATAAATAACCTGAAGCCTTCTGTTGCGTTTTGTGACATCTCCGGCTTAAATTTCTCAGACCTCAGCGCTACATCACAGGCTGAATCAACAACGGACAATTTTCTTTTTATCGCCTTTTTTCATGATGGAAAGTAGTCGTAGTATTGGAGGAAGCGAGAGGGAGTGAGAGATATAGTGGACAGATGCCCACCGATTGACCAACTACACATCATCACGAACTGGTTTGTCTCACGAAGGAATCTGGAGAGACGTCTTGGCCCTTCTATTTTTAAAGACTTATTGAATGTATACGTGTCTTTTTCATTCTATATCAAAACTTAAACATAGACAATCCGAATACCACATCCATAGGATTCAAAACACCAACTCTTGAGTCGTCAGAGTTCTGACAAGTAGTTTGCCATTTTCGAACAGCCTACACATTTCATAACAATTTTTTTTTGTTTTTACTTCAGTAAAGTAGTAAATGAGCTGTAACCTTCTTCATTTTGATCGTCACTAGTAACTTCCTGCTATTAAAAAATATAAGATTCTAAAAATATAAAATCTATATAAAAAGGCAGATGAATAAACAGTTAATAATTATTTTTTATTTTTAGCTAATTTTAAACTTGTAACGTCAATTTTGAATTCTGCAACAAAATTAAGCTCTTTTTATTCAACATAAAAAACGTTGTTTGACATTTGGAGTTTGTATTTCAAGTCGTTGACCATTTTAAAGGAAGCTACAAAATACATCAACGCCCACAGAAGATATTCAAGAAAAACGAGCAGAAATGACTAAACATAAACGGTAAATTTTCATTTTAACACCCGAGCGCTAAATTCACTGCTGAATGGGCCTATTTACTTCCTTTCCTTGTAGAAATTGGTACGCGCTTCCGTTAAGCGATTAAAAAAAAAAATTGTACTTAATTTAAGAAGAAAGTTAACTTTCATTCAAATATATGTAAACATCGACAAATAAAAGAATAACAAAGTAATTTTTTTTTATGAAGAATGAAAAGAAAAATTAATCGTTCACTCTAACCCCAAAAAGATTAGGGCAATTGAAGCAATTATTTAATTTAATGTTTTTTATTTTTTTTAATTTGTTCCCCGCTTCTTTAAGGTTAGGGGAGGGGGTTTCTTTCTGTGTAGAAGAAGGGGACAAATGAAAAAAAATAATGAAAAAATAGAATCAACCCATCTACTTTAACAAGTTTGTGCATTAATTTTTAGCGCTTACTAATTTTTGCAAGGAAAGGAAGTAGTAAATAGGCCCGTTCAGCAGTGAATTTAGCGCTCGGGTGTTAAAATGAAAATTTACCACATAAACTGTAAGGAGACCGCATGGCCAATAGCAAAAGAATAAAACCAAAATATAGATTATTATCTAAAGACACTAAAATCAATCATCAGTAGGAGCATCTCCTTGTCTTTTGTAATCGTCGAGGTGATCCCAATGCAGAAGCCATACTAACTCTTTTCCACAACGGTCTATTAACTGCAGCCATCAGCAATTCTGGCACAGTCATACGTCTCCAGTTTTTGACATTGTCCAACCAGTTTTTGCGTTGGCGCCCTCTCCTACGTCCTCTTTCAACGGTACCTTGCATGATGGTCTTGCACAGGCTGTCGTGTCTTGTAATGTGTTTAAACCACGCCATATTTCTCCGTTTGACAATGGCGAGAAATGGTTCCTGATATTCCACAAAATTGTCAACCCTTTTCCGCACAAACACATTGTTTTTTTCTGTCCCCAATAGAAAATGCTAAGGAGTTTTCTCATGCCTTTGTTCTCAAACGCTTGGATCCTTCTCTCTGTATTTGCCAAAAGTGTCCACGTTTCGCATCGATCAAGTTCAAAGATTTTAAATATCTGGGATGTGATTTAGCAGAAGATGGAAAGTGTGGAACTGAAATCAGAAGGTTTATAGGAATGGCCAAATATTCATTCCAAAAGCTAAGCATAGAAACAGAAATAGATCGTTAGAAACAAAGAAACGGATACTGAAGGGTTGTATGATATATGTCCTTTTATATGGCGGTGAATGCTGGACGATCTCCTTAAAGATGAAGAAG
The DNA here is from genome assembly GCA_964036315.1 of Acanthosepion esculentum. NCBI lineage: Eukaryota > Metazoa > Mollusca > Cephalopoda > Sepiida > Sepiidae > Acanthosepion > Acanthosepion esculentum. Next base: position 95,233,433 of record OZ038505.1, on the reverse strand, counting down.
AGACTTAAAGCAATAGAAATGTAGTTATATGGAAGGATGCTGAGGATACCATGGACCGAATATCTGAGCCTCGACGAAGTTGTAGAGAAAATGGAAACAAAATTAATGGGAACTTATACTCAACACCAGGGGACAGTAGACATTTCGAGGGCACATAATGAGGAAAAAGGGTTTGGAAAATCTAATACTCACGACAGATTGAAGGCAAGAGGGAATGAGGAGAACAACGCATAACATACTTAGTGGGCTTGAGGAAATGAATGATGGAACAAGGTTTAGGAGAAATAACAAAAAGACAAAATTAAATAAAAGCTACAATGAACAGGAAATTGTGGAGAGCCATGCTCGCGAACGTCCTAGCACATAAAGACGAAGAATATATCCAACCAGTCTTCATTTAAAGAAACAACATAATAATCCAGGGAGGGCAGTTTCTGTTGATGTTTGCGCTCCTCCTCCGCATCCAGTTAGTCGGTAGTGATTTACTGGACATATATCATTTTCTTCATAAGTTATGCGTCAATGTGAATTTAAAAAAATAAAGGAAAATAAAGAATGAGAAAAGAAAGCGAGACATTGGAGGAGAAAGCAAAAACGAGAAAGTGAATAAAATTAGAGAAAGTAAAATATTATAGAAATAAGGTGGAAAAAATAGATTAAAAAGTAAGAGACAAAAAAGAAGGCGAGAAAGAAAATTAAATAATGAATGTGAAAGAAAGAAAGAAAGGACGGAAGGAAGGAAGGAACGAACGAACGAAGAAGGGCAGGAACAAAGAAACAACGCATGAAATAAAGAAACAAACAAACCATTTAATAAAATAAGTGACAAAAAATAAAGACAAAGAAATAAATAAATAAAGAAGGAAAGACAAATAGGAAGGAAGGAAGGAAGGAAGGAAGAAAGAAAGAAAGAAAGAAGGGGAGGAAGGAAGGAACAAGGAAACAACGGAAGAAATAAAGAAACCATTAAATAAAATAAGCAGTTGAGACAATGAAAGAAAGAAAGAAAAAAGAAAGAAAGAACGAACGAAAATATTAAATAACATAGGCGGTAGAGACAAAGAAAGAAAGAAAGAAAGAAAGAAAGAAAGAAAGAACGAAAGCATTAAATAAAATAAGCGGTAGAAAGAAAGAATGAAAGGAAGGAAGAAAGAAAGAAAAGAAGTGACACGGAAACAATGGAAGAAAGAAAGAAACCATTAAATAAGTAAGCAGTTGAGACAATGAAAGAAAGAAAGAAAGAATGAAAGAACGAAAGCATTAAGCAAAATAAGCGTTAGAGACAAAGAAAAAAAGAAAGAAAGAACGATAGCATTAAACAAAATAAGTGGTAGAAAGAAAGAAAGAAATAAAGAAAGAAAGAAAGAGAGAAAGAAAGAAAAAATTATGAAAAAAGAACTGAATATAAAATACTAGTTTATTCACTAATTATACTCTGACGCAAATCAAGAAAAATGAAACAAAGAATGAAAAAAGAAGATGAAAGTTCAGGGGTGAATGAAAAAAGAAAAAACGAGAAAGAGGATAGAAATGAATAAAGAAAAAATAATAGTATACAAAGAAAGTGGAAAAAGAAATAGATTAGAAAGAAAGAAAGATGAAAGAGAAATGGAAGAAAGAAAAATGAATGAAAGAAGGAAAAATGAATGAAAGAAAAATGAATGAAAGAAAGAAAAATGAATGATAGAAAACTGAATGAATGAAAAATGAATGAAAGAAAAATGAATAAAAGAAAGAAAGAAAGAAAGATGAATGAAAGAAAACTGAAGGGAAGGAAAAATAAATTAAAGAAAACTGAAAGAAAACTGAAGGAAAGAAAAATGAATGGAAGAAAGAAAAATGAATGAAAGAAGGAAAAAGAATGAAAGAAAAATGAATGAAAGAAAGAAAGTAAAATGAATGAAAGAAAGAAAATGAATGAAGAAAAACTGAAGGAAAGAAAAATGAATGTAAGAAAAAAAATGATTGAATGAATGAAAAATGAATGAATGAAAGAAAAAGAAAAATGAATAAAAGAAAGAAAAATGAATGAAAGAAAACTGAAGGAAAGAAAGAAAAATGAATGGAAGAAAGAAAATGATTGAATGAATGAAAAATGAATGAATGAAAGAAAGAAAGAAAAATGAATGAAAGAAAACTGAAGGAAAGAAAAATGAATGGAAGAAAGAAAAATGAATGAAATACGGAAAAATGAATGAATGAAAGAAAGAAAGTAAAATGAATGAATGAAAGAAAAATGAATGAAAGAAAATTGAAGGAAAGAAAAATGAATGGAAGAAAGAAAAATGAATGAAAGAATGAAAACTGAAGGAAAGAAAACGAATGAAAGAAAGAAAATGAATGAACGAATGAATGAAAAAATGAATGAAAGAAAGAAAGAAAAATGAATAAAAGAATGAAAAATGAATGAAAGAAAACTGAAAGAAATAAAAATGAATGGAAGAAAGAAAGAAAAATGCATGAAAGAAGGAAAAATGAATGAAAGAAAATGAATGAAAGAAAGAAAAGATGAGAAATATACGCCTTTCAGAAGTGTCATGGTTTATGCTGCGCTAAGAAAAAAGAAAAAGAGATAGAATTAAAGCGGCAAAGAAAACAAAATTGAATACAAAAGAGGCGAAGAAAGAAAGAGGCGAAGAAAGAAAGAAAGAATTTTCGAAAGATCAAAAACAATCTAAAAAAGAAACAAAAAAATGACGTGCTGATGAAACTGAATAATTATTCCAGTCTGACGAAGAATGAGAGAAAAAAGAAAAGAAAAAAAAAAGAGGCAAGAATACAAAAGAAACTTTGATGCAAAATTGGAGGAAATTTCTGTGCAATCGTTTCAGGGAAAATGTCTTCGCATCTGTTTTTTCTCATTATCTTTGCTGCCATCGTGAGTGACACAAAGAAATCATCTCGTGCCAAAGTTGGAACACTCAAGAAAGAGCAATAAGTTGCCGAGATAACGATTCTGAAAGCAGGCGAAGGTGAAAAAGAAAAAGAAAAGGACAGAAAAGAAGAAAGTAAGACAAAAAAAAAGACCTTGACAAATATTAATGAAAAAAACTGAGAAAGAAAGGATAGGTTTTAATTAGAAGAATCTGGGAAGCACACACTCATCTACACACAGACATATCTCTCTCTCTCTCTCTCTCTCTCTCTCTCTATATATATATATATATATATATATATATATATATATATATATATACATGTTCTGTTTTTATTATTAACTAGTATATTTATTTGTTTACAACTACCGGCCGGAATATTCGTGAAATCCTGTTAGAAAAATATTCGAAACTGCGTTGCCTATTGTAAACCGTCATTAGATCGGACGTGCCTTAACTTCTCAGCTACGTAGCATGTCCTAGTTAAACAAAGTCCGAATAGTGTGTCGGAGTTAGCTCCTCCTCAGCACCTTAATCATTCAACAGGGGTCTCTCTCCCCTGGCTATAAATACTGGCTGACCCTTCGTCTCTCTCTCTTTTCCGACTCAGGCCTTGGGCCGCCACCTCGCGTGGAGATGAGGTAAAATCTCCCTTTTTTCGACTCAGGCCTTGGACCGCCACTTCGCGTGGAGATGAGGTAAAATCTCCCTTTTTTCGACTCAGGCCTTGGACCGCCACTTCGCGTGGAGATGAGGTAAAATCTCTCTTTTTCGACTCAGGCCTTGGGCCACCACGGTGCGTGGAGACGAGGTAAAATCTCTCTTTTTCCACTTAGGCCAATATGTGACCTGTCACAGATACAGCGTTTCCAAAATTCTGGGAACACGCTAAGAACAATACACGTACGTACGAACACTCACAACACACACACATAATCTCTCCATACAAACTCTATGTAACTGTTCATGTCTTTGTGTAACTTGTTATTAATATATATTTGTTTACCCATGTATATCGGTCTTGTTTGTTTCCTTTGTCTTCTTTGGACTTAATTAAAGTCCAACATTCTCTTGTAGCTGGACCGGTTAGCAGGAAATTTTAACCTTCTGATATCTCTTCACATCATCACCCGCACGGTTTGCTACAAGTGCCTTTGAACAGAAAGATGCATGTTTTTCTAACAAGATTTTTCGAATATTTTTAAACAAATAAATATTCTGCTTAATGATTAGAACAGAGTATTTACTCAAATACGAGTGCCCATTAAAAACAACGTTTAAACAAATAAATTAAAAATATGTCGGATTTAATCAATTTCCTAAAAAAATGTCTTTGTTTACGTTATGGTACCTAAGAGATCAGATATATATATTTCGAGAATCGAAAAAAGGGGCCAACCGTAAATTTGACTGAGAAAGATATTTTCCAAATTTCACATTTTTCGCAAATTTTCTGTCATTTTTCAGATTTGTCTTTTATTTCAAGACAAGTTTTTATCTACCCATAATCATAACTATGTTATACGCGTTGTTCACCAGTTGAATCAACTCCGATCTCCTAGGTTCAAAACGAGCACTCCCAAGCGACTAGTATAAATTGGTTATATCAGTCCCCTCTATACAAAGACTATATACACCCTTGTGCAAATTATTTGAAACGACAGCTTTAGTTTCCCTTCTTTCACCATGCTGTCAGTTTTAGTTTGGAGTGACAATCGATTTCTGTTTTTTCCTCAGATTAGGCCATTTGCAGCAGTGTGCAGTAATATGCATCTATTTTCGGTGCGTATGATGAAATTTGTTTGATCTTTAACAATATTGCATCATCTGTGATTGTAACAGATTTTTATCAAACTCTGACACTACTGTCTCGACTGTCGATTAGTTGCCCTACAGCCACTGTCTACGATGGACATTACTCTAAGGAAGCGTACGAAAATTTGTAACGCCGCGCCAACGCACTAACAAGCCTTACCAATGATGAAATCAAAGTGTTATAGATTGGTCCGTAAACTCTCCTGATGTAAATGTAATCAAGAATATGTGGTCAGTCTGCAAGGAACAACTTCCTGGGATGGACAAACGAAGTACTAACATGTGCACTGGGTCATATTTCTTTAGAAATGTCTTATTAATATAAACGCTATTTTTGGGTACGCGTGTTTGGATTAGTCATCTCGATTTATCCTAAATGGAAGTTGATATTTTATAGCTTAAACGCTTAAAAACTCTTATTAAAGAAAATGTATCGCTTGGCAGGGATGGAAACAACGTTGTTAGCAGGGGTGCATTTCAGTCGGAATGGCAACTGCAAAAAAAATCAAGGTTTAATTACAGTTTTTAAAAAATGCACATCACCTGCTGAGACCATTCCTTTGGACTTTTCAAAGTTTCAAATTTTCATAAAGTAATTAACGGATTTATTTAATCAGATTTTATTTCTTGTTACTATTACCGTTTCATATATTGCTTTTAGGTTCTTAGAGGTTTACCGTCATATCACATAGAAACAGCCGCTTACGTACGTTCACCGAACGGAAAACAACATCGATAATTTTATTTTTAATCATTTCACCCCAAGTAAGATAGGAGCGCCACTCGGACGCAGAGAGTTACAGAGAGGCGAAGCGACAGAAAGACAGAGTATGCCTGATATTGTAAACAAGTTGTAGCCGAGTTCAAATTTCAGCCAATGCTGTTGCACTCATTTTCCCATAAATATCCCTTGAAAAGGTATGGATCTGTAATATTCTCCTCCTAGATATGGGTTAAATAGCAAAGTAGGCTGGGATTTCTATTATTTTGGGGTGTTATGCAGTTTAGAAGGAAAACACTTTGTCCACAGTATAAGTCGATTGGCGAGTAAAATTTTCTTTTTTTAGGGGGGTGTCCTTCCTCTTTTTCTTTGTGTATCACCAATATAATATGTTTTTTATCATTTCGCCACAAGGCGGTAGTGCCACTAATATGCAGGGGGTTATAGAGAGTGAAAATGATAGAAAAGACTGTGTATACGGGGATTGAGGAAAGGACAAAAAAAATAAGCAGGATTCAAGAAGATAGAAGATGGCGATTGACGTTGCATTTAAATTTGGTTAATCATTTCACCCCAGGCAAAGCGCGAATGCCACTAGTACGCAGGGAGCTACAGGGAGTGAAAGTGGGAGAAAAAGACCGATTATAGGGAGAAACGGGGATAGAACAAAAATGAACGGCCAGATAAATTAATCCAAACAAATTACCAAATCACACCTGTTAGAATAGACGAAATAGAATAAAAATAAGGAACGAATCAATAAATAAAGTAAATAATAAACAAATTATCAAACTATTATGACCAAAAAATTAGACTATAAAAAATAAAAACAAAAAATCGGACGAAAAATATCTATAACTGTTATATAACGATAAAAAATGAAGTATAATAAATTGATCTAAATACATTCAAATATATAAATCAACTAACAACAGATACCGATAAACTAGCCGTTTAGAAAAAACAAATAAAGATAATCAATCCAAATAAAATAATAGTCAGAACAAACCACAACAATCAACCCCAAGATTCAACAAATAGCTTTATCTTCCCAAACAAAAACAAAACTATTAAATAAGCTATATAAACAAATTTTTATTACGTTAATAAAAACACCGACCAAAATAAAAAAAATAAATAATGAATAAATAAATAAATATATAAGATAAAAAATAAAAATAAAAATGAATAAAAACAAGTTGACCAAAATAAATAAGCAAATAAACGACTTCCGGCAAAATAACGGCCATAATAGACTACCAACAATAAGCTATATAAACAAATTTTTACTACGTTAATAAAAACACCGATCAAAATAAAATAAATAAACATATAAGATAAAAATAAAAATAAAATTAAATAAAAACAAGCAAAATAATTTGACACCAATAAATAAATAAACAAATAAACGACTTCCAGTAAAAATAACCGCCGAAATAGACTACCCACAATGCACCACTGGCCCGTATATATAAATAGCCGAGAAAAATAACAACACTACTTGCCTGACGATTGCATCTAGCATGAAACAGACTGTCGCCTCTAAGTGTTGACTTCTATGTTCACTTTGATATTTACACACGCTCTATCTCTGATATTGAGCACTTTATCCCATAAATATAGCACACTTTCAGACTATATTTCTTCATATATATATATATATATATATATATATATATATACAGGGTATCCATGAAGTTTGTGTGGACTTTAAAATTTTATAACTTTATTTGTATTTTCGATAGAAATAATCTGTAAAAAATGTTATAAAGTTTAATGTACCTAGTTTTAAGTATAGCTAAAATAACTAATGCGATTTCAGGCATTACTGTAAATCAGTTGGCAAATGTTTTCCGTGAACTGCAAAATCATATTACCCTTTGTATTGCTAATGATGGAGGACATGCGGAAAGTTAAACAAAATTTCAATAAATCCTTAAAAAATATAGATTTACTTCTTTCTAATCCTTTTTACAAATTATTTCTATCGCAAATCCAAATAAAGTTATAAATTTTTTAAAGTGCACACGAACTTTATGGACACCCTGTATAAATCTTCCTTTTATAAATCAACACTTGCATATTATTTTCCAACTGTAACGTTTGTGAAAATAATAAACATTCATAAAACATTATAAAAAACATTATTAAATAAATTTAAATATACAAAACTCGACATATACAATTCATTGTACTACATTAGAACTTTTTGTAAGCAAATATCTCGGAAATTTGGTAACTAATTGGTAGTTGAAGAGGCTATGTGGGTGTGTAATTGTAAAACAATCTGTATGGCTGAAAAATTGTCACATGACTTGATGGTAAATAGATAAATGGGTGAACACAGGTTTACACCTGTTACGTATTTTGAAATAAATGTCAAGTATAAACAAGTATACATAATTAAAAATATAATTATTTAAAAAAAAAAAACCCTAAAAGAAAATTATAGTAAATGCACAAAAAATGAGGACTCCATTCTTTATGTTATTTGAAGAATTAAAATCTTACTAAGCAGACGATTCCTGTTTTTTTTTGTTTTTTTTTTAACGTATTTCACCTTTGAAAAGTATCATATGGGAAATACTGCAACTGGTATAAATTGTTACCCAGGGGCTACTATTAATTGAATGGAAAAGTCTTTAATGTGATATCAGTTTGCAATTTCATTATAAAAAAAAAGTAACCATTTTCCTTCAGGGCAATGTTTACATTAAAGGGATGTTGCAAATTAAGGCTAGATTATAATCATGGAACAATGGTAAGCCACCATATTCATTCTGGTATTGTTGATTTATTGGTTGTTTTGAAAATCTATTGATTGATAATTTAACGTCTGTTATTGAATTTTCAACTGGATTTTATTAAGAAAATAAATGAATAGTTAAATCTATTAAATTTATTTCAATGATATATTAATAATGTTAGCATGTTGAAAGTTTTGTCACTTTTTTGCGGTTCTCTATAGCGATATTAGTTTCCAGCTGATATCTTGTTAAGGAGACATCTGCAGAAATCGTTTTGATAATTACCGTCTTGACAAAGAAGGTCAGCTGATTAGAGCATACCCCTCAAGGACTAGGTCAGCAACTCTGACAAAGAGGGTTAGCAACGTGGTTTGGACTAAGAAAGATTGGTTCTTGAATTACATTTTAGACGAAAGCTGACAGTTCAGAGAATGCGAGTCCCTATAAGATAGTTGTCCCTAGCAGCCTAAATAAGAGTAGATCGCTCGCTCGCTCGCTACACTTTTCCTCACTCGCTTACAGCCGGCACTTAAGAAAATGTAACAAAATAAAATTAGCGGACTACTACAATTTCGTTTCATTGTTTCTTTCTTTCTTGGATAACGATCCGGCCAAATAATTATTTTCCTTGTATTAAGAAGTTTAGCGATGTGGTGCAGACAGGGACCCTTGGTTCTTGATGAATTACTTTTTTTAGACGCAAGCTGACAGTGCAGAGAAGGCAAATCCCTATAAGATAGTTGTCCCGAGCAGGCTAAATAACAGTGGACCGCTGTCTCGCCACATTTCTTATCACTCGCTTACAGCCGGCACTTACGAAAAGGTAACAAATTAAAATTAGTGGACAATTAGCAGGAACCTTGGTTTTTGATGAATTAGTTTTTTAAACGAAAGTTGACCGGACAGAGAAGGCGAGTCACTATAAGATAGTTGTCCCTGGTAGTTTAAATAAGAGTGAACCGCTCGCTCGCCACATTTCTCCTCACTCGCTTACGGCCGGCTCTTACGAAAAGGTAACAAAATAAAATTAGCGGACTACTACAATTTCGTTTCATTGTTTCTTTCTTGGTCAACGATCCGGTCAAATAATAATTTTCCTTCTATTAAGAGGGTTAGCGTAGTGGTGCAGACTAGGTCCCTTGGTTCTGGATAAATTACTTTTTTAGACGAAAGCTGATAAGACAGAAGAGGCTGGTGCCCTATAAGACAGTTGTCCCTAGCAGTCTCAATAAGAGAAGACCACACGGATGGAATGCACAGTCTGCTCTTACGAAAAGGTAGCAAAATAATACCGTCTACTGCGCTTTCGTCTTATTGTTTTTTTCTTGGGTAACGATCCGGTCAAAAATTATTTTCCTTGTATTAAGCCACACTCATTCGACTGAAAAAAGCTGTACCCTCCGATCGAACCAAGTGCATGGTGTCAGCTACAAAGTTACAGGCAAGAACTTTTCTCAAAAATTCTGAAAAGCTTTCCATTTATTAAATTATTATTGCGTTTGATCGGAGTAATACAGGGTGTCCATAAAGTTCGTGTGCACTTTAAAAAATTTATATTTTATTGAAATTTTATTTAAGTTTCCACATGTCCCCCATCATTAGCAATACAAAGGGTAATACGATTTTGCAGTTCACGGAAAACATTTGCCAACTGATTTACAGTAATGCCTGAAATCACATTAGTTATTTTAGCTATACTTAAAACTAGGTACATTAAACTTTATAACATTTTTTACAGATTATTTCTATCGCAAATACAAATAAAGTTATACATTTTTTAAAGTGCACACGAACTTTATGTACACCCTGTATATATTGTGTGTATGTGTGAGAGAGATAGAGAGAGAGATAGAAATAGAGAGATATAGATATATATATATATATATAGAGAGAGAGAGATAGAGAGATAGAGAGAGAGATAAATGCAAGATAGTATGAGTATATAACACATAAGACAGATAAGAGATTATAAAAAAAACGAGCAAACAATGGACACCCTGTATATAATGTGGGCAATAATACTTATTACAGTAACTTAATATATGTGTAATTAATAAAATCGATAATATTGTTACCTCATCGTTTTGTCTCATGAACTACTATTAAAATGAACAGAACAGATTTATGAATGTTATAAATGAAGTTAGGTGTTTATTTGACCAGTCAGGACGCGCTAATTAAGTCCACAATAAGGTCGTCGGTGTTGTGGACACTTATACTCACCAGGCTGCTCCCTGCATGCTATAATAACGCTAACTAGAAGCTACACATAATGCACTCTCCAACCAAAATCACTGAGGAGGAAAATACTTATATATCAAATGATGAAATAGACAAATATCCCATTACTCGAAGAAGGAGAATAATACAAAAGACTTTCTTGGCTGCGTGATGACTGAGTGCATTAGAGCGTAAGAAACTCGTAGTCGTGGCCGGTCATATGAGTTTATTATATAAAATATAAAGGTTTTCTATTTTTGGCATTAAGCCCTTTTTCTTGGTCTGACATTTTCATATATTCTTTCGAAAGTTAATTTCTTGTGTGTTAGGGAGTGTTTGCTATCCTGATAATTTTTCTTCGGGCATCTTGTCCCATAATAATATTCATGTCACTGCACGTCTAAGTCTGAACTTTAGACGGTAAATTATATTTTGGTAAAAATGTCCAGTTCAGTCAGAGCTGGTTGAGAAGAGTCGGGTTGTTTAAAAAAAAAGAGTATAATTGTTTTTCAAAGCGTTTACGCGGCCTTGTGGGTAATGGATTATTTTCCACCTAAAACGCGTTTTTCAAATACGAAAAGTTGCTAGATTCTCACTCGTCTATCGCGATATTTCTGGCAAATGTTCAGACGACCTAGATTTCTTAGTGCTACCAGTTCAGACACTCATAGTTAGACAGTCATAGTTAGTAGATGTCATGTCTCGTACACAACGACTCATCCTTATTCTATTCGTATTTCATTAGTAAAGAGGAAGTTCTCCTACTCAGCCTCTTCCCCAGAAGTTTTACTTTATGTAACAGACTCCCGAAGGGGAGTTTCCGTGATAATTACAATCTTAACCACATCAAGTCTTGGCTCAACTGCTATCTATCCTACCTATCCTGATAATATGAACTACCTACGCCCACCTCATTCAGTAAAGCTTTACCTTGAGTGGGTCTGGTGAAGAATAACATGAAAATATGAAATTTCGTGTAACTGCTGTTGATTTCGGAGAAATGCTCCGCGTGTTCGTGGTGATACATGGTTTGTGTATATCCCTGTTGGCCACAGTGGTCAAATGAACATTCTTACACCCGTAGACTTGGTTTTGGACGACAGCCTAGTCGAACTGCTCGCCAAGATCGACGAATTTTAAAAGCAATCTTGGTAATCGCACAGTTCTCTTATTTAATTAATCTATATATTTCTATCATTCCATATTCTCTTTTCACACACACACACACACACACACACACACACACACACACACACACACACACGCATATATATATATATATATATATATATATATATATATATATATATATATATATATAAATTAAATTAAAAAATAAACAACCTTGAGGATCCATAGATTATATTTTATTCCCCCAGGAATTTTTGCCTGATTCCTCAGATCACATTTCCAAGCATAAAAGAATTTATGCTTGTAAATGTGATTGGAGGAACCAGGAATAGTATCTCATTACTGGGCAAATAAAATATCTTCTCTGGATCCTTAAGGTTGTCTGTTTTTTAATTTAACTAATATTCACTCTGTTTGTACATTGAGCTCTCCGGATTACATCTTCCTTAGGATTACCCATACGGATTACCAAACATTTAATTAGTTATATATATATATATATATATATATATATATATATATATATATATATATATATATATATATATATAGTTTACGAAAAACTAGGTAGTCCATATGGGTAGACCCAAGGAGGATAAAATCCAGAGAGCTCAATGTAAATCAGATCTAATAATTTAAATAAAAATAAAAAACAGACCATTTAAGGTTCCATGTAATAAATTATTTCACCACAGCCCTTTTAAAGGACCGCGGATCATCAGACTTTACTTCCAAAGGTTGAAACGAAAAACCTTTGTAAGTAAAGTCTGATGATCCGCAGTCCTTTAAAAGGGCTGTGGTGAAATAATTTATTACATGGAACCTTAAAGTGGTCTGTTTTTATTTTTATTTAATATATATATATATATATAGAGAGAGAGAGAGACAGACAGACAGACAGACAGAGAAAGAGAGAGTGAGAGGGGAAAGAGAAAGAGAGAAAGGGAGAGAGAGAGAGAGAGAGAGAAAGAGATAATCACTCACTCTGCACACTAGCACACGCTGATAGGCATTCAAAATAACCGTAAAATACAGAGGTAAAGAGTGATATATAATTATAATCATCAGAAGGTGCTGATTACAAGAATGCCCACGAGTCTGAGCTCTTCAGATTCTACAAAGGAATATATGTCTATCATTATGTATTGTCTCCCCCCCCACATATATATATATATATATATATATAGAGAGAGAGAGAGAGAGAGAGAGAGAGAAAGAGAGAGAGAGACAGACAGACAGAAAGAGATAGATAGATATAATTTCTCATTCTAGACACCAGCACACGAGTCTTTCTACCCATTTTCATGATTATGCATCACCCCTGCTGGGTGTTATCCCGTGTCTTCATATATTTCACTTCACTTATGTGCCCTGCGTGTATCACGCTTAGGCGATAATGTATCTTTCGATACATGACTGACGGGGGTAGATTTTTCCGGTAGTAGGTTGCCATTTCTTTCTGCGGTAGAACAGTTGCTATCAAAGGCGATTTACCCATAATTGGGGAGGAGGGGGGAAAGAGAAGACGAGGACTCATACCTTCTTAAGAATGTCAGTAAATGTAATGGATTCGACTGGAATTCGAACTCCGCTCTCCGATTCCTCAATCCGAGCAGCTCCTTCATATATTTTCTGAATCTTTATTTTAGTGGGTGACCTATTCTCCTGTGTCCACAAAAGAATATCTCAGCTTATCATTTTTTTCTGGTCTACATTTCTGGGATTAGCCGTTATCATCGTTTATTTCACTTAGATGCGGACTAATTTCCTCGTCTTTGTTGTTGTTATCACAACAACGTTTCAGTCGTTGTGCCCTCCGGTCTTCATCAGGTGTATATCGATCAGGGAATCCTAGTCGATTAAAACGTTGGTTCGTGAATTTGGTTACATAGTAATTGTGAGTACGATCCCTTTGCCAGGAAGTGTGTATTTGGACTAGATGGAGAAAAGGCGAGCAATAACTGCCCAGTCCTAAAACTAAAAAATAGACGAGATATCCCTAGATATACCCCTGTGCAAATTAGTTAAAACAAAACGAATAATTCCGTTATTATTTAATTTTTTTTCGCATTTTCCCAATGATACATGACCTAATGCACATGTTAGTACTTCATGTGTCCATTTCATGAAGTTGTTCCTTGCAGATTGACCACAGATTCTCGACTGGATTTAAATTAGGAGAGTTTCCGAGTCAGTCAATAGTAATTTGATTTGCTCACTGGTAAGGCTTGCCAGTGTGTTCTTGCAGCGTTACAAACTTTCGTACGCTTGTTTAAAGTAACATCCATCGGAGACAATGGCCGGAGGACAACTAATCGACAGTCGAGACAATAGTGTCTGGGCGTGTTAAAAATCTGATGCAATTACGGATGGCATAATATTTTTCAAGACCGAACAAATTTCACCATACACCCCCGAAAGTAGATTCATATGACTGTACACCATTGCATATGACCTACTCTTAGAAAAAGAAAAGAAATTGATTACACTCTAATTAGTCTAAAGCTGGCTGTATGGGAAACAAAGGAAACTAAAGCGGTTGTTTGAATTAATTTTCATAGGGTGTATGGACAGTCTAACTCCTGAAGTAGATAATCATATGTAGCAAAGAGAGGGGAACATAGATAAAACTTCATTCTAACAAACATCAGGAGGTGCTGAATACAATAACCCTCATGACTCTTTCACTCCAGTCTTGTGATTATCCATCGCACCTGTTAGGTCTTCAGGTTGATATTCTGTGTCTTCCTATATTTGGTGAATTTGAGTGCGTGACAAATTCTATTGTGTCCATGTTTTGGTGTCTACAACAAAACCTCATTTATATGCTAACCCTTACTTCTCCAGACATGCCCTGTAAATCTTCTCCTCTCTTGAATTACTTGCACAAAATGGCGGGGTGTGATATCGATAGAGCTGCTTTATCATTGGGACACATTTCAGGATTAATTTAATTCAAGAGGTAGCATTCTTGTATACAAGCCATCGGGTTTAAGCGGCAATCATTTTCTCAGTTTCCATGCAAGTTTATCATAGAACAAGACAGATATGATGATGACTTTGCGAGATAGAAATGCAAAGATCAATTATGCACAGGGAGTTGAAGCCAAACTAGAGAACAAATAACTTGTATCCCGTGAGTTCTGGAAAGTTACAAAGGCGATATTCATTAGAGGCAACCCACCATTATGAATAACACTGAGGTTATCAAAACCCCGTCGAATAAGGCTGAGCTCCTTACTAAGAACATTGCCTATATCTCTAGGTTAGACGAAAAAAAAAAGACCACCCTTTATCCGACTTCCGCACCTCAAGGGTGCATAAGCTTTGTAATATCTATATGTCGGCTTGGGATATTTCCAGACTTATCAAAAGCCTTGACTCTTACGAAGGCTACAGGCCGGATAAAATTCCTATTCTTCTTAGCAAGAACCTTGAACCTCGAAGGTGTTTAATCGTTGCCGTAAGAAGAGATATTTCCCAACAACATCGAAGGTATCTAGTGTACAAGAATGCATATGAAGCCACAACCCCCTCAAAATATCGCTCAATCAACCTCATAGTTTTGATTAGTGAAGTCTTTGAGAACATTGTTGAACAATCAAATAAATAGGAATTAATTAGCGACAAACAGTATGAGTTTCAATCCTCTATGTCCATTGATGATGCCCTAGATATTAGCGTGCATCAAATAAGTGAAGTGGTTGATAATAGATTGTTCGCTCTAGATAACACGAAAGCCTTTGAAAAGGTGTGGTACAGGTGATTGCTGCACACACTAGCTAGTTATGGAATCTCTGGGAATATCTTCTCTTAGCCTTACCCTTTTTTAATTAACGATCTGATCGAAAACACCCTCAGATCCCTAATAAATATATATGTAGATGATACCACGATGTATGTCTTCACCTACAAATATCTTGATCTGTGTCTGGTAGTCGTTCTTTCCTCTGACCTATCCCTCACGGTTTAATGGAGAAAAACTGGCTGGTATCATTCACGGCATCCAAAATTAAACTGGTAACATTTCCTCAGCACCAAGCAGACCCTAAACCACTACCAATCTTGATGAGTGATCATACCCTGAAAGAGGTTCCTTGTATCGAACGCCTACATGGGCTCACTCACCTCAGATGGAACGCGTATATACGTGTCATCGCTGGAGATGCTGGAAGAATGATCGGTTCCTTGAATCTATCCAGAAAATAGATATTTTGATATGACGACCAAGAATGGGGTATTTGTGCCATATGTGGTCTAGTGCTTCCCAATCTTCACTGCCCATTATTGAAAAAGTTCAAAAATGCTTTCGCGACCTTGTGGGTGATGAATTATTCTAGAAAATGCTACCCTTACCTCAAAGATGAAACGAAGTTCTACACTGTTGTGGCCTTGCTAGGGCCAGAAATAAAGACACAAAGAGTGGAATTGAGTTAAACAAATATCAGTATCTGTCTATATTTCTGAGATGAGGTTATTATGTACATTATTTAAATTATTCTGACTATTGTCCTCATCTTTGTCGCCATATTTATTACAACGTTTCGGTCATCGTACGCTCCGGCCTTCTTCAGGTGGTTGGAATGTCGAACTGAACCTTTTATTTCGCTCACTGAGGTAGACTGTTCTAGTTCTACATTCCATGTTTAATGGATGTCAGTTATCAGTTATCTCTTGTTAATTTGCCTCTGAAAGTTCTCCACTGCCTTAACCGGGTATTACCTTAAGGGCGCGGACTTTCTCCCCTTTATATTCCTATTTATAGCTCGGAGAGTCCATTCGTGCGTGGGTAAATTACCATAACATCCTCTCACTATCTTTACTATTATGGTAGTTTTTCGAACGAATTACACTATTGTTTAGTTCAACTTTCACAGCTTGGAGCCGTCATGTCCTGTTCACGGTGACAAATAACATCGTGTTACTTTCATCAGGAACTATTTTTCCCCAGAACTATTTTTGGCGGAGCAGACTTTCGACAGGATGCTTCTCTGACAACTGAAACCTTGGCCTCTTTAAGTCTGGGATTAAGCGATATCTATCCTACACATCCCCATACTATAGCATTTCTTAATTCCTACTCCCCTCTTTCAACAGTTGATTTCTAACTGGAGTGGCTCTTGTGTCATGTATTTGGTGAACTAACTGTAAATAAATAAATAAATAAATAAAAAGTCGCGTTTTATTTTATCTTGTCAATTGTATTTTCAGACTACTGACAGTTTTTCTACTGACCAACTATTGCCAGTGGGAATGTTCATCACTTTTAGTGAGAGAAATTTTACTTCTAAGATCAATCATTTGTAATGGCGTGCCGGACAGGGATCTTGTTGTCAATAAGATCTATTTTGTCTGCTTTTACATAAAGACCGATTCCACCGCCTGTTTTCTCCATTGATCCAGCCAGTGCGAATCTGTCTCTAAAGAGTGTGACGGCGTCGGCATAATCTGCCACAGCGATGGCTTCTGTTGGATAGTGAGTCTATTTTATTTTACTTTGTCCACAGAAATTCGTTTTACATAATCGAGACATCTGATGAGCAAGCAAAGCGCAGGGCTCTTCTTCCAGGATTTCGGCAACCATGTCAAATTATTTGGTGTCACCGTCTGGGGATCTTACCATGGTTTTTGAGTCTTTGTACAGCATATTTATGGCTTTGGCAGTTCAAGTTTGAAAAGTTATAAGTCAGTGAAATCTCCATTTTCACAACTAAACGAATATAAATTGTTGATTATAAAGTTACGAGCAGGCATCGCCCGCTCGCTATCGCTTTGCAAAATAAGTTATATGGTTGTAAACATGAAAGAAAACATTTGTATTTATTCAGATACCTAAATATTAGAATTTAACAGGTGTTGACAGAAATAAAATACATGTATATTTGCATGAATGATAAACATAACATGGTAATTTTTCTATGAAAAATTAGTTGTTTTTTCATAGGATTAATGTTCACGATTTACGAAATGTTCAAGGGGTTTTGGACATTCAATATATTTGTACAAAGAATACGACTGTAAACACAGAAGAAACTAATTGGTCGGATGTGGGGGCAAGCTTGTTATAGTTAAGGAAACTTTTACAACTTATAGATGTCATCTTATTGAAGGTCAAGTAAAATGCAAATTTAGAACATTTTCTGCACTATATAATCAATATTGGCAAATAGAACTATTTTTGATATGAAAATCAAAACAATCCTCAAATAAAAGAAGAGTAATGACGGGCAGTTAATTAATGAAATAAACTTCAAAATCAATATCCCAAGTTAGTTAAACCTGTGTAGCTCACTTTGTTGGGAATGAGCTGAACCTGTCTTTATATCGCCTCTGTATCTTTTCCTGTTTTCCAACGTTGCTTCTAAAACATGATTGCACCTACTTTTTTGTATGATCTTAAGAACAGGTATTTTGAACAAAATAATCGCTCCCTTTTTAAGAATTTTCCACATTACATGCACTGTAGTATGGCCCGATTAAATATTTGCGCAATATAAAAAAGGGTTTAATAACCTGAATTCCTCTTTAAATTGTTAGGACTCTTTAAAAAAATCAAACCTCTCTGTGAATTGTACTATTTAATATGACTGTAGGACAATCTATTAACAACGAAAGGAGCAAAAACAACGGATTTAATATTTGGAATAAATTTTGGAATAATAATAACTTTTCTAACTCATAGATGTTATGCATAAAGTTATGTACCCCTGACAAAAAAAAAAAAAAGAAAAAGAAAAGAGGCTGAAGAATGAATCGATCGAAAAACTTCCGAATTATAGACTTTATATTCATGGAGAAATGTATGAAGAGAAAAAGAAAAGAAAAAAAAATAGGAATAAATAAAGAATTTGCTCTTATGAGAGATTGAGTGATTACACAAAGAAAAAAAAATTGTCAATATAAGAAGGAAATCACAAATGAAGGAAGAATTTTAAAAAAATCATTGTACAAAAGAAGAAATAAAAATACAAGAAAGGACGAAAAAGAGTGAAAAAATAACAAAATAAAATACGTCCATGCCCTGGAGATCTACTTTAACTTTCAAATAATGATTGCCCAGGAAGATAAAAATCACTGGAGCCATTCTATTTTTAAGTACATTTCCTGTTGTCATCGCGGTGAATAAATTCGATAAATCGATTGGCAGAAATCAAAGACACCCCCCTAATGTATCCGGTTCTTCATTTCAGAACACGCTTTGGGGAGTTATTTCCCTTTGCTGTACACGCACACATGTTTTATATGTATTAAAAATGTATGTATATATATTATATATATATATATATATTATTAAGCTTATCAGACGATGTGAAAATAATTTACATAAAATAAATAGAAAAAACTTGTCTATATTGTTTAATGAAACATGCATCAATATATATATATATATATATATATATATATATATATATATATATATGTATATATATATATATACACGCATATATATATATATATATATATATATATATATATATATATATATATATATATATATATATGCATATGTATATATTAAATTGAAGCCGAAAGCTTAGATAGGATTAAAAAATATGTATCATTATGGTGATTTTCTTTCATCTTTTAATGATAATGCTATTAAGCTCATCAGACGATATGAAAAGAATTTATATGAAATAAATAGACAAAATTGGTCTATGTTATTTAATGAAACATGCATCAATATATATATATATATATATATATATATATATATATATATATATGTATATGTGTATGTATGTATGTATGCATATGTATATATTAAAATGAAGCCGAAAGCTTAGATAGGATTAAAAAATATATATCAATATGGTGATTAATATCTTTTAATATATTTATATATATGTATATGTATATATCTGTATATATATATATATATATATATATATATATATATATATATATATATATATATATATATATATATGTATGTATATAACGATGCCATATTATCTATCTATATTTCTGAGATGAGTTATTGTAATTATTTAGACTATTTATAATTGTTCGGACTGTTGGCCTCGTTTCTGTTTTCATATTCACGGCGTTTCGACCGTTGTAAGCTCCGGTCTTCTTCCGGTGATTGGAATTTCGACCCAAACCTTTTATTTCGTCCACCGGGTAACTCCATGCTTTTTTTAAATTTCTGCTATAGTCAGATATTGATCTCACAAAACTTTGGGTCAGGTCACTAGATTCCAAATAATTTATTTATATCTGAATGTTTACACACAGCTAGAGAGCTGTATGTATGTATGTATATATATTGCCTTGAAATTGTGCATTTGAATTTTTTTATTCATTTTACTTGTGTTTGAACATTGACATTTTCTGCCAGTGTTAATTGCGCAAACTTCGCAGACTCTGAACATTACATTACGAAAATAAAAGCCTATTCTGGCACAAGACCAGATTAATGGAGTACTTGTGAGAATAGAACGTACGTTATAAGAAACTGTTGGTTAAATAAGGTTGTATTGTATACCTAAAGATGCAATGTTTTTCACAAGTTATAATTCTGAGGAAGATTTAGTTGAAATAAACGAATGAAAATAAAAAAGAAATAATGGTTAAAGAGAATGATGCAACGGAGGAGAATGAGAAAAAGGAAAAAAGAAGAAAAGAGAATAAAAATGGAAGCATGTAAAAGAAAGAAAAAAAAAGAAAGAACGAAAGAGAGATAGAAAAAAGAAAAATAAAGACATAGGAATGAAGAAAGAAAGAAAGAAAAAAGACAGATGGAAAGAAAGAAAAATAAACAAAGAAAGGAAGAAAGAAAATGAAAAAAGAAAAAAGAAAGAAGAAATAAAGAAAAAGTAAGAAAAAAGAAAGATGAAAGAAAGTACAAAGAAAAAAGGAAGAAAGAAAATGAAAAAAGAAAATGAAAAAAGAAAGAAAAAAGAAAGGAGAAATAAAGAAAAACTAATAAAAAAGAAAGATGAAAGAAAGAAAAAAGAAAAAAGGAAGAAACAAAGAATATAAATTCTTTGTTTCTTTCTTTTTTCTCCATTTGTTTCTTTTTTCTCGATGTTTTCATTTTTAGCCTTTTTCCTTTCTTTTTTCTTTTTTTTCTTCTTTTTCTTTTTTTTCTTTTGATTCTTTCCCCTTTTTTATTTTTTATTCCTTTTCCCTTATTGTTTTTCATTTTTCGTTCTTTTCCTTTTTCGATTTTCATTTTTAGTCGTCCTTCCATTTTATCTTTTTCATCTTTCGAAAAAAAAGAAGAACGAACAAAAGAAAAATTACATCGAGAGGCAATTAAAAAAAGTAATGGAAAAGATATATGCGGATTCTAAAGAGAGTGGGGGGTAAAGAAAGAAAGAAAACTAAAACGAGGAAGGTAAAGTATATATAAGAAATAAGAATGGAAGAAAGATTGATGAGAAAAGTGAAACGAAACATTATTTACGAGAATAAAATAATGGAAAGTAAAAAAAAATATACCTCAAGGTGTTGTGCAGGAAAAATCACTACAATTCTTTTGTTAAACGTTTATTCTGCCGTCAATCTGCAGGGTAAAGGATTTGTTCTTACCAGACTGAGTGACTCCGAAGTTCTGTTTTGCAAAGACCTTCTGACAAGTTTGACTCGTTTTGGGTTTAGCCAACAAGCGGAATATTTTTTCACTTTTTTTTTTATTAAAGAAAAATTGCCGTGTTCCAATCACAATAAGAGATCCGAAAATTGATGATACGATGACTAAACGGGGACAAGACGAAAAAAAGAAGGATTCTGCCTCGTGATTAAGACTTTCGGAGTTTTCAATGAAACTTTTTAGCAGAAGGTTGGGGTTAGCAATCTGAAGGCTCTTTTTGGTCGGCGTCATTGATTCTCGTTATGACGAGCGTTAAAAATTCTAATTATGGCGAGTGCTGAAGCATGCGGGGATTTTTGAATTGTTTGCCAGAAGTGTCTCAAGAGGAAATTCCTGAAAAAAAAATCCCAGTAGACGCTAAAGGGACTAATTAACTACTAATTTAGTACAAGTTTTTGTTGGAAGGGATTTTGATAGCTCTGGAGTAGTCGGCAAAGCTTAATAAAATAAAATAAAAATATTTCTTAATTCTCCAGAAAAGTACCATCTTTAAAACCTCATTCACATCAAAACCGGTATTCTTAAGGACAGGTTAATCAACTAACCCCGTTTCTGAAACCAGATACTTGGATAAACAAAGTAAAAGATCAAGGATCCTGTACCAAGACGAAGGACAATCATACAAGAATCCAACGTACTCCTCGACCATTTATCTACCTCAATATAAACTCAGTGTGTCATGACCTTCTTTATTTATATTAAAAGTAGTTAAATCGAATTAAATCAATCATTTGAGATATTGATATTAAATATAAATCCCCACCCTAGAATTTAATAATTAATCTTCCCTTCTTTATTTCTATTGCTTCAAAATTGGATAAAAAAACTCGAACAACATCAGGGGATCGCAGAATTCAGTTACAACTTGACCGTTTTTGAATTGGTTCAACGGTTCGATTTGATTTCATATGTAGCGTTCAACGGTTGAATTTGATTTCACACGTATCTTTCAACGTTAGGTGCGTCACTTTACTAACTCGTCAGAAGAATCGTACCCATTACACTGAGAAGACGTGCAAATGCTTATTTATTTCTCCGTGGATGGTTTTTAATTGTCTTCTGATCTTTCAGAGACGGAAAGTTAGAAGCTTCAGGTACTCAAAAGCCAAGATGAACTGTATTCTCCATAAATGAAAAGCAAAGCGCTTTCAGGGTGATAATCAAACACACAACACTGATCGAACGAAATATTTCTACATAAAAAGATAAACAACTCAACCAAGACAAAATAATGCTTGCCTACTTTGAACTATTTATAAAAAAAATAGAAAAAGAAATAATGATAAAAAAAATCATCGCTAACATTATTCGACAGAGAAGTTACCATCTTATGACAATGTTTCATATTTTCTTTCCTTTCCCCTGTTCTTTCCTTATAGTTTACGTCTTCTCCCACACTATGTCTTTATTATATTTAAATAAGTATAAATTTACATCCTCTGTTTGTTTTCGATACATTATCTGTGCTTGTATTGATCTCTGAGTAGAAAATCTCACTTGATTTTCTTTTAAGCGAATCGCGTTCGCAGCCATATATTTGAGTTTTGTCGAGAGATAAAATTCGTAACACCAGGTAAAACAGGGCTTCGTCGTCAGTCCCTTACCTTTTACCTAGAGCACAGGAACACGAAAAATTCCAACCAAATAACAGCCAAGGTCGCTAAATACGTCCTCACATGACTACAATTTGGTCTTCAAGAACAGTAAAAAAAAATAGATTATGATCTTTTCGAATAAGGGTGACTAAGAGTAAAAAAAAAAGAATGAGAAGAAACCGGAAGCCTAATCCTAAACAGGAAACAATGGATAAACCTCTACTCCTGTTCAAAAACCAAGAAGGACTTTGATCCGGACGATAACCGAACCTATCTACTCCTATTAAGTGAAGAAATAAATACTAGATAACATTTCAGACATTATTTACATTATTCGGCCTATTGTCCTCATCTTTGTCGCCATATTTATTACAACGTTGTACGCTCCGGCCTTCTTCAGGTGGTTGGAATGTCGAACTGAACCCTTTATTTCTCTCACTGGGGTATTCTGTTCTAGTTCCACGTGCCATGTTTAATGGATATCATCTGTTAATTTCATTCTGAAAGTTCTCCACTGCCTTAACCGGGTATTGAATTCACACTCTTTGGGTCCTGTCACTTGATCTAACCAACGCCTGTATCGACTGTGCAATCGTGCCATGCGTCCAAACACATTCCAACCACCTGAAGAAGGCCGGAGCATACAACGGCCGAAACGTTGAAATAAATATGGCGACACAGACGAGGACAATAGTCCGAATAGTGTAAATAATGTACATAATACCTCATCTCAGAAATATAGACAGATACTAAAATTTCAGAGTTCATAGATAAAAGTATAGAGATGGTGTAGACTTTGGAGGGAAACGGAAATATAATCCTAAAGAGGAAACAAGAGATACATCTCTACTTCTGTTTAAAAGACAGGAGAGGAGTGTGAACCGGACGATAAGCGAACCTATTTACTAAACTTTACCCATTCCAAGCAGTTATTACTTTGAACTTAACACTTTTTACTATAATTTTCCCAATACGAAGCTCGAGAGGCACTCAATGTAGAGTTTTACTCTTAAAGGAGTAATGAGGAATTAGACGTGTGATATGAATGAAAGAGGAGGAAGTAAGAAGTGAAAATTTTGTAGATAAAGAGGATAGATAATGATTGACCCTTGAACTGAAGAGGTTAAGGTCGTGAAGCTTCGGAAAGCACTCACATGAGAGTTTGTTCTCCAAAGTAGCATTTCTTGAGTAGAATATTCTTCTTACGTTTGCAATAGCAATACGGGGGAAATGAGGTTGTTTCGTCTCCGTGGAAGTAACATATTCTAGTTGTAAAGGTTTGAACTAGCAGAACTAAATAATGGAAAAAAAGCGTTGAATGTTCTGTATTTGAACTGGGCTTGAACGGCGACCACTGGCGCTAAGTGAATACGCGTATACCACAAACACCGCGAAACTTATACACCGCGCTTTACGTGTTTTCGGTGAAATTATCCACTTAGAACTCCGCTCTAATTCCGCTTGTTCTTCACGTGACAAAACATGAATGCTTCTGTAAATATACCTGAAGACCTCCTCTGTACCCCACGCTGTATTTCGATTCTGTTTGCAGCGGTGGATACAAAATTAAGAAAACAAAAATCTTGTCAAAAGTTATTACACATTTATAAGTCTACAATTCTTCCATGCATTGAATATTGCTGAAAAATCTGGTCTGGTGATTCTGCTATGTATCTAGAGATTCTTGATAAAATCCAAAGCAGAATCTGCAATGTTATATGCCCTTACCTGTCATCTCGGCTTCAGTCACTTTCCTATCGCCGTAACGTAGCGTTCATATGTCTTTTCTAGAAACATTTTCAGGGAAATTATTTTGATGAGTATTCCTCTTTGATACCTCGACTTTACAAATTTAACTGCAGTTCTAGAGTGGCAGCTAGGTCTCATCATCTTACAGCTGAAATTGTTAGATTTAACTGTATGAATTCTTTCCAGTCATCTTTTATTTTCAAAAATGTAAATGCAATATCAACCATTATCTTCTTAAATCCTGTTGTTTTATTGTTCTGAGTTTTTTTTTCCATATTCTTTTACTCTCAGTAACCCGTTGCGTCTTAGTAGATTTATTGACTTGCTTGGGATGAAATTATTAAAAAAAAAGCGGAAAATGGAAGATGAAATTAACACTCCAGTGAGAAATCAAAACGCGAATACTGTTTCCATTATATTTGTTGATTTATTTATGGATTTTCGTTGGCATTTAAACTTTTTCAAAAAGGAAGATCCTGGTTTTCTTGTTGGATCAAGGGTAGCAGAGATTCTGAGATTAGAAGCACCTGATCCTACAACGGAAGGGACGATTTTATCGACAGAATACATTACAGCTTTTTCTAATTCAGCTTTCAAATATTCAAATATTTTTCCAATCATACCTTGGAGGCGAATAGCAAATGGTATATACAGACAAGCCTCTCATCTACGGACCCCCCCCCCAGCTATCAATGGACTTCGGATGCAACGGACAAAATTTGCAGGCAACATAAAAAAAATCTGCAGAAAGAAATACTTCCAAATCATCAGAGATGTATTTCAAAATTTGCGGTCGTATTAGTTTTCAAAGTGACTGCTTGGCGGCAGTGGCGGGCCTTTCAATTTTAAACAAAGACGGGTGTACAGTATATAAAGTACGATACATTAGCGCGTGCGTGAGAAAGTAGCTGTGAGAAATTTATTATTTTTGTTTTTATGATTAATATATCTATATTAAGTATATATTTATCTATGCCTTATATACATGTTTATAGTATTTACATTATGATCATAACTAGTAGTAGTTACTATAACGGTTATATAACTAAAAAATAATCCCTTCTCACTCGGCTTTAACGGACCACCCATACCCCTATTAGTCCGTTGATGAGAGGTTTGTCTGTACGTGAAGAACAACTGGTTCAGTATAGTTCACAATCTACTGAGAATGATAAAAGAATACGTATGGACATTAAGATTTTTATTGTTTTTATCGCAATGTCTTAGTGTCATATATATTGCTTCATTTAATTGGAGTTCTTCATGCCGCCCTGACCGCTGAAGCTTCAGAATACGCCGTCTGGACCTCTGCAGAGGTGTAAGACCCCCTCCTAATGTGGTGACCTCGGTAAGATGATAAACTACATCCGAAATCAAGGCCCCTGATCAGGAGGCTTTAAGAAGCGTGGAACCTCCTCTTAATTGCTGGTGTTCCCACGTCCACTCTGACCCGGGCTGGTAGTACCTGTTAGGGCCCAATATATGGGCAAATAATTAACCTTCCAAACTGAAAATGTAAAAATGGGTTTTAATACCAGCAACAAAATTATTACCATCAATACATTTTTGAAAAGAAATATTACCATCAATACATTTTTGAAAAGAAATATTACCATCAATACATTTTTGAAAAGAAATATTACCATCAATACATTTTTGAAAAGAAATATTACCAGCAATACATTTTTGAAAAGAAATATTCCCAGAAATACATTTTTGAAAAGAAATATTACCATCAATACATTTTTGAAAAGAAATATTACCATCAATACATTTTTGAAAAGAAATATTACCAGCAATATATTTTTGAAAAGAAATATTACCATCAATATATTTTTGAACAAAAATATATTACCAGCAATACATTTTTAGCAGTAATATATTTTTGAAGAAAAATGTTACCAACATTAAAAATCTTGTCGACATTTAATAACCCATTGAGGTTGATATGACGTAAAACAAAAAAAATAAACGAACAGTTCTTCATGTAATTATTGTCTCCCTTAGAAGATAGATAGATAGATAGATAGATAGATAGATAGATAGATATGAACAGACTGAGATAGATAGATAGATAGATAGATAGATAGATAGATAGATAGATAGATAGATGAGATCAGACTGTTCGATATATATTTGTAACCTCCGTTGACTTCTTTTTTTTCTTTTTGAGCGTTAGCCCCGTGGCGGACCACTTTTTTATTAAAGCCTTAGTTAAGATATTTCCTGGTTCAGTCGTTATTACAACACTTAGCTAATATGAGTAGGCTGTTGAAGAGGTTAACCGATATGAATCAGTAGAAATAAAATTCGATTAAAATGCTCTTTAGAATGAATACAAATAGTATCTATCTGAATTTTTTATTTATTCTGAATTCTGGATGGAACGAGAATGGAGAATAAACAACGTATGAAGTTTTATTTTTCTATCAAACATTGACCCCAAGGAAAATGGTAGATATTTGAAGGTCACTTTTGTTGTTTACCCTGACCTGGCTCTCCGCCAGAACGGTCCTTTTTGCTCACCGTAATTAGCTAGTCACTCTTTTATATGCATCTCTAGCACAAAGCCGCTTAATCACGGGTAAAGAGAAAATACGCTACCGGGTTACGTGTTTTGCTTTCATTGGACCATGTGAGACTATTACGGTTTATAGGATTAATACACAAACGTCTGAGTTAATGCTATGATGGCGAATATAGAGCATCATCAAAATTGTACTGATGTAATTCTTCTTTCACATCAATGACAAAGTCTTTTGGTTTGTGCCATGTTCCGAGATCATGGCTCTCCTCGTCTACATGTCCAATTTAGCTTTAAGTAACATTTCTCACTTTACCATCGCCATCACTCCGAGTTACTCCTGTACCATCCATACAAATACCTCAGTCAGGTAAGTCCCTATTTCCCTCTGACTCCCCTGACTTCAATAATTCTCCTTGTTATAGATAGATAGATAGATAGTGACATAAATAGATAGACGACATCAGAGTGCCAGAACAAGATAGATAGATACATAGATCGATAGATAGATAGATCATACTTGCATAAACAGAGAGAGAGAGAGAGAGAGGGGGGTATGAGACTGCCATAAATATATATATATATATATATATATATATATATATATATATATATATATTTAAAGACATTTTTATGATATGTTTAACGTTCTTTTTATAGATATCATAAAAATGTCTTTAAATAAATTGTCGGAACTTGTCCAATTCAAATATATATATATATATATATATATATATATATATATATATATATATATATATATATATATATATATATAATATACATAGATAGATCATACTGACATAGATATACGAGATCAGACTGACATAGATTGATAGATAGATAGATAAGAACAAGATAGATAGATAGATAGATAGATAGATAGATAGATAGATAGATAGATAGATAGATAGATAGATCATACTTGCATAAATAGAAAGATATATAGATGGGATCAGATTACCATAGAGAAATATATATATATATATATATATATATATATATATATATATATATATATATATATATATATATATATAGAGAGAGAGAGAGAGAGAGAGAGAGAGATAGAGAGAGAGATAGATAGTTGGGATCAGATTGTCATAGGGGAATAGATAGATAGATCGATAAATATGAAGAAATTGAAATAAATAGATAAATACATATATAGATAGATAAATGGATAGATATGAAAAATTGAGCTAGCTAGCTAGATTGATAGCATTCAGGATGCTAATCGGAATTAAAAAAATGCTTGTGTAAGTTTCTGATTATCATCCTGATTTTTATTGTTTCTATCACATCATTTCGGAAAGCTGTAGAATAGGTCAACATCAATGAAGAAGTAAAAATAAAAATTCGATTAAGATGCTCTTCGGAAAGAATCAGGGCATTTGTACCAGAATCACTTAAACTTCTTATACAAGGAATTCTTTCTGGTGAGTTTCATCCGTTTGTTTCTTTAGTGTTTATCACAACGGAATGATACGGAGTAGGTCAGTTGTGATCCCGTAGTAGAAATAAAATGCTATTAAAATGCTCTTCCGAACGAATCCTAGTATAATCTGGTAGTGTTCTTGAAATCCAAGATGTTACGAATACGAAGACTACTTCTGGGTGTCAATCTGATGGGCGAGGAAGAGGTAATCAAATGAATTCACGCTAGTCACTTCATACGGGAAATATCCATTGATCAATTATTATTTCATTTTCAAGTCTATGCGCCATGAAGAAACGAAATAGTTACGAGCGGAAAACGTCCGTATTGATCTAGATATTGAAAAGAAATTAGATCAAGACAAGAAACGCGATCATAATAAACATATTAGCTGGCCTGATTCTATAGACAAAACCGTAATGGAAACCGTGATATGTAAGGAATGTCACTTGGAATATAATACTTAATTTTCTTTTCAAAAGCCGGGTGTTCCTGGCATTCATTTTATGACCGTCGAAATACAACTTGGAGATATTTAGTTTTACTTGGGCTCTCGCATTTATTCTGAACTAAGTCTAGAAAGAGAATGAGAATGAAGACGTTTTTTGTTTTATTTTTCTATCAAACAATGAACCCATTTCGTCTTCTCTTAGACCCCAAGGAAACCGGTAGGACTAACGCAAAATTTAAAGATCACTTTTGTTGCGTACTCACACCTGGCTCTCTGCCAGAATGGTCTTTCTTGATGGTGTTTGCTTCACAACCTAACTGTCAGGGTTTCAATTCTCGGTAGTGGATGCGCACTGCTGATGAGTCCCAAATATAGGATGAAACGGCCGTCCAGTGCTTTCTGCATTCTGTAGAGGTTTCAGACTCGATGAATCATTAAATATAATTACCAAGTTCTCCTAATAATTTCAAATATATATATATATATATATATATATATATATATATATATATATTTAGTTGCATTGATGTGAGTTTGTGACTCTGAGTTTCACGCAGGGTCACAAACTGACATCAATCCAACTAAATATGTTAGTTCTACCACTGATATTGAGCGCTTTTCAATAAGTATCGTGCATATATAATATATAAATAATATATATAATAAAATTGCATATATATATATATATATATATATATATATATATATATATTTCAAATCAGCGTAATCACATGTAAACAGAAAAATACGCTATCAGATTACGTGCTTTGCTTTCATTGGACTATGTGAATCTGACGGTTTGCGAGATTATTATACAGGCGACTCAGTTTACGCTACAGTAGAACATAAAAAATCCCACTGGCATGATTCTCCTTGCACATGGGTAACAAAGTCTGAAATGTCTGTATTCTGTTATATGCCGTATTCCGAGATCATGGCTCTCCCCATCTATCTGTCCTGTAAACAAAGTTGTTCACTTTACCATCACTCCCAGTTCTTGCTGTACAATCCATACAAGGTCCTCAGAAAGGTTACTCGCTGTTTCCCTCTGACTCCCTTGCCTTTAATGTTTTTCTTCGTTATAGATAGATAGATAGATATGAACTGACTGAGAATAGATAGATAGATATGAACTGACTGAGAATAGATAGATAGATAGATATGAACAGACTGAGAATAGATAGATAGATAGATAGATAGATAGATAGATAGATAGATAGATAGATAAGAACCACACAAGATAGATTGTATGGTTAGAATTCTGTTCTCATTTCTGTTACTTCACGTCCTATCTTACTCCAGAAGTAAATTTTACAGCGTCCACTGGCAGAATTTATAGCTACTCACATTGGCTTAACGTCTTCTGATAAAATCAGTAAAGAGGTAAAACTGAATAATGTTCAAGTGAGTTACGTTAGTTATCGACATGCCTTACATATCTCAAAGGCTTTTGACAATTTGTGACATAGAGGATATCTACACAAATTTTCCAGCTATGGAATATATGGAAGAGTCTTCGCAATTATCAACTCCTGCATGTAAGGTAGATCCACGAATGTCATTAATAATCAGTTTTCTGTAGACCATAACATAACTGCATAGGATTATTTAAGATTGACTTGATCTTATCTTATTTTCAATCTAGGTTAAAGATCTGCCTAGATTTCTCTGTCTAACGGCACATCAACTCCTTATGGGTCATTTAATGCTGAAGTTTAATTTTCTATGGAGCTTTGAAGTAATAAAAATATATGTTATTCTTTTGTCACAATTGCATACATGGTAGATGATACTCAGCTGTTCTGCATATAGATGTTTGTAAGGTCATCATTACTCGAGGTTGTGATATGACTTCAGAAATTGTAGGATATTATTTGGATTAATATCATGAAAAGGTTATTTCATGTTGGTTGTTTGGCCGGTTGATTTTGTTTAGCGGCATATCAACACCTCTGTGGGTTATTTAATGCCGAAACCTAAATATTTTGAACGCAATTGTATGCCTTCAAATACAGAAAATATATTGTTAATCATTTTGCTATGAAATGTATTGTTGGTACAGTGTAACCCGGATATAAGAGACCCGGATATAAGAGAAACCCGGATATAAGATAGATCTTATCTGGTCCCAAATTAGAGCCTGTGTTAACAAAACAAAATAGACCAAACCCGGATATAAGAGAAACCCGGATATAAGAGAAACCCGGATATAAGATACTTCTCCGGCCCCGACAACTCTCTTATATCCGGGTTACACGGTAATTCTAGTATGAAATGTATTGCTATACTTTCAGTGTTTTCCTTTTATTGGGGGGGGGGGGCACTATTTGCCCATAGTTGTGACCCTGACAGTTGCTGCCAGCGTGGTTCAGGGTGGATCTGTGAATATGTTGTAGCCTAGAAAAGGTTACTGAATTAGGAATAGCCTAAACGGAGGTTGGAAATGAAATGGCAAACTTTATAACATCAACAAAATACAATACTCGCCAACGGCGTGAAGTAGGTAAACCACTGCTAGTGGTGGACAACTTAGACAGCATATTATCCCCCCAACCCTTACAATGTCCAACGTATTTATGAGGATTTGGACATACCCTTTAGTGTTCATATATACAGGGTGACCAAAAAAAAAAAACGGGAATTTTTGACGTGCGTATTGCCAGACATGAGCAAGTGGCAACACTGCGAGACAGTAACCTTTAGCAAGTAAACATTTCGCCATTTTAGTAACGAGAATGAAATTCACAGTATCCCAGCTGAGATGTTGCAGCAGTCAATGAGGAATCTCAACAGCAGATTTCAAGAATGCATTCGTACAGGAGGACGCCATCTACAGGGTGTAATTTAAAAAAAATGAAAATTCCATCATTGTTTCTTAAATGGCATGTTTTAAGGTTTCAATTACAATGAATTAAATATTTTTCTTCCATCACTCTTGGTTTTATTGGATTGTTAAAAAGTTCCCGTTTTTTTTGGTCACCCTGTATAACAGAACAACAAAAATTAAGAGGTGTTTCCACGCTCCTATAAACCTCAAATATCCCGATCAAAGGCCTTGCTGCTGGATGTAGTTTATCGTCATACGCAGGACTGCTTAGGAAAATGCTCAGATCCTTATAAAATATCTCTACAGATGATGCCACTGTTTGTCAATACGCCACCAAAAATCAAGATGACCATGGCAGCTTACCTCTCATCTGATCGAGATCTAACAGCACAACGGGGAAACTGACTTGTAACTTTCAAAACCAGTAACATTTCATCCTTAATGTCCAGTTTCGGCAGTCATAATGAGCGGCTATATCTTCAAGGTGGCGTCTTCATTTGGACATCTATTGAGACACAAGTTTAACCCGGATCTCTAGTGGATCTCACAATGATCCATCGCGAAAGATCCCAGAAATTACCCCCTTCCTTCTGTCTTCCTCTTTATTGCCATTGTCTCGTCATGACGTAGACGTAGCTCTTAATATATTGTGTCCTTTTCATATTTCACCTTAACCTTGTTACACCATCCACTTAATTAAGCTAAGTATGTTATGCGTTGCTTTCTGCAGTCTTTCTTGCATTCAGTCTGACTTGTAAGTATCAGATTTTCCAAGCCCTCTTTCCTCATTATGCACTCTAGAAATTTCAGCTGTCTCTTGCTGGTGTTAAGTATAATTGTCCATTTTTTTCCATTTTCTCTAAAACTTCGTCGTGTTCATATATTTGGTCCATGGCGTTCTCAACATCCTTCTGTAGAAACATTTTTGCACGTCCAAGTTTTTTCTTTATCTTTGCGGAAATTATCCCGCATTCGTTGCCATATAAGAAGACATATATCACGATACAATTCAGTACTCTTTTCTTTGTTTCTAATGAAGCGTTCCTGTTTCTTAATACTTTGTTTGGCTTTTGGAAGGCATCTTTGGCGGTCCCAATGTGTCTTCGGATTTCAGTGTCGCATTTTCTGTTGAAAAAAAGTTCCCGGATATTTAAGTTTTTGTACGTTTTCAATTTTGGTATCATAGTTTTTCGAATAACCACGCTTTCTGTCTGGAGGAGGCACGTTGGAGTAATGGATAGCAGCTTGGATTGAGGAATCGGTAGGCGAGTTCGAATTCCGGTCGAATCCATTGCATTCACTTACGTGCTAATACCCTTGGGAAAGGTGTGAATCCTCTTCTTCGCCCTCCAGCTATGGATAAATAGCAGGACAGACTGGGTTCTACAGCCTTGGATAGCAACTTAGTCTCTGAATTCAAAACCTGTCTTTGTATTCGGCCCTTCAAAAAGTGTGGATGGTCCTGCACGAAATCGTTACCACTATAATCAAATCTCATGTGCTGTTCTCGGGTTGTCGGATTTTCCTAGGGACTGATCTGCTTGACCCTCATATGTCGAATTCGACGGGAGTGTGGAGTATATATATATATATATATAAATATATATATATATATATATATATATATATATATATATATATATATATATATATATATATATATATATATATATTACTCCGTTCATATTTATCTATCACACTGTTCATATCTATCTATCTAAGCCAAATCACATCTTTTTATTTACATCCAACTTAACATAAAAAGTAGCTAATTAAATAACATCAAAGATTGATTCTTCTAATCAATACCATGTTTTTATTTTCATTCTTTTTATCCCGGATCCTGTTCGCGATCAAACAGTGACACGTCTGGTTTCATTGTTATCCGGAAACAATTTTAAAGCTACTATTATTTTAGACATCTTATATATATATATATATATATATATATATATATATATATATATATATATATATATATATATATATATATATAAGGCTAGGCAGATTACGTGTCATCATGTGACCAGCTGCTGGTTATATCCGGTCTTGTCTCGTCTTAACAACTAGAAATGCAAATTTCTATATCGCACTTCACTTAATTACTGGCCAATGAGAGATGTTTGTCGTCTACTTTGATGGACATTGTTGACTGTCTTTTTAAATGCCCACGTTGTCACTTCCTTGCATTAACGAAAAGTCTTGTTAAAAATGTCCCAAGACA
>OZ038505.1:95157017-95194517 GCA_964036315.1 Acanthosepion esculentum | reverse complement strand
ACGATATATCTCGAGATTCTTGACAAAATTCAAAGAGGGGTCTGCAATGTAATCGACCCTGACATGGCCTCTCGACACTAGTCCATTTCTCACTGATGTGACCTAGTTTCCCTCTATCTTTTCTACAAATAGTTTCATGGCATTTGTTTTCATAAGCTTTCCTCTTTGTTGGTTCGATTGCATGAATTGAAGCGTACTACCAGATTGGTAGCTAGGTCTCACCGTTTTATTGCTGAAGTAGACCGATGCAATCGTCTTTTCCATTCTATTCGGCTGTGGAAGACATTTTTGGTTTCTTGCTTCTCTGTCATATTCAAAAATTTAAATGCAACGCCAATCGCATTCTTTTGTCTTCTTGAGCCCTCCTGACCTTTTATGACTTTTCTCTCCGCAAAAAAAAGTATTTTCATTCTTGTTCACCCCAGTCACTCATTGCTTCTTAGTCGTCTGATCGCCGGGCTTGGGATGAAACGATTAAAAAGAATATCAACTCTTGTGGGTTAAGTTTGTATCGAATATAAGCTCAATAAAAAAATACTACAATGTGCCGAAGTAGGAGAACGTACGTGTGTTTTTATTAAGGGTCAAAGCAGTACACATAGGCCCGGTTTACACTATAATAAATAGATAGGCATTGGTTAGGTTTACCATAAAGTTAAAAAGTTATCATAGTTTTGATTTTAGGGCAAAGTCAAAGATGTAGACATAGGTCTGGTCTACCTTAAAATCAAAACGTAGACATTATTTTATACTATAGTGTTCTACTATAGTAAACTAAGATGGCGAATGTTTCTTTAGCCATGATTCAAAACTTTAAAAGGTATGCACGACTACACTGACACGTGTATCTACTAAATATAAAATTTAAAATAATGAAAGTATGATGGTTAGCCCTTTCTTTGTACTTTCCTTTACTATCTTAAACTTTCTAAATAACAACTACATTGAATCAATAGCTTCATCTACCGCAAGGAAAGTTGGTTCTCTGTGTCAAGCCATAAAGTTTTTCTCGTCTGAGTCCATCCTTCAAATCTCTAAATAACCATTCGTCCTTGCATTGAATACTGTTGCCATATATAGTCTGGTGCCCTCACTGTTCATCTCGAGGTCCTCGACAAAGACGGATATGCAATGTGATATGTCCTGATCTGGCATCTCGTCTACAGGCACTTTCTCTCAGACTTGATGCGGCTTCCCTCTGTCTTTTCTACAAATATTTTCGTGGCAACTGCTCTGACGAGCTACTTTCACTGTTACCTCAACTGCATGAATTTAAGCGTGCTACTAGGTTGGCATCTTGGTCCCACTGTTTCCCTGTCGAAACAGTTAAATGTAATCGCCTCTTCTACTCCAACAGCTTCTTCTCTCGCACTTCCCGACGGTGGAACTCCCTTCCTCTTACTTGCTTCCCTGATAGCTATAATCTTCAAATATTCAAATGTAATGTCAATCGACATCTTCTGATGCCTTCATCCTGATCCCCGTCCTTCTCTATATCCTTTCCTCAAACACCTCTTTTTAATCTTTCTCTTACATTATGTAACCCCTTGCGTGCTAGTGGCACTTCCACCTTGCTTGGGGTGAAATGCTTAAAAAAACAGTAACAGTCATGTAGATATATCAAGTTCTTTAGGTTCTTTTTGTTTAATATGTTGGTTACCGAAATGCAATGTTTTATTTTCTTCTGCTATATATGAAATCCATGAGCTTCAACGTGTTTTCGATGTTCAAGAGGGAAAATCTGTCTGGACGATACAATTATTTATCGACTAAAGACTGTAGTAAGACATTAAAAGCTTAAGCTGTCGTAGATAATGGACTTTTTTTAAAAATAGTTTCTGGGCGCTGTCATCAAAAATTCATTGGTAACTCAGCAATTTCCAGCGTTCAGAACCCAACTTTACCGTGTTTAGGACGTTTAATATGGACTTGATTCATAAATTCAACAGAAATAATCCTTTTTAAATTAGAAGTAATTTTATTTCCTACTTTTTCTCTGTCTTTTATGCAATCTTCAGCGTCATTAACTTCGAATTTCTTTTCCTAACCGGAGACTCCTCGTCTTCAACGAAACTATTTTTAAATTTCGTAATTGCAGTGATCACGAGTCCTGCTTTTTCTTCCGGATATTTTTTCCGTTTTATAGCTCTGACCGACTAATTCCGATGCTAATTTTCTTTGAGGCAGGCGATACAGCCTGATCATGCAATAGGCCATTTTTGACTCAATGTCTTCTTCCCGCGCTCGAGGCTTCATCTCTTCTCATGAGATTTGATTTATCGCCACTTCGAGATTTTTTTTTTTTGAGTTCATTAAAAAAAGGAGGTAAAATATTGTTAGACATTATTTCTCACGTTTGGTTTGGTTTGGTTTGGTTTGGTTTGGTTTGTTTTACGACATATAAACTACAATGGGTTATTTTATGCCGACAAAATTTCCTTTTTTTTTTCAAAAATGTACAGCTGGTAATTTTTTCAAAAATGTATAGTTTGGTTTGGTTTGTTTTGTTTTGTGGTATATTAACCTCAATGGGTTATTTGATGCTGACAAGTATTTATTTCTGGTAATATTTTCTTTTTTCAAATATTTATTGCTGATACTAATATTTTTAAAAAGTATTTCTGGTATTAAAAGCTATTTTTACACTTTCATAGTGTTTTGAGTCAGGTTGTGGGCTCAACTATTTGCCCATATCTGGGATCCTAACAGGTGCTACGACCCTGTGTCTGGGTGGATCTGGGAACACCAGCATTTAAGAGGTGGTTCCACGCTCCTCAAAACCTCCTGATCAGAGGCCTTGCTGTTGGACGTAGTTTATCGTCTTACCCAGGACGTGGACGTAGTTTATCGTCATACCCAGGACGGATTGCTCACGTTTGGCGTAAATGACAATGCATTATCTCCACAGCAAAGTGATTGAACGGATCCTTGTGTCTGTTGTAGTTGTAGTCCTTTTGTTTTGTTTCTTAATAAGGGATTATGAATTCAAAGTATAAAATAAAATTCTAATAAAGGTATGTGTGAATTCAGATTCTCTCTTATTGTAAGACTTTTGTATTAATGCCGTTAGAAATGTATACTCCTCTTCACCCCATTGCTAAGGGTTAAATAGCTGTGTAGCAACCAGTTTAAAAGAAGAATCACTCAGAATTCAAAACCATGGAGAAGGTATCGGAAAGATAGTCTACTTTTTTTCCAAGGAAATCATGGCAATTCACAGATAATAAAGAAACGGAGATTGTGGAGGGCCATGATCACCTTATCTCTTGAAGAGACATGGTATTTAGAAAGTGTTAATAAGAAAGTAAGTGAAAATTTATTATCATAATAGAATTCTGCTTATTCCTCAGTATGTACGTCAGGCCCTGCCGTTACCTCAGATAAATAATGGACCATTTCTTTTCGACTTCAACGATAGACGGAAGAAAGTATATACCGAAGGAACTTTTTTAGGGAAGGAAAAAACAAAAGAAAGAAAGAAAAGTTCATGTGTTTAACACTCTCAGTAAAATTGAAAATCATGATCATTTTGGATTTTTTTTTTCATATATATATTCTTCTTCCTTCATTTCCTCCTCTTTCTAAATTCATTCTTCTTCCTCTTCTTCTTTTTCTTAAATGCATTCTACTTCCTCCATTTCCTCCTTTTTCCTCCTCTTTCTCATCTTTGTCAATGCAATCTTCTTCTTTGTTTCTTCTTCTACTTTGTCTCCTTATTTTTCATTACTTTCTCCTTCTTCCTCTTCCTTCTCCTCTTTCTTAATGCATTCGTCTTCTTCTCTTTCTTTCTCAATGCATTCTTCATTCTTTCTCCGCCTCCACTTCCTAAATGCTTTCTTCATTCTTTTCCGTCTCCTCTTCCTAGATGCATTTCTTCTTCTTCTTCTTCTTCTTCTTCTTCTTCTTCTTCTTCTTCTTCTTCTTCTTCTTCTTCTTCTTCTCCTCCTTCTTCTTCTTCTTCTTCAAATCATCGTAGTTGTTCTCGCTATTATTAGTGCCGTCTACTACCATTCCATTCTCCTATAGAGCAGAAACATCACACGACTGTCTATGACTGTAATCATTACACTCGATGTGATTCTCATAATATAATCATCTCCACAATCATCATAATTGTGGTCATGTCTTCATTTTGAAGAAATATTCTGTGAGTTAATTGGAAAACCACTAATTTTCCGAGCGAATTGCCTTGTCGCCACCCAATTCTAAAGCGTTGGTTTCAGGCAACGTCATTGGGTTTTCAAGGAAAATTAAACACTGGGCAGTTTGGAAAGCTACCACAGATTATTATCATTATTATTATTATTATTATTATCATTATCATTATTATTATTATTACTATTATTATTATTATTATCATTATTATTATTATTATTATTATTATTATTATTATTATTATTATTATTTTTTTTTTATTTCCTTTGATATCTGGCGTTTACACATTTCTTTCCGGGTCCCGCCCAGGGACCTAAGGTTAGAAATGGCATCATGACACTTTCCACTGGAAAAAAAAAAAAAAAAAATTACATAGATAAAGCCCTTCGTAAAGTGTGGGCTGTACTTGTCAGAACAATTTTTTGTATCTCTTTGAGGCATGGACTTCCAGGGATCCCTTCAATCAGCCTACTGGAATCTTTTCCAACCAGTCCAAGGGCTCCAACTACAACAGGAATTGTTGATGTTCCCATGTGCCACATTTTTGAGATTTCGATTTCAAGGTCCTTGTATTTTGACAGTTTTTCGAATATCTTCAAAGACACATTGCAGTCTGCAGGGACTGCCATATCAATAAGGAGGCACTTATTTTGTTTGTGGTCTTTAATAACAATGTCTGGGCGGTTGGCTTTGATTGTTCTGTCAGTGTATATTGTGTAGTCCCATAGAATTGTAACAGGTCCTATCTCCGTAACCGGGTCAGGGTGGTGTTCGTACCAATTTCTTCCAGTTTCCTTCCCATAGGAGTTGCAAATTTTCCAGTGCAGATATTGGCCCACTCTGTCATGCCGGTTTTTATATTCAGTGGATGCCAATATCGTGCAACCTGATATAAGATGATCAATGGTTTCTGGATATTTGTCACAGAATCTGCATCTTGGGCTAACACAGTATTTTAGTATATGTGCTTGATAATTCCTAGTTAACAAGCATTGGTCTTGTGCAGCAATTATAAAACCCTCAGTTTCACCTTTCAACCCTGCACTACATAGCCACTGATGGGTGCGGTTTTTGTCTACGTCTGCTTGTTTGGTACGGGCAGAGTATTGGCCATGGAGCGGTTTATTTTGCCATTGTTTCTTTATCTGGTCGGTCGCATTTGTCTTTGCATTTTTTTAAAAGTTTTTTGCAGCTTCAGCCGGTGTACAGTGATGTATTTGAATTTCTGTGCCCATTTGAAGGTCTTTTTTGAATTTTTCGGCTTCCTTTACTACAGAGTAGAGACACTTCCTACTTTCATGTTCCTTGACACATACCATCATCCAGTCTTCTGTTTTTTCCAAGTATCTTTGGAGGCCAATTGTTGTACTTTTGTAGGATAGTTCTAGTTGAACTAGTCCTCTACCTCCTTCGGATCTGGGCACATACAGGCGATCAATATCAGCTTTGGGATGATGCATGCGGTAGCAAGTGAGGAGCTTTCTCGTTTTGGCGTCCATTCGCTTAATTTCAGCTATGGTCCAGTTAAGTACATTAAAGCTGTATTGCACCACAGGAACAGCTAAGGTGTTTACAGCTGATATTCGGTTTTTTGAGTTTAGCTCAGTATTTAGTACCAGGCGTACACGCCTGTAGTACTCCTTTCTTACCTTCTCTTTCATTTGGGAGTGTTGTATGCCATCTCCCTCACTAATTCCTAGGTACTTATAAGCTTCATCATGCTCCAATTCTCTAATCTTCGTGGCAAAATCTAAATCTATTAAGGGTGATTCTAAAATTCTACCTTTCTTAAATGTTACTTTAGCACATTTATCTAATCCGAAGCTCATGCATATGTCGTCACTAAAGTATTTTACAATATTAAGTAGGCCCTTCAACTCATTGTCGTCTTTGGCAAAGAGTTTGAGATCATCCATGTATAGTAGGTGATTGAATATGTTGTTATTTTTTTTGTAGCCATAGCTACTGTTGTTCAGTTCATGCGTAAGAGGGAGTAAGGACAAACAAAACAGAAGTGGAGACAAAGAGTCTCCTTGAAAGATTCCACGTCGGATATTTAGTCGGTTGGATATGACAGTGCCCCTGGTGTGACTAAGGTATAGTTTGGTGTTCCACATTCCCATGCTGTGCTTAAGGAAATTTAATACCACAGGGGAGACTTTGTACATTTCCAAAGTCTTAAGGATCCAAGAATGTGGAACACTGTCAAAAGCTTTACGATAATCAATCCACGCTGCACTGAGATTTCTACGTCTGCTCCTGCAATTTTCCAGAATCATTTTATTTATTAGTAATTGGTCTTTGCAGCCATATGAACCCCTCCTGCATCCCTTCTGTTCCAGTGGAAGAATGCTGTTTGTTTCTAAAAAGGAGTAAGCACGGTTCGTCATGACAGACGTGATCAACTTTTTTACTATTTTTATTATTATTATTATCATTATCATTATTATTATTATTACTATTATTATTATTATTATCATTATTATTATTATTATCATTATTATTATTATTATTATTATTATTATTATTATTATTATTATCATTATTATTATTATTATTATTATCATTATTATTATTATTATTATTATTATTATTAATAATAATAATAATAATAACAAAAACAATAACAACAACAATAACAACAACAACAACAACAATAATAATAATAATAATAATAATAATAATAATAATAATAATAATAATAAGAAGAAGAAGAAGAAGAAGAAGAAGAAGAAGAAGAAGAAGAAGAAGGAGAAATAATCCACAAGAAAAAAGTTTAAAAAGAGAAAGAAAGTAATAAAGTTAAGAGATATAGAAGTAAAAATACGAAAGTAAAAAAGAAGGAAAATGAAATTGAGAGGTGGGCATATTAGAATAAAATTGAGAAGTAAAGAAAAAGAAAAAAGACTTAGAAAAAAGAAGAGAGAGTTTGAAAGAGAAAAGGAAGAAAGAAAGAAAGAAAGAAAGAAAGAAAGAAAGAAAGAAAGAAAGAAAGAAAGAAAAATGTTTAGAAGACAAAGGCAGGAATTTGGGAAAAAGAGAAGGAATTCGAAAATGATAAAAATATAAGAAATAAATAAATAAAAAAAAGGAAAAGAGCTGAGACTAAAGAAAAAGAAAAAAAGGCAAGAAAGAAAAAAAGAAAATTAATGAAAATAAAATTCTGGGTGAATAAAAGAGAGAGAATAACACCAGGAAACAAAATGTCTACAAAGAAACATCAAGAGACAGAGACAGAAAGAGACATAGCATAAGACGATAATTCGCTTTACGTTAGCAAAACCAGAACACAAGATAAAAGCAGAAGACAACAAAGCAAGCAAAAGCGTCACAAGGTAGTCCGATAAGTTTATTCAATCTGATAAGACGAAATCATTATAGGGGGTGTTGCATCTTAATAACAGTCTTTACCATATCGAAGCGCCTTTCTAAAATCAACAGGGTTAAAATCAAGAGATTTACAGTTTTAGCAAATCGAAAATAATCAATTCGTTAGTACAACTACTGACATTGGGCTGAATTTGCTTTGTTCCAGGCGTCTGCAGTTAAAACTAGCTGCAAAAAAAAAAATTTGAAGCAAGGATAATACATCGCTTTGGTACTAACAAGGCTAATGACAAAATCGGAACGTAATGCATGGTGTGAATTTAACGATATAAGCTGCGAGCGGCAACTGTAATGATAACTTTTCAAAGGGGAAATATAAATCAACGAAAGTTTATCTGAACCGCATCAAAATGTATGCAAAGCTGCCATATCTGGGCTAGACGTGCTCGAATCCTGAACGGCTTATTCACCATTATACACCGTCTTTCCCACAGACGCAACGCCATATCGTTACTCTGTTGCAATTCCTACGGCAAATTTTCAGATATGCTCCATTTTCCAGGTTCTGTCAGTATATTAACGGCTATAACACGCCATGCTACTCCTACGGAACCGAATCACTCTCATCACCCACGTATTCAAAATGCAAGGAAAAATTTCAACTGAGCATTTTCCCCAAAAATTTCCAAGTCGTGGAGCAAACTCCCACGTGGGTGATTCCCTATATGTTAACATCTTCTAAAAATTCCCAAACTGCAGACGGCTCGCCATCTTCGCTCCTTATACCCCTTTCTCCCCTCTGGTGGCTGGGGCAGAGATGAATGTGATGACCAAGCCCACTCATGAGCAGGAGTTACAGAGGAATGTGGGTGGTGAATGCGGCTGCATGAGGTCGAGCCCTCCTGACTACACGTCGCAGATCCTCTTAGTGTTGACGGTTCGACTCAACAGTGTCTCACCCCCCCCCAACTCGGATAGTCCTACGGC
The DNA here is from genome assembly GCA_964036315.1 of Acanthosepion esculentum. Taxonomy (NCBI): domain Eukaryota; kingdom Metazoa; phylum Mollusca; class Cephalopoda; order Sepiida; family Sepiidae; genus Acanthosepion; species Acanthosepion esculentum. The sequence continues at coordinate 95,186,048 of OZ038505.1, read as the reverse complement.
AAACTGTAACATGTGATTGTACCGTCTAGCGGAAACTATCATTGGTACCCAGCCTACTGAAGCAATGTTCCCATTGGCTTCGTACTATCGATTAGTATGTGAGGTTATATAACGTTTTGTTGGAACGGCTCTGCAATCTTTCCGCGGTGGATAAATTTGATTGGTTCTACATTTTATATTCTTTTGACTGTGCCGGTAAGTGTTTTGGCATCCTCTGTGTCTGTAGTCGCGAACTATCGATCTCCGTCTATTACTTTTCTTATTTGTCCTCAGGCCAAACTAATCATAAAAATGAGAGCATCTCTTGTCGCCGGATGTTTAGCCAGCTCTTTAAGCACATCAATCTCAGACACGTCGTTACCAATTATAAAGTCGGGAAGCTAAATAAGAAGGTACAGGCAAAATAACTGGCAAAATCTCTGGTAGCCCATGTTTACATGAGATTTTTAAAAAATCTGGCCTGTATTGAACTAAGCTTCTACTCAGGGGTGTATTATCAAAAAAATCTAAAAACTGTATATGTTACGTATCACTTGACATCAGAATTTGCGCAAACAGAATGTATATATTTCTACCTTAACTTACACCTGCAAGAAGAAGACGAAATTATAATAATAATAATAATAATAATTTAAATAATGTGAATTTTCCGGCAGTTAGTTTTCAAGGCAAATTCTATCATGACTCGAGAATTTAAAAATGATTTAGCTCAAAGCAACCGATCACTACGTTGAATTGCCCTGAAAGAGACCTTAGACATTTCTCAAATTGACAACAGAAAATTTGTTATGTATAGAAATTCATTATTCTTTTTCTCAATAAATTATGGCTGATGATTTTACAAAGAAGAACTTATCTTTCATTTTAAATGCCCATCAGAAATCAGACATGGTGCTGCAAAATAAAAAGTCATGGGCTGCTAAATCGGATGTTAAAATTGTGGGGAGCAAAAGACAGATTTAAAATATTTTTTTATCCGATCCTTTCATAAAATGAATATGTATTTAAATCTATTATCCGACGAGAAACATCATTTTTTAAAATTTTAAATCCACATCTATTTGCTGTCCGTTTTGACTTATTTTCTGCAATGTGACCTACAGATTTTCTCCGCATATAAGACTTATATAGAAAAAAATTGAGAGGCTAATGTTTCAACAAAAAAAAAAAAGAAAAAAAGAAAGACGAATTTTTATTATCTATTTTGAAAATATATTGAGATGATTCTGGGAGAATTAGTAGTTCTACCAAGATTCATTATTAGCGGCCACAATCTTAATAACATCAGATATGTAGATGACACAGTACTGATAGCAGACACAAAAACTTATTTTACTTTAATTTTTTTTAAATTAACCCCAGGTAGGGCAGCAATGCCACTAAGACTCAAGAGGTTACTTGGTGTGAGAGAATTAAAAGACAGAAGCATTGTTGCAGAGCGAGAACATTAGAAGAGGATTCAGGAAGACAGTAGAGAACGACTGGCATTGCATTTAAATTTCTGAAGATCAAACTTGTCTGGAAAGTAAGAAACCGGAAGAGAGTTCCATAAGCGAGAATTGCGAGAAAAGAAACTGTTCGCATAGAACTTACGGCTAAATCTGGTCATTTCAACTATGAATTGATAAGACCTAGTTGCCAATCTAGTACTGCACTTAAATTCATGAAGTCAGGGTACCATAGCAAAGAGCTCATCAGAGTAGTTAGCATGAAAGTTTCTATAAAAAAGCAAAGGGAAGCTACTTTCAGGAGGTGGGGAAGTGATTGAATCCGAGATGCCAGGTAAGGACCAACAATATTGCTGATTTGCCATATCGATTTTATGAAGAATCACTAAATATAAAACAAGAGCAACGGACCAAACATTGCAGAATTTGTATTCTGTTTGAACTTACTTTCTTGAATAAGACTTTTTTCCTCGTATAAGACCTATATAAAGATTTTAGAAACTACTATATGGAAAAAATAGATGGCGAAGTGTTATTATTTTGAAAATTCATGGCACTATAGCCGGAGCGATTAATCCACGAGGGAGTCTTTAAGAGAAAATTAATGGCAGTATGGCTGGAGCGATTAATGAACGAGGGATTCTTTAAGAGAAAATTAATGGCAGTATGGCTTGAGCGATTAATCAACGAGGGAGTCTTTAAGAGAAAATTAATGGCAGTATGGCTGGAGCGATTAATGAACGAGGGATTCTTTAAGAGAAAATTAATGGCAGTATGGCTTGAGCGATTAATCAACGAGGGAGTCTTTAAGAGAAAATTAATGGCAGTATGGCTGGAGCGATTAATGAACGAGGGATTCTTTAAGAGAAAATTTATGGCAGTATGGCCGGAGCGATTAATCAACGAGGGATATTTTAAGAGAAAATTAATGGCAGTATCGCCGGAGCGTTTAAGCAACGAGGGAGTCTTTAATTGAAAATTAATGGCAGTATGGACGGAGCGATTAAGCAACGAGGGAGATTTTAAGAGAAAATTAATGGCAGTATCGCCGGAGCGGTTAAGCAACGAGGGAGTCTTTAATTGAAAATTAATGGCAGTATGGACGGATCGATTAAACAACGATGGAGTCTATACGAAAAAAAAATTGAAAAACAAAAAATAAGTTTTTGCTTAGAAACAGGCAACTGAAATTCCTTGGATATATAATGAGGAATGGGGATTAGAAAACTGGGCGTATTGTTAGCAAAAGAAACAGGAGACGTAGCGAGCCATCTATCTGACGTTTTTGTTTGAATAGATGACAGAAATCCTACCCCAACCTATCCACTGTCTTTCCACCATCCATTCATAGAATCTCGTCAGGTAGAAGCACAAGTAGAACCACTGCTAAATTCCAAAAAGGATAGGAAATTTTGGAGAATCATTGTTGCTGATGTCTTGAAGGAACTCGGAGGATGAAGAAGAAAAAGAAGAATGATTTTAAACAAATGATACAGCTCAATTTAATAGAATTGTCAAAGACTAAATCCAAGAAGAAAAAAGACCATATTTTTCTAGTTTTCAGACCTATTAAAAATCCATGCAGCTTAAGTCCACCCAGCCATCCTTTTAATGCCGTTTATGAATGTGCTGTTATAGTGAGTTTCCCCCCGATTAAGTAACCAATTATTGTGACCCAGTGAAAAACTACATCAAGATCCATAACGGTAAGTTCAATTTACTTCTGGAATTAAATCTATCCATCCAGAGTATCCTATCGCGGGGCCCTGTGAGAGATTATAGCATTCTTAGGTCACCGAACTCGGTCGTGAGATCGATCTTCATTGAGTACTTTAGTTTTGTACCCGACTAAACTTAATCTAGTAAATCAGTGCAACATTTCCGCACATACACGCCAGCGCACAACTCTGTATGAACTTGAATTTCTATGTTTAATATTTACCTGTGAATTAAAGGCAGTAACAAGGAAGATTATGTTGAACATTGAATATTGGAAGTTTAAAATAATTTAAAAAAATATTTAGGCTAATAGAGTACGTGACGTCTTACAATTAAATCAAGAGTACGTTAACATTATTTTGAGTAGAGCGTATATATTTCGACAGACATTAAAGATTTTCATTTGTCTCTTGTGAATGACCGGCGTTTGGTTGGCATAAACTGAGCTTAGTTTGTGAAAAGGAGATCAATTTGAGCTTCATTTGTTGTTCAAATTGATCCAAGGAGAACTTGTAATCAAAAACGGTCACTGAAAAGTGAAGAGCGGACGGAAACCGGCTTAAGTGGCTTACGAATGACGATAAGCCTTCAGACAAATAATTCCCAAGAGATAACGGCTGGTTTTAAAACTTGAAAAATCTTGTGAGGCCTCTTGAAAAATAGTGTCTTCATCTGCTGTAGCACGTCTGCTAATTGAGACATGATGTAATTAGTCCTTCCTGCTAAAAACAATCTGTGATTTGAGAATTATTCCTACGACGCTAAAATATTTGCCGCATATTCATATATTACCTTTATAAGAGTCAGATCAAGACGAAAATAGAGTACAGTTGTCATAGTTGGGGTGGGGCTGCTCAGACCTCACTTTCCAGTCTCGATAGAGTCCAAAAGCTTCTCCGAAATTCTTGTAGGTGACGAATTATTTTCCACCCTCCAACCTGTCACCCACAGGCGGGATGTGACAAGCCTCTCACTTCTCAATCGCTACTTGCATGGAAAGTGCTCGGACGAACTACATTCTTTACTTTCGCCAGTTCTAAACTTCATGACTAGGACCGGTCCTGCACCTTACATGGAATCAAACAACCCACATTCTCTTCGTATTTCATCGGTGAGAAGTAAGTTCCACTCGAACAGCTTCTTCCCGCAAAACATTGCTCCGTGTAACCGACTCTCAAGTAGATGTTCCCCCGATAACTACTATCTTGACCTGTTTAAATTTAGAGTTATTTGTTATCTTTTCCTCCTATCCATATAAACTATCCTTAACTAAACCCTCTACCTCGAGTAGCCCCCGGGCCTTTGTACAGAGTGAACCTTTTGTAAAAAAAAAGAAAATAAAGGATTCCAAACACCCTTGCTATGTGCCGAGAAGCTACATCAGCTATGTTTATTCCTGGTATCATTGGAAAGTGTCGGGTCTCTAAAAATATTAGATCCCGTCTTCCAGATGATCCAGCCAGGAGTGGTCAGTTCTTAGATAGCGTTCATGTCTTTAAAATTAATCCGCAAATCTTGGGCTGAGGAATTTATTTGTTTGATTCATTTTGGTTTTCGACCAAGGAGAAGAGTTTTTGTAGTCTCTATATGCTTATTCAATATCGCTGACCTACCGCCATTTTTTTCGTTATGTTTCTCGGCCATTTTTTCGGGTATATTTCTCGGCCATTATTTTGGGTATATTTCTCGGCTATTTTGGGGGGTATGTTTCTGGGCCATTTTTTCGGGTATATTTCTGGGCCATTTTTTCGGGTATGTTTCTCGGCAATTTTTTGGGATATGATTCTCGGCCATTTTTTCGGATATGATTCTCGGCCATTTTTTCGGGTATTATTCTCGGCCATTTTTTCGGGTATATTTCTCGGCCATTATTTTGCGTATATTTCTTGGCTATTTTGGTGGGTATGTTTCTGGGCCATTTTTTCGGGTATATTTCTCGGCCATTTTTTCGGGTATGTTTCTAGGCCATTTTTTCGGGTATGTTTCTAGGCCATTTTTTCGGATATGATTCTCGGCCATTTTTTCGGATATTATTCTCGGCCATTTTTTCGGATATGATTCTCGGCCATTTTTTTAGGTTATGTTACTTGACTTGTTCTTTTATTTAGGTATTTACCATTTCTCTATTATTTTATAAATACATATATTTATCTTATTAATGTCCCTCAGAATACGAAACGCGTCGGCTAAGATAAGTTTTCTTTCTGTCGTTATTCATATTGTCCTTTTACAGACATAATCAATGTGAAATTTTTAGATATATGTGCATGTACCATCATATATATATATATATATATATATATATATATATATATATATAAACACATATCCGCCCACACATATATAATTATATAATAATTTTAATTTGGCTTATTTTAACCAATATTTCATGTCATTCTGTTTTTATCATTACGTTCCGACCGAGACGTTCTTTGGGCTTCCACAAGGAAGCCGATATTAGTTGCTGCCAATACTCTAGGATTCGTTTCGACGAGAATTCTCAGATGTATTGTTTAATTTTCATTATTAATTGCCAGCTGCTCTTTTCCGGGGATAGACGTCTGCAAGAGTGGCGAGATAATCATTATTCTAAATGCCTGTTCACACAGATTTGTGTTTCTTTAACGTCTACAAAGCCAATTTATGGGTTCTCTGCAACGATACCGATCAGAAACAGTTTCTTGGTGTGAACAGTTGGCGAACAAGGCTAGTGGGCTGAAATGATGAACTGTGAATTCGTATTTTGCACAACCATCGACGTTTTGGGAACAGTTTCGTCTGCGTAATTTCGCTCAAAAGGCTTGTGTCGACTCATGGCAGGGTTTTCTTTCAATTCGCAGTACCACATTCTTGGAGACTGCCTCGAGATCAAGAGAATCGCGAAGCCATTTTTTTGACAAATGGTAAGATTCCAAAGTAAATCTCAGGCCATATTTTCCTTTACATAGTATTATATATTGAAGTATATGATGCATATACAGTTGAAATCCTCTTATCTGAACTTCAGAGTAATTCGGATATGAAGACAGGTTCGGATATTAGATGGCATGTATAACATAACTATAACTTAACAAAACACGAAAACTTATCGAAATATATGAAAAAGAACTGTCTCGCGAAAGTAGATATTAATTTGCAACATTTAATGATCAATAAGTTCTATTTCCAATTGTTTTTTTTATTTCATTTCTCATTTCGCTTACTTTTTGCTGATCTAGTTTTTTTTAAAGTAAAACATTTTTGCAAATTACGTTCCCTTGTAGATTCTGTAATACTGAACAAAGATTTGTCTCCATTAATTTGATGACCTAATCTATAATTTTCTCTACTGAGTCTTCAGTCTTCTTCATCATCCTTCATATTCTTACCATTATCGGAAGAATTTGATTCTTCGTCTATTTCTTGATAATACAAATCATTTTGAAGCGATTCTACCGTTGAATTCTTTTGTAATTCGTTAGACTTCTTCATTTATCCAATCTTTTAAGTTATCCGAAGTGAGACTATTCAGTAGATCAACTTCAAGGGCAAGTTTTAGTGTTTCTTTCAGATTCTGCAATATGTCAGATGAGCTTCGGACATAGTCCACTTTTTCAATAATCTCTAATTTCTAACGTAACGTGAAAGAATTTATTTTCCTTTTTCTTCCACTTGAAGTTTCTTCTTGCAAGACATTATGGGTTTAGAAATGTCAAGATGCTAACAATTATTTGCAAAGGAAAGAAAAATATCAGAATGTACCATATTTATACTACATCTAAATGGCAACACTAATAACTTCGGATATGAGGACGTTCGGATATATGAGGACTTCTAGCGTATTTTTATGCTAACCAAAAGATTAAAAAAAAAATGAAATAGAACTGTCATTTGAATGGTGAATGCTTAACACAGAATGTAATATACCAAGCTACTTTTTATGATAGATGACGAGCTTGATATGTATATTAAAGATATGTTTGGACACCAAGATTGTTCATTCAAAAGAAATCTTTTTAATAGAAGCTCTACAAAAATCAGCTCCACACTATCGGAATATGTATGGCAGAACGGAATCAGAAACGCGAACGATCGTGAAGTGGGAATTTGTAAAAATGGTCGTTTGTTTGACCAAATATTATTTTTTGCAAGGGGGTTACTAAATGTTAGAGAATATGAAAAGCAAACAAACACATTATTAAGGAGCAAGAACAATAGAAGAAAAAAAACATTAAGGAGACAATAGATAACGATTAACATTGTATTTAAACATTTGGAGATCAAAGTTGACTGGAAAGCAAGACACGGGAAGAAGAGAGTTTCACAAGCGAGAAGTGAGATTAAAGAAACGATTCACCTAAAACTTACGCTTGCATCTAGCTATTTCAAGTGCCAAATGATGAGACCTTGCCGACAATCTAGCATTTCGCTTGAATTTATAAAGTCTAATTGCCATAAAGAAAGGTTCATGAGAACAATACCCATGAACGTATTTATAGAAAAGAAACAGGAAAGCTACGTTACAGCAGAGGCAAACTGACTGACGCCGAAATACCAGGTCAGTACCAATAACATTGCAGATTCTTTGTATTTTATCAAGAGTTTCTAAATATATAGTAGGAGCACCAGACGTTATGAAGTAGCAATATTCAAAGCAAGGACGAATGGTAGACTTAGATAGATTCTGGCGAGAACAATTGTCTAGCACGACCACAGAGAACCAAATTTGCTAGATGTGGACCTAGCAATTGGTTCGATATAATCTTTCCACCTCATAAAAGCGGAAAACTTTAGTCCGAGTAGGCGCAATGCGTCACTCTCGTGGAGGTTAGCATCAGCCATAATGATGGAAGTTGAAACGGGTTATCTCAAACGATTAAAAGAGAGGAGTTTTATTTAGGAGACGTTATAATTCAGCAGACCTTTCCTTGCTACAGTTAACAACAGGTTGTAGGTCATTTTTTTATCATTTAGGAACATGCAATCTCAAATAATTGCTTAAGAAAAGGTTTGATTTCGTCGTGAAAACCACCACATAGCAGATATGCAGTATATTAAGTATATGCGAAAAATAGTCGCCGCACCTACAAAACCTCTGTCCCGTCTGTATATACATAAAATAATCCTTTAACAGGGTGTGGTACAACTCACTGTTTGAGACAGTTTAAACATACAACATGGGGAAGGAGTTGATCCATACTATCTAGCAGATGCGTGATTAAGCTAGCGAGTCAGTGCTTTTCCATGGTTCCATAGGAGAGTAGTTTCATACATCAGTCTGTGTATATGCCTAGACTGAGTTATCTCTCCTAAGATCTTTAGTATCATAGTTGAATGTATAATGAACGACGCTCTTGAAAGCCATTTAAGGACAGACGGCATCGGAGGATGGAACATCACAAACCTTCGCTTTGTAGATGACATAATCAAAGAAGAGGAACTTATTAGTCAGCTGAAGAACCTGGGGAAACGTTTCCCCAATTACGGTATAGAGCTTAATGCCGAAGAAACAAAAAACTCATGATGTACAATGAGTAAGGGCTTCAAGCACGATAAAAGCCGGTATTCAGGAACTCTCAGGAGTGAGCCAATTGAAATATCTTGGCTCGATTATCAGCGAATAGAGACCAAGAATAGAAATAAGTGGCAGCTGTCGCAAAACAATCCCCAAACTCCAAAGCTTAGAACATTTTTCTGAAATCAAAAATCAGACGGTTGCGTGCATTGGCCTTCTTAATTTTTTTTGCGAATCTTGGATATTAACAGCAGAATTACAGCAAAGAATCGAAGCATTAGAAATGTGATGCTTTGAGACATCCTAAGTTTGTCAGCTAATCTTTTAAATTAATTTTGTACACGAAGAAAGACGACGCATTACACACCTAAAATATTATATACTAACAGCACTACCCAGCTGGTCGACCAGAAAAAGCGTTCCGTTAGAATGGAGCAAAAACAGCATCATGTTTAGATGTAGCAGAGTCTATCTTCTTCAATTATTTAAAGTACTTTTATTAAAAAACATTTTGAATTAATACAGTTACTGATATAACAGAAGTAGTCAGTATTTATTCAATCGAAGTTAGCCGAGAACATGAAGGGGTAAAACAGGCAACCTGAAGACCCATTTCAGGCCACCATTATTTGGGAGTTTTTGAAATTCAATTTGCCAGTGTGCTGCCAGTGATGTAAAAGAGGATAAAGATATAAAGCAATTGTTAAGTTTGATGAAAATTGGTTGAAAGATCAACGAAAATATGAAAGAAACCACTAAAAACAATCACCATTTTCGATATTTACGTAGGTCTTCACAGTATGGGTTAACTGAATTATCAAGTTAAATGAATGTTAAACAATCAACATATTGTTGGCTACAATTGAGTGGAATTTGTATTAGATTGCTTGAAAATTGAGGGAGTTTTTAGGTTAAAATTCGTGTTGAAATTGATTTTTCTTTTTTCGCGGTTTTTCGCTAAACATAGTAGCGTAGAAATAAAAATGAGGTATCGTTGAGCTCGTCATGATGTATGAACGAGTTTGAACGAAACCGGAGAAAAAAATTGAACTCATCGATTTTTGATCAGCATTATCGATCATTGATTTTTTTAAATTATCGATTTCTTACGCTAAGAACCTATCTCTTACATTGTATAGTGTATGTGCCAAGTTTGGTCAAAATCGATTGGATGGATCTCTAGTGAAAAGGTATCACACAGACAGACAGACACACAAACATCTTCTGTTTTATATATATAAATATTTCTTTTCACTATTTTGCGCTTTTAAGGCAAGGATCACATGGTCCTTTTGCATTTGATGCATGACATTATTTGTAAAGAGAAGGTAACAAAAATAAGTTAGAAGACACATCTCTTGAAATACTTGTCATGACAGTCGTATCACGAAAGACGTCATGAAAGACGCATCCTGTATATAAAACACACTACTGTTGTAAGAGTCTGTTTACATTGAAAATCATCTTCCAAAATACTGTTTTTTTTTACCTACAATTGGGTGTCCTCAACAAACACTGTTGAAAAACATGCAACGATTAAGTCCATCTGGTCGGATTAATTTGTTTACATGCAGCTACATCAGTAAATACTTCACCCAATTTCTATGCAGGTACATCAGTAAATCTTCCTCCCAGTTTATACGCAGGTACATTATTATATTTTTACCTCATTTCTGTTCAGGTACATTAGTAAATTCTTCACCTTATTTACATGAAGGTAAAAACTTCGACCAATTTCTATGAAGGTACATCGATAAATCCTCCACCCGATTTCTGTGCAAGTACATTAGTAAATCTTGTGCCAAATTTATATAAATGTACCTCAGTAAATCCGTAGTATTTGAAATCGACCGACAGGTATCCCTATTTCAGCTGTTCTCTTAGCCAGTTGTGGTCACAATCACGTGATTACCCTTAGTGTGAGATGCGAAACAACGTTAGAGAAAAAGAGACAAGAAGATTGCAAAGCGGTGAAGCTGGACATTGAACCAGTATGATAAGAATTTCAATAGAAATTTTAATTAAATACTACAGTGCTGTTCGATAAAAGTGACTCACCTCATTTTTTTTTATTTAAATTTTTTTCGCCTATTGTTTTTTGGGGTCAAACTAATTTCTAATCTTACTAATATAAAGACCGCTTCCCGACCACCTAGTAAAAAAGTTTACTCACCCTAAGGTATTCTATTGATAATTATAATTTTGGATATAAATGAGATTTAGGGGAAAACTCTCTGCAAAATAAAGTGACTCACTTATTTCCTGCAACTAGTAGTCAATAGAAACATAACCGAACAACTTTAAATAAAGAATAATAGAGGTATAATTTATTTATAATAGGTAATATAGTTCGAAATATTTAATAATCTATGGGCCCTCCTTTATTTTGAATAACCTTTTCAACCCTTTTTGGCATTGACTTGATTAGGTTCTGGCAAATCTCATCTCCAAGCATTGAATTCCATTCGGGTATGAAATTCACAATCAAATCGTCTTTGTTGTTCAACTGCTTTCTCGAGAACTTGTACTTTATAATGCTCCATAAGTTTTCTATGGGGTTGAGGTCAGGAGATTGGGGCGGCCATGTCATAACACTCACTTGCTTCTCATCAAAGTATTCCTTCATCAATTATGATTTGTGACAGGGAGCATTAACCTGCATGAAAATTAGCTTGGTGGGGTCGATTTGCACCCTTTCAACAGAAGGGAGCAGACAAGACTCTAAAATTCTCTTGTACTGCTCAACCAGTTCAATGAAAAGAAAAGCATCCCCCAGAACATTATACTGAACGGATGCTTGACAGTACTTACTGCTAAATTCAAAGAGCTTTCAAAGCTTCTTCTTCAGATTTTAGATCGCTTATTCTTTGAATTTAGCTCAACTTTCGTTTCATCGGAGAAGAGAACATTTAGTAAAAAAAAAAAGAAAGTCAGGTGAGTCACTTTTATCGAACAGCACTGTAATATATTAATGAACACAACCTTTAACTTAAAATGATTTTATCTCTTCAGTGCATTATAAAACGTCTCAAGGGCATGCTCGTTAATTTATATCGCTCGCCTAAAGGGGAATGTGATAGATTTAAAGTTCAGTCAATAGTTTTGTTCTTCTGTGTCAATCTCTTTAAAACATTGGTTTGCATGACACCCACCTACACACACACATACACACACACACACGCAGCCATATATACACACTTGTGCAAATTAATTGAAGCAAAACGAATAATTCTTATATTTCCTTTTATTCATATTTTTCCAATGAAGCATGACCCAGTGCACATGTTAGTACTTTGTATGTCCATTCCACGAAGACGATTTTTGCAGATTGACCACAAATTCTCGATTGGATTTAAATCAGGATTTTCCGGGCCAGTCTATAGATTTGCTCACTGGTAAAGCTTGTCAGTGCGTTCGTGCAGAATTACAATTTTCGTACGCTTCCTTGTAGTAACGTCCATCAATGGCCGTAGGGCAACTAATCGACAGTCGAGACAATATTGTTTGAGCGTGATAAAAATCAGATGCAATCACGGATGACGCAATATTTTTCAAGGCCAAACAAATTTCCTCATACACTCCGAAAATAGATACATATTAATGCACACCACTGAAAATGACCTAATTTGAGGAAAAAAATATAAATAGATAACGCCCTGTAGCTCCAGTTGTTCTAAAACTAATTTGCCCAAGAGTGAATATGCCATGCCCCTTAATTTTCTCTACTTTGTAACTCTAAGTAAATTTTTTAATTTTTTGTTATCTCCCCTAAACTCTCACCCTTCTACCCTGTGGACTTATCAAAATGGACCTTGGCTGTAACGGTCATGGTGGTCATGGTGGTCCTAAAGAATGTCGTTTTTCGTTTTTCATGCAACGTGTATACATGTGTATAAGTCGACTCCATGTATAATGCTAACCCTGAATTCTTGGCATGTATTTTAAAATACCCACAAAAAATTTACCTGTGTATAGTGCAACCGGTCATCTAAAATGCATTTTTAACCTAAAAAATTACTTTTTACTCGTGTGACCCACTAATGTTTTGGCGTAAAAAACTGGTCATAAAATCCTTGCACTATGAACGAGTATATATGGTACATTATTCATACTGAAGTTTACCAATACTAGGCTCAAGAGCCACTCATGGCAGAGGAGTACTGAATAAGATATATATGAATATCAGACGAGGTAGAAGTGAGGCTTATGAAGATAAGGGGGATGGGTAGCTACTGGCCCTTCAATTCACTTAAGATTTTATTGCTCAGTGAAGCGGTTTTTACACAAATTAGCAGTTCCTGGGGAAAAAGCTCTTTGACTAGATCTTTCTTAATTAATTTGGAATACGGGAGAATTTGGGGTGATTCGACTCCGTGGAAGCAGATGGCGATTCTCAACTTTAAAGGTCTAAATTGGTGGAACGAAAGAGTGGAAGTGATTTGAATATTTGCCATGGAAATAGCAACAGAGTAGCGATAGGCCTACAACTTTGCATCTTTGCACGTCTTTGTAGGATGGGAAATAAGTCATCGCCTACAAGACCGCGTTATTGATTTTGAAACCTGTTAAGAATGGAAAGAGAATTGAGATGATTCAACTCAGGTATGGCGATAATATTCTATTTTTGGTTTAATCTGGCTCTTGTAAATGGAAACATTGCAGAAGGAGTCAATTACGTTCTGCAACGGTACAAGGATTAAAAAGAGGCAGGAATCTGGAGAAGCCTGACTTCTTGAAAGACCATGTAACATAAGAAAAGGAAGATCAGACAAATCAAGGAATTCAGGGCTGTCAGATATGGGGACGAGAAGAGAAGTTTACCAAAGTTCAATGACGACAGCGTATAACAAAATCAAAATCTTTGTGGAGATATGATGTTGATTCCAAATGAAAGGAAACAGGCTAAATGTATTTTTTGTTTTTTTCGGCAGGGGCACGGAACCAACGCTGACTTACCTGGTGACAGGGGAAGGGTAAGTCAGTGCTGGTTTCGCGTCAGTGTCGTCATCATCTGATTCTGCAACCGTGGCTCACCTAGACCACACGCCAAGAGCAACCAAACACAGAAGAGGGAAATCCAACCATAAGGAAACACAGGCCAACACACGCGCGTATACACAAATATAATATCAACAGTCATCTTGCATCTTTCCTAAACTCTGTTCTGTTACTGTCTTCTCTGTTTCTTTTACTCTCAGTAACCACTTGAATGTTGGCGGCTTTTATCACCCGGCTTGCGGTGAAATGATTATGTAAGGTGTATCAAAAATACTTTTACAAACGTTGAGGGCGAGTTACACACACCAAAACAAGAACAAAAGTCCATATAAACATATGTCCTCTAATCCTTCGTTTTTGAATATTTAAGTTTCAAAAAAGATGGCGCTGTGTTGTCATGTAAACTTGGTTACATTTGTCATTCGTGTACATGTGTGGCTAGTTTGTCTTCAATATTTAACTTGTGCAGTAGCGAGTTTGACAATGGTAGGATATTCATATCGGGAGCAGTCAGATATGATTTTACAATACGACCGCGCGAATGGTAATGGACGCGAGACTGCACGGTTATATCAGATTGCGTTTCCAGACCGGGGGCAGTCGAGTCATCCAAACTTTGCCGCTGTTTATCGTCGCGTGACTGCACAAGGATTGAGGAAGACCGAGATCCGGTCGTAAGCCTGACCACGAAGAACACATTCTACAGACTGTCGGAACGATCCAGGTATCCTCATACGTCAAATAGCCTTAGCATGCCGTACATCTTATAGTAACACAAGAGTAGTTCCTGCATCCATATCATTTGCAATGTGTATGATCACTCACCACGAGAGAACTTTGCCGAGGCTTTATTGCACAAAGTAGCGTGTATATATGGATGTTTGTACTTGTTTTTTTTTGTGAGGAATCCACCCTAAATTTGTAAAAGTATTTTTGATAAACCATATATATATATATATATATATATATGTGTGTGTGTGTGTGTGTGTGTGTGTGTGTGTGTGTGTGTGTGTGTGTGTGTGTCTATCCCAACACATAACAATCTAATCAAAATTTAAACAATATTCATTTATTAAAATATATATGTTGACCATGTTCACCGTAGTCTATGAATATAGAATCCAGCGCAGTACGTAATCTGTTCAATGAAACAACGTTAAAGATTAACACTCACGGGTCAGACACTCTACTGAATCTGACTATATCGCCAATACCACCAGCAGCTGTTCTGTAATTCTTCAGTCTTCGATATTAAAGGCTGGCCATGCTTATTCGGGAAAAACATGGCCGCCTTTATACACGTCGAATTGAATATTTTGAGCCTTCTGATTAGTTAACTCTTCTATTGGTGAACTATAAAATGAGTCAGCTCATTTTGGCTGGTTCACTAGCACACCAGGGTACCCAAAAACTCCAACAATATATACTTGTATTATTCGGACTGTTATCTTCATCTTCGCTGCCATTTTCGGCCGTTGAACGCTCCAGCCTTCTTCAGGCGATTGAAACCGAATCCTTTAATTAGTGCACCGGATTAGATTGTTCTAGTTCCAAGTGCCATGCGTCTTCCTGATGTCTCAGTTATTTCCCTTTAAAAACTCAGCTCTCCAAGTTTTTGGTTCACCACCGCTTTGGTCTGGTATTGAACTCACAACTTTTGGGGTCTAGTCACTAGCTCTAATCAACGTCTTTACCGACTGGGTCATGTGTCCTTGAGGACATCAGCGTATGAATCTTTGGGACTTATAAACCTAATGTTTCAGCATCCACTTTTTTTACCAGTGCTCATATTGCAATTTTTCTGTTGTTAATATGGCAATGAAGATGAGGGTAACAGTCCGAATATTGTAAATTACGCAAGAAGTAATAATCTCAGCGATATAGCCAGATAATATATATATATGTATATATATATATATATATATATTCTTGAATATTACTCCCTTACTTAGTCTTACAAGGAATTGAATTGTGGCGCTTTGTGTCTTCCAGGTTTTAACTGAGCTTTTAACCATCCAATGAAATTCTCAAATTCACAAACTTTGGTAAATCAATGACATCCTTGCTCTTGTATATAAATACGTGCAACAAAATAATTCCTTACATTTCCCTTGACAAAGTCCATCGTCGGCTAAGAATTATTTTCACTCTTGTACTTTACAGATACCCTCTATCTAAAAATGATTTATATATATATATATTTGTGTATTTAGGCAGCAATCCTTCTTTCATGCACATTTCATTAAAAACGACTGACAAGGTGCTTTTATTTATTTTATTTTATTTACCTTGTCAGTTGTTTTTAATATATATATATATATGTGTGTGTGTGTGTGTGTGTGTGTGTGTGTGTGTGTGTATGTGCGTGTGTTATTTACTATTTATTATTTATTTATTTATTTCCCCCTAATAGGAGTAGATAGGTTCGCCTTTTGTCCGGTTCCCACTCCTGCCCAGTGTTTTGAACAGGAGATGAGGTTTATCACTTTATCCTTTTTAGGATTGGGTTTCTGGTTTCCAAAGTGCTCCCATTCTCTTTCTTTCTCAGTAGCTCCTGATATCTTAGTGGCATTATCGCCTTGTCTGGGGTGAATTGATAAGAAAAAAAAATTCACAATTTTTTATTTTTGAAGGTGGTGACTTTTTGATGAGATCTGCCTTGGGAGATGCACTTAGTATGTATTAAAACAATACCATCAGTTGACCGTATCTTTATGAGCGAATGAGTGCAAGTGATCGTGACTGAGAGGTTGAAGTTAATCGCCTTGTTCAAGTACTGATAACGCCAGATTATTAAGAAAGGACAAAATCAATGTCAAAATAAACCATTATTTCCTCAGCGTA
Source organism: Acanthosepion esculentum (assembly GCA_964036315.1). Taxonomy (NCBI): domain Eukaryota; kingdom Metazoa; phylum Mollusca; class Cephalopoda; order Sepiida; family Sepiidae; genus Acanthosepion; species Acanthosepion esculentum. The sequence continues at coordinate 95,169,545 of OZ038505.1, read as the reverse complement.
TCTTTTGCCCAACATCACAAGTCCGGGGCACACAGTGAGAATCGCAGTGTTTCTCAAGATTTTTACCCTTGCGTGACCCTTAAAATAAATTACATGTCTCAAGGAAACCCTACGCAGAAAAAACAAAATTATATACCATATCTTTCTCATTTTATTTTTTATCGTAGATCACGTGGTAAATATCATAGTATTTTTAAATAACTGGCTTAAGGAAAAATTAATACTTCTTTGTCAATTTTTTCGGTAATGCTAAATAAAATTTATACTGTTCGTTTATAATACTTCATCAGGGAGTTTTTATTCAAACACCCAAAAAAATTCTTAACTCAAACGTAAAAAATCAACATAAGTAACCAATATTATATGCCTATATTATAAATGTGAACAGAACGAAAACAGATAATTGCTGCATCAGTTTTTATTTTATTTTTATCATTTACTGGCAATGTTGAAAAGTCAAATTGCATTAGCTTATCTCACCTGTTCTCGTGCAACCCTTGGGGGACATTTTCCGAAATCTTAGCGTTCCGGGGAACACCGGTTGAGAAACGCTGGTCCAGAAGATCACCTTACTAACGATGAGACAATGACGAGGTTAATGAATGACAGACCTGTTTTGGTCTCTTGAAGACATGAAAGCTGGAAAAGCACAGCTTTTATTTTAAAAAAAAAGACCACAAATCGATAAACATTTTTATCCAACATTACATGAATGGTAAGTGACAAACCAGCCAGTCTAAAAATAGCGTTCCGATTTTCTATTCAGAACTTAGTTATCCAAATATGGTTTTCAGAAGAAATCCGTGACCTTCTCTCCGAGAAATGATTTCTTTTTTTTTTTGCAATGGAACCGTTTTTTTCCTTTGATTTTTTATTCCTTGATAAAAAGAAATTTTTATATCTGAATTTCGAATTTTGTAACGCTCTTTTTGCAACCTAGTTTGCACCTGCCTTTGTTCCTTTGTTAGTGCGTACGTTACGCCCCATCAATACCTGATAAATAATGGACTATTCTGTTTTGATCGCGTGAAAAAAAAAAAAACGGAAACACGTAGCAGGTTCTATGCTCGGATAAGAAAGAAAGAAAGAAAGAAAGAAAGGAAGGAAGGAAGGAAGGAAGGAAGGAAGGAAGGAAGAAAGAAAGAAAGAAAGAAAGAAAGAAAGAAAGAAAGAAAGAAAGAAAGAAAGAAAGAAAGACCCTGCCTCTACCTCATAAATAATGGACTATTCCGTTTTGATCGTGAGTATGAGCAGAAAAACATATCCGAGACACTGTTGATATCAGTGCGGAAAAAGAAACAAAGAAACAAAGAAACAAAATTCTACAGGAAGACGTGAAATTTTCACAAGCATCCCTAGTAAAACTATAATTTTATTGAGGCGGTTTACAGCATTTATTTGACAAATTTTTTAATTCATATAACTTTGCGGCATCATTATTCTGTCAGCAAAGCAGTTGATATTCTATGTTCTCATGCCGCCTTTCAGCTAAATTTGGATATTCCGTCAGAAAAAAAACACTGATTTCCTTATACTGAATTTCAGCCAAGAGAACCACTCAAGGAAGAGGATTATACTCAACCCAATGATAATGCTGATTATCGTGTGGTAAAATGGCAATCTTCAGGATAGAAGGATAGATATTCACTGACATTTGACTTGAAGATTTTAATATCGAAGAGATCATGGAAGTTGTTCTTGGTTTTGTTCAAGAAATTTCGACCGTTTCAGTAATTTTCAAGAACTAATGTCGTGTCTGTGCGGCAGGCAGAATACAAGGATTTAGATAAAGGATTTCTGAGTTAAATAAATAAATAAAGAAACCAACCAACAAACAAACAAACAATATCTCCTGACGAGCGGGCGGAATAATTGCTGCGGGGTCCGTCTGCGAAACTATAGAGTGGGGATGTTGAAGGTTACACCAATCCGCGAAATTACAAAATGTATATTTATATTAATCCACTCTCTTTATATATATATATATATATATATATATATATATATATATATATATATATATATATATATATATATATATATATATATATATATATACACTGATTAGCTATTCAGACACTATGTGTAAATCTCACAGTATACATACACGTACATACGCCCTCTACACACATACACACACACAAAACACGCACACACACAAACATATATCATTTATTATTATTTCAGGCGTTATCGGGTATTCTCATATTGTCTTTGCATTTATCTCTCATTATTCAGTCTCTTTCTCACTTCCATTTCACGCCCCACACTATATCTTTACGACTAACACACATATATTATAAACACACGCGCAGGCAGGCATACATATACATACACATGCACACGTACAAACAATATATATATATATATATATATATATATATATATATATATATATATATATATATACACACAACAACATTATGGAAAATAAAGTGTAATGTTTTTAAAAAAAAATCCACATTACAACCAAAAACGTTTGCAGGTTCTTCTTTTTAATATACACACATTTCTCTCGTTGGAGCTACTATAACCTCTTCCCTATATATATATATATATATATATATATATATATATATATATATATATATATATATATATATATAAATAAATTATGGAAAATCAATCATATATTTTTTATAACAAATCCACATTGCAACCAAAAACGTTTGCTGTTTCTGACTTCTTTTTAATATACACAATTTTCTCTCATTGGAACTACTATAACCTCATCCGTATATATATATATATATATATATATAAAGATATATATATATATGTGGAAAAAATATATATATATATATATATATATATATATATATATATATATATATATGTATGTATACGTGGAAAAATCATGCGGAGGATTTCGTGACGTATTAGCATGAAACCTTATACAAACCGTTGCAGAAATACTGTAACTCTTAACAACATTATCTTCACATTCGATGCGTCATAAGCTTCTTACATAATCTTTTCCAATTCCTGAAAAAACAACTTGTTTTATTTTTTGTTTGTTTTTGAAGTCCATAATTGAACGTAACCACACTCTCCTATTTTGCTGAAGATCTTCAAGCAATACCTGAAAGTTGTGTGAAACAACTCACAATGAGATTATTTAACGATAGCAATAGACTGGAACGCGAGTCAAGAAATACACAACTAAATATTGGGATTAATATATAAACACCTCTCTAAAATACGAAACAATATATATATATATATATAAATTTTTTCGCTATGAGTGCTCAAGATGGCATTGAGGCGCCAAAAAATATATGCAGTTCTGATCATTCTCTTCCACAATATCTATCTATCTATCTATCTATCTATCTATCTATCTATCTATCTATCTATCTCAGTCTCTTCCCTCTCTCTGTACATATATATATATATATATATATATATATATATATATATATCGCAAACGCACACACACACATATGTGTTATGTGTGAGTATGTGAAAGAGAGAGAGAGAGAGTGAGAGAGAGAGAGAGAGAGAGAGAGAGAGAGAGTGAGAACTGAAATAAAAGCATTCCCCAGAAATTGCTCTGTTCTTTAAGACCAAGATAAATTAACTGGATTTATTATCAGATATAATATTTTGTTTCAAAAACATTACATAAAATATAGCATAAAACTATAGTATATTTATATACATATATATATATATATATATATATATATATATATATATATATATATATATATATATATATATATATATCCGCCATCATCATAATGGAATTCATCGACAATTAATTCTTTGATTTTTTAACAATTTATATGATATCGTATTTATATATAATTGATAAAGTTTTGTTGGATTTCTCTATGTGTTTTTTGTGTTTGTTGGTAATATGCGATTTAGTTGTTCTATAATCGGGTAAATGACACGTTAATCGGTGCTGTAATATAGTGGTTGTAAAGCCGATTAGATTTCCTTTGATTTATATATATATATATATATATATATATATATATATATATATATAAGGGAAAAAATACAATAGTGTAGCGGACCGCTGGGGTGAAGATGTGAAGAGATATCAGAAGGTTAAAATTTCCTGCTAGCCGGTCCAGCTACATGAGAATGTTGGACTTAAATTAAGTCCAAAGAAGACAAAGGAAAACAAACAAGACCGATATATATATATGTAAAAAAATATATATTAATAACAAGTTACACAAAGACATTGACAGTTACATAGTGTACGTGTGGAGAAATTATATGTGTGTGTTGTGAGTGTTCGTACGTACATGTATTGTTCATAGCGTGTTCCCAGAATTTGGGAAACGCTGTATCTGTGAGGTCACATATTGGTGTTTTAGTTGAAAAGAGAAATTTACCTCACCTCCACGAGAGGTGGCGTCCCAAGGCCTATGTGGAAAAGAGGGATCGAGGCAAAGGGTCAGCCAGTATTTATAGCCAGGGGAGTGAGATCGCTGTTAAAGGATTATGGAACTGAGGAGGAGCTAACTCCGACAATAGGAAAACTGTAGTTTTAGCAGAAGTGTTTCGTCCAATGTGGACTTTTTCAAGACAAAAAAAACCCAAATCAACTTATTGAAACAAAGTATCTATGAATAACAAACAAAATGTCGTTAACAACTTGAAGAATTTAGATACGTTATTGTATATTCATTTGGTCAACTAAAAAATTACGTCAATTACATTTTTATGTTTGAAGAGAATATTTTCACATGCAGAAATATTGTTTGTATTGTATTGACGGATTCTACAGTTTTCTTTCTGATTTTTTAATATAGTTGTTGCGTATGTTGGCTTGGGAGAAAAGATGATATTGGGAAAAAACCTGGGCGTAGATTAATATTTGGATAATATTCAATGGCGGCACTCTCGAGGATTTTCCTTCTGAGTGAATTTTCTTTTTCTTATGAGTTTAGCATTTATAAAATGAAAATTGTAGTTGAATTTATTTTTGATATTATAAATGCTACACTCATAAAAAAGAAAGTTTTGTTTGCTGTTTATTGATACTTTGTTTCAATAAATTAATTTCGTTTTTTGCCTTGAAAAAGTCCACATTAGACGAAACCCCTCGACTAACACTACAGTTTTCTTATTGTATTGTTTCATTTATACATACACACACACACACACACACACACACACACACACACACACACACACATATATATATATATATATATATATATATATATATATATATATATATATATATATTATGAAATGGACAAAGTCCGACAGTTATTTAAGACATGATAAAAAGAACGTATAAACATAAAAAAATGTCTTTTATGTATATATATATATATATATATATATATATATATATATATATATATATATATATATATATATATAATGTGTTCTTAAGCAGTCATAATTCCTTTAAACAAATTTTATTTAACAAATGGAAAAGGCTTAAATTTGTAATTGTACTTTTCCAATTTTCGAATAAGTTTTTGCATATACAGTAGCAAAGATGTCGAAAAATTTTTCGACACAAAGTCGGTCTGTCTGTAAGTGAAAAGGGTAACAAAGCACGAGTGGATGGTTTCGCAAAATCAGTACCTTGGAGCAACCTCGCTTTGATAATCTATGTTTTGTGTGTATTTCTTGTTCAATTTCTTTTGGCCATTTTGTTCATCATCATGAACAAAATGTTGTAAGTATCACGATCATTCTGTATTCTTGCATTTTTGGAAGGTTACGTTTCAAATCTATAATATTAGTGAAGTCATTTATAGATGTGTTTGAACGAACTTGATAGCACAAAAAAATATGAATTTTTCAATATTTAATATGAATTTTAAATATGTAATACACATTTCAAAATACAGTCTCCTCTATTGAAAAATATTTAATATATATATAATATCTGTTAATATTTCTCTTATGTTAATGATTGGATATTGTTTTATTTTTGTCATGTGATGATCGGTATGTGCACCGATTGCTCCAGGTTTATAAAATGTAACCTACAACTCCCTCCACTCGTCAGGAGATAACAAAATATTTTATTTATAATAGTATTAGTATTAATATGATAGACACTACCATTGTCTTAGTCGCATGAGTATCCAACATTTCAGTTCTTAAGAACCAACCACACTTTTCAGAGAAACGGAATTCAGAGGACTGAAGAAGCTTGTGTGCTACGAGATCTCTACAATGCCCTCCTCAGGATCTCAATAATACCCAATTGGTAAAAACAATGTTGACCGTGAATTCTCATTCCTTTTAAAAGTTTACATCTCCAACATCACTAATCAAAAACATTGAATTTTTATATTGATCACTAAAATACTACATTGTCTCTTGGGTTAACTTGCTTTTTGTTGAAATGTCTTACAAAACTGTGCCTCAAGACATTAGTTTTCTTACTGTGTTTGCCATCAATACGGTATCATCTGCATATCGTATATTGTTAAGATCGTTCTCACCAATAATAAATCCTGGCAGACTTCTAGATATTTTCGAGTCGCTTCACAGTATAGAAATCTGAAGACGCATTAGGGTAACAAACACTATCTTCCACAAGCTAAGCAAAGCATTAAGAAACAGGAAAATCCCGTTACAAAAAAAGGATATATATATATATATATATATATATATATATATATATATATATATATATATATATATATATATAATATCATCCCTATAACTTAAACAAGGTTCCCACTTAAGGTAAGACTCCAAGAACATCGTAAAGCGGTAACACAAGGAGAAATAGAAAAATCCGGCGCTGCTGACCACATATGGAGGGAAAAGCGTTATCACCGTCCCCTCTGGTATTAGGTTGAAATAATATACAGAGAGTATCACGGGAAAATACGAAAACTTAAGGAATCAGCACATATGCTAGGCCACAAAAATCTCCTGAGCCGACCAAGCATAGATATGAATATAATATGTAACCAGTAATAAGGAGTGCTAGAGAAAAGCAATGAATAACAATAAAAATTGCAATATAAGCTCTGGTAAAAAATAAAATAATAATAACAAAAATTGCAATATGAGCACTGGTAAAAATGCTTACTGAGACATTAGGTTTATAAGTCCCAGAAATTCATACACAGATGTCCTCAAGGACACATGGACCAGTGGATAAAGGCGTTGGTTAGATCCAGTGACTAGACCCAAAGAGTTGTGAGTTCAATACCAAAACTTAGAGTTGAGTTAAAAGAAAATGACTGAGACATCCGGAAGAGGCATGGCACGTCGAACTAGCCCGGTGGACGAAATAAAGGGTTCGGTTCTTAATTCCATTTACCTGAAGAAGGTTGGTGAATATGGCAATGAGGATAACAGTCCAAATAATGTAAGTAATGTTCCTACATAATGAAGGAAGAGGGCTTGGATAATTTGTTATTTGCCGGACATATTTCAAAAAAAAAAAAAAGAAAAGAAGAAGAAAGATCCAATATGAAACCAGGGAAGGCATTACATTCAGCGCATGCGCCATGGGTTGTCCATTCATGTTTTATATGCAAATGTCCTTAATCGGAAATCTAATAATATTGCCTTGATCTCTGGAGGGAGTACATTTTACAATGAATAATCATAACCACATGTGTATCAAATTGCATTGTCGTTGCTTTTTTACCGGCCAGTCCAATAGAGTTGTTTGTATATCTTCTTTTCGTAACGTTTTCGTCTCAATTTACAGTACTACGAAGAAACAATGTACCCAGAAGAATATATTTTCTTTGGGTATCTGTAAGAAACAAATGCATAATTTGAAACAGCTGTTGAAAAAGCACATAGCAACATCGACGACGACTTGACTCTTCGACGTTTATTTTCGACACAGAACGCGCTGACCAAGTCTTCAAGAACTAAATTTGTTTATTAATCTCCCTTTTCCAAGAATTATTAACATTAGTATCATTATCGTTGTTTTTCGATCCATATATTTGGGCTAATATAGTCTTCGGCGTTCATACTGAAATCCTGAAAGGAAATGTATTTATTCTTTGAACTATTCAGACAAGTATCCTGATTTTTGTTGTTTTAGTCATTATGTTAAAAAAATTGAAAATTTACAATTTAATATACTTTTTAAATCTCTGAAATAAACCGTTAATCCATATAGTTTTCCAACGATAAAGTCAATCGATATCCTCTGATATCTAGACCTTGAACTGCGCCCTTTTATTTATCCTTTCCTCAAACACCACTCTTTACTCTTAGTTTCTGTTGTGGATTCCGGGATGAAATCCGATATCAATAAATAACAAACGCCAGGAATAGATAAGGAAAATAAATGTATTAACGTAATAATACAAACTGGTAACACGGGTTAGTAGATCCAGGAATGCGGGTTAGTAGCAATAATATATATACAGTCTTGGCATTGAAGTATCGCGGTATGACTCCTTACTGAGTCTAGGTGCTCGTGACGGTGAGTCTTGTGCTACCCTCCTCTAATACTATATTCATTAACACGCCCACGTGTGTCAAATGTGGCACAAGGCCGGGTTAATGTGGGCTTTCCGAGCCCGTAGGCTCCGGCAAAAATTGCCCGTAGAACCCGTATAAACGGGATCGGGTTGGTCAACCTCCCCGAACGAGGCTCTGCTCTTCGACGGAGCCTCGTCCGGGTTCCACCCTGCCCAGAGGCAGAGAGTTCCCCTCTTCCTAGAGGCAGAGAGTTCGACCGGCTAGCTGAGTCGTACAAAAAGACTGAACTCACACTACCCTCCTCTAATACTACTCCGGGTATTCACTGGTAGTAGTATATGTATACCTCGGTTGAGTCCATTTGTGTGAAAAGGGCAGACCCCTTATCACATTCACTCTCTGTAACTCCTAACGTGCTAGTGGCACCCCCGTCTTGCTTGGGGTGAAATGCTTAAAAAGATATATCTTCGTCATTGCTATTTTGAATATTACGTTGCGACCAATGGATTTTCCGGACATTCTAGTATGGATTGAAGCCATAAAAAAGAATTAGCATTAATCTATAAAAAATATTCGGACAGATATCCTCATATTTGTTGTTTTGATCCTTGTAGTCGCTCTTCAGTTCTTACTATTTTCCTAAGATAATTGTGGAATACTGTCGGTATTTTATGGATTAATCCAGTCAGTCCCTTTCTCCTTGTTGAATTGATCCATTTATCTTCCCAATAATTAACATTTTCTCAAGTTCTGTGATGGGATCTAATCATGATTATTTAAATTAATCTAAGGAATATCCGTTTAATGTTGTTTTCATACTACTTATATGCCCTGAAGAATCCTTAACATATTCTCAAGAACCCTGATGGAATAGTTATTATTCCTTAAATTAATTAGACTTTTTATCTTTATTGTTTTCTTCACTGTATTTCAGACAATCTATTTTCTGTCTCGTTCTGTTATCACAGATGTGCGTTAGATATGAATGCGGCAGTTAGATTGTTCTAATTTGCTTTTTTTACTCATAGTAGTAGAAGACGTAATAGTCTTGATGTCGTCGAAGTTCTTAGATGATGCATTGTCATTTATCAATTATTTTTTATTTAGTATTACTTTCATCTTTTTTATTTGAAATAGTCTCCGTCCTGGGTATGACGATAAACTACATCCGACAGCAAGGCCTCTGATCAGGAGGTTTTGAGGAGCGTGGAACCACTTCGTAATTGCCGGTGTTTCCAGGTCCATATTGAACCGGGGTGGTAACTTAACCCCCAAACTGGGGGCAAAACACTATGGAAGTGTAAAAATAGTTTTTAATACCAGAAATACATTTTGTAAAAAAATTATTACCAGCAATAAATTTTTGAAGAAAAAATCATTACCAGCAATACTTTTTTTGTAAAAACATTACCAGCAATAAATTTTTGAAAAAAAAATATACCAGCAATACCTTTTTGAAAAAAATAGATAAATACGAGCAATACTTTTTGAAAAAATACCAGCAATACATCTTTGGAAAAAATATTACCAGAAATACTTTTTGGAAAAAAATATTACCAGCAATAGAAATCTTGTCGGCATTAAATAACGCACTGAGGCTGATATGCCGTAACCCCCCACCCCTGGCTATTTTTGTTTGAGTCATTTGCTTCAGTGTCAGAAACCTACTCATTGAATCACCAGAAATGTTCAAAGAGCCAGGTCGCAAATTTACTGTAGATGACCTTGCAATTAAGACACTCTCTACGCCGTAATGAAGTATTTTCTCCCTTGATCAGAGTAGCATTTTGTATGTTCTGAGGAGAGTGGAATTGCTGATGTCCCTAGGTCCAACCTGACCTGGGGTGGTAGCACCTGTCAGGGTCCCAGCTATGGGCAAATCGTTAACCCTCGAAAAGGGGTCAAAACACTATGAAAGTATAAAAATAGGTTTTAATACCAGCAATACTTTTTGGAAAAAAGTATTTCAAGCAATACCTTTTTGAAAAATAAAATATATTTCCAGGAATAAAAATCTTGAAGACATTAAATAATCCATTGAGGTTGATATGCCGTTAAACAAAACAGACAATTTTTCAATAGTCCGAAACGCTTCGATGATTTATAGTTAATTATTATTAATTACTGATCAGCATTTGTTTCATCTTAATTTCTGATGCATTTTAACACAACTTCCATCAACGTCCGTGGAATATGTATAAACCCCAACAAAGAAATGAGCGTCTCTACCTGCCTGCAATCCAGGGACAACGTGAGACAGAATAGCGCAGCTGAGATTATGGAGAAGTTTCGAAAAGAAACCTTGTTATTTAACTACCGATTCGTGTTTCGCTAATCAGCTACCATCGTGGGTAGTTCGTGATTGGGGTTGACAATCCTACTTAAGTAGATAAGTAACCGTCGGAGGGGTTAGTTGTGGATACAAGTTATATATGTCTGCTAAAAAGCCCCAAACTGAATCCCTTCAAACCCCGTCACATGTAAAACAAGGATGATGAGAGTGCCCTTAATCTATTAAATTACTTACGAGACTATTCTTTGCAAGAAATGGGTGCAAAACATCTAACCTTGACCGTATCACTTCCCAAACGTATCTCCTGATAGAAAACTAACTTTCTTCTTTTCCCGTTTGAGGCCAGGGTAGTATCGACGATTGGGGGCAGGGTGTATGTTGATGAAATAGGCATTCATGTGATGACAACAACGAAGGCGAAGACAATTCCAGAAATTCAGAGCGTACGGCACACATCCTGATGAAACACTGATTCTCGTACGATCACCGAAGTTAAGCAACGTCGAACCTGCTCAGTACCTAGATGGGTGACCGCTTGAGAATACCAGGTACTGTAAGCTTGGATGTGTAGGTGGTGTAATGGATAATGGCTCGGAATTGTTAATCGGGGGGCTGGTTTCCCGTACGATCACCGAAGTTAAGCAACGTCGAACCTAGTCAGTACCTAGATGGGTGACCGCTTGTGAATATCAGGTGCAGTAAGCTTGGATGTGTAGGTGGTGTAATGGATAATGGCTCGGAATTATTAATCGGGAAGCTGGTTTCCCGTACGATCACCGGAGTTAAGCAACGTCGAACCTGCTCAGTACCTAGATGGGTGACCGCTTGGCAATACCAGGTGCTGTAAGCTTGGGTGTGTATTTGGTGTAATGGATAATGGCTGGAAATTATTAATCGGGGAGCTGGTTTCCCGTACGATCACCGAAATTAAGCAACGTCGAACCTGGTCAGTACCTAGGTGGGTGACCGCTTGACAATACCAGGTGCTGTAAGCTTGGATGTGCAGATCGTGTAACGGGTGAGGGCTCGTAATTTTTTAATCGGAGAGCCGAGTTCCAAGTCCATTTGAATTCGGTATATTTACTTAAAATACGCAAATACTCTTGGGAAAGGTATGAAGTCACCCTTTGTCCTCCAGCTATGGGTTAATTAGTAAAACTTATATCACTAAAACCATTATTTTTCTCCAAAAAATAAAATAAAATTATATAGAAACTATGTAGATTTCGTCATGAAATAACCCATAGAGTTGTTGATATGCTGTTAAACAAAAACAACTAGAGCAATTAAACTAGAAATGCAATCGAAAATTAGGTATCTGTAGTTAGCATAAGAATGACCAAAAAATACTTTACCAAATGTCACAAGGCCCTATAGAAGAATTGTCATTTAATAGATAGCACTTTTCTTACTATATGGGATGTTACTAGTAGGGCGATCTTCTGGGCAACTTGTATGTTGATGTTGCCTGGGATACTGTTAGTAAAATTGCCTACTGCTTTTCTTGCAATTTATTATTATTATTATTATCATTATTTATTTATTTATTTCCTTTGATATCTGCCGTTTACACATTTCTTTCCGGCTCCCGCCCAGGGACCTAAGGTTAGAAATGGTATCATGACACTTTCCACTGGGGGAAAAAAAATACAAAAACTTATTACATAGATAAAGCCCTTCGTAAAGTGTGGGCTGTACTTGTCAGAATAATTTTTTGTATCTCTTTGAGGCATGGACTTCCAGGGATAAATTGCAGTCTGCAGGGACTGCCATATCAATAAGGAGGCACTTATTTTGTTTGTGGTCTTTAATAACAATGTCTGGGCGGTTGGATTTGA
>OZ038505.1:95139517-95147017 GCA_964036315.1 Acanthosepion esculentum | reverse complement strand
AAACACGGGAAAACAACGTGTGACATATCTGGCGGGCTTAAGCAAGTGGATGACAGAACGTGGACTGGAGTAGGAAGCAGACAGAAGGAACTGCTACGTGGCATCTGTCCTTCTTTACGGCAGCGAATGTTGGACGATTTCCTCGAAGATGAAGAAGAGACTCAAGGCGACGGAGATGTAGTTCTACAGAAGGTTGCTGAGGATATCATTGACCGAGCGTGTGAGCAACGATGAGGTCTTAGAAAGGATGCATACGAGGCTTATGCTTAACACCAGAAAGAGGCAGCTGAAGTTTCTGGAACATATAATAAGGAAGGAGGGCCTGGAGAATCTGATACTCAATAGAAGGAAAGAGAGACAAGGGAAAACAACGCGTGACATTTCTGGTGGGCTTGTGCAGGTGGATGACAGAACGAGGGCTGGGGGAGGTAGCAGAAGGAAGGAACTTGCTGAGAGCAGCAAGGGATAGGAGGAGGTGGAGAGCCATGATCGTCTACGTCCTGAAAGGACATGACACATAAAAAGAAGTACCTGACTACACCTGCTATCCTCTACCTAAGATCAGGCTGAAAATGGAGTATTGCTGTCATGTTTGGGTAAGAACTGACCAGTTCTCATTTTACAGCCTCGACAGCGTTCAAAAGCGACCCCGAGACCTTTTAGGTGACGAATTACTTTCCACCCTCCAACCGCACTATCACAGGCGGGGTGTGGCAAGCCGCTCCCTGCTATATCGCTACTTGCATGGAAAGTTCTCGGTCGAACTACATTCTTGGCTTCCGCCTGGTCAAACTTTGACGGCTAGGACTCTCCACACCACTTATATTCTACCAAACGGCCCACATTCCCTCCGTAATCCATCGGTGAGAAATAAGTTCCACTCTAACATCTTATTCCCATGAACCACTGCTTTGTGGAACCGACTCCCAAGAGGATGTTTTCCTGATCACTTCAATCTTAACCTGTTTAAGTCTAAGGTTAACCATTATTTCCTACACTTATCCGTATAAACTGCTTCTTAAAGTAACTCTCTACCGCGTGTGCACCCCCCCCCCGTGCAGTGGCCTAAGAAACGTTTTTAGCCAGTAGAAATAAACTACATCCAACTTCAAAATTCAATTACGTAATCCCTATTCGACATAAACAAGCAGTATTTGGAACTAGTATGGAGTAGGTCCTCCATTTGCTAGTTTCAATGCTTGTATTCGATTTTTCATGGATTTGATCAAGTTATCAACAATCGTCTGAGCCATATTTTGCCACTTTTTTAGCAATGTTTCTTGACGTGATTTTCGGTTTCACGCTCACGAAGTCTTCGGTCAAGGTGCTCCCAAACGTGGATTCATGCCAGGATTTTGGGCTACCCATGGCAGTGACTTGATTCTTTGCGATTCCTTCCAGGACCCTGCTACTTTGCACGTATGACGTGGTGCTCCATCTTCATGAAAAAGGTAGGCATTCTTGTTAAATCTGATTGGTTTCAAGTAGTTGGGGGGTAGTCCTTTCTCAAATATTTGACAGTATTTTGGACCATTCAATCGTTCGTCAACAAGAATCAGCTCAGATTTCCCTCCAAACCAGACAGCGCCCCCACACCAATGCTCTAATCCCTGCATGTTTCATGGTCGTCTGCAGACATTCAGTGTTCCAAGTCTCATTCTGATTTCTCCAAACATAAACCAATCTCGAATACTGGCAGAATTTACTTTCATCTGATCAAGTTACAGACTGCCAAAATTCATATTTGCTCTCGGATTTTATCGCCCAGTCCATACGCCTGTTCCTGTTAACCTCTGTACTCAAGAGCTTCTTTCTTGCAACTCTTCTTTGATAGCCTAGCTCTTTCAGAGTCTTTCTCACCGTATACGGCAACATTTCCATGCTGTTGGCAACATCTTTGACGCTCTGACGGCGGTTTCTAATGTCCTTTTCGTCCGCTCAGACACAATGCTTGGTCTTCCTGAACGTTGTTCCACACGGCAATGGCCTTCATTAAATTTCTTAAAGAGATGATTGATGATTAACCTGGAAAAGCCTGGCCCTCTTTCCTCATTATGTGTCCTGAAATTTCAAACTGTCTCCGTTTGATTCTATTGGTCCTTTTTTCTATTTTCCTTAAAACTTTATCGTTTCTCACGTTTTCAAATCATGTTCTCAACATCATCCTATAGTATCGCAATTCTTTTGCCTCATGTTGCTTCTTCGTCTGTGAGGGTATTGTCCAGCCTTCAATGTCATATAGGAGGACCAATATTAAATAACAGTTCAGTATACTTTCCTTTATCTCAAAAGAAATTTTTATGTTTCTTAGCTAACATTTGGAAGGCGTCATTCGTTATTCAAACGCGTTTTCGTATCTGTCTATATTTCAAGACACATGGCACAGTGGATAAAGGCGTTGGTTAGATCCAGTGACAGGACCCAAAAAGTGTGAGTTCAATACCCGGTTAAGGCAGTGGATAACTTGGAGAGGGTAATTAACAGGAGATAACTGATAACTGACATCCATTAAACATGACACGTGGAACTAGAACAGGTTACCCCAGTGAACGAAATAAATGGTTCAGTTTGACATTCCAACCACCTGAAGAAGGCCGGAGCGTACAACGGCCGAAACGTTGTAATAAACATGGCGACAAAGATGAGGACAATAAACCGAATAATGTAAATAGTGAACACGTTTTCGGTGTCATATTTTCTATCTTCTGTTATCAATTTCTAGATAATTCA
Source organism: Acanthosepion esculentum (assembly GCA_964036315.1). Lineage (NCBI taxonomy): Eukaryota > Metazoa > Mollusca > Cephalopoda > Sepiida > Sepiidae > Acanthosepion > Acanthosepion esculentum. The sequence continues at coordinate 95,144,287 of OZ038505.1, read as the reverse complement.
ATTTTATTTCATGCTGTCTGTAATTCGTAGTTTATATCTTGCGTTGTCCCTTTTACAGCCAACCAGACATTGTCATCTTATAATTGATAATTAGTCCTTTCTTCACGTTTTCCTTTAATACATTCTGTCGGAGTTCCTGTAGTTTCCTTTCTGTGTCTGTCATCAACATTATACCATCTGCATATCTGATGTTGTTAAGATTGTGCTCGTTAATAATAATAAACATCTTAATCCTGCTTTTATATGAACTCGAACCCCAAACATTGCTGTCAGAAATAAGCTCGAAAGAAAAAAAACAGAAGTTGAAAGTTGGGGATTCTGTCTGTAAGCATCGATATTTCTAGAATTTTTCTTTTATAAAAATTGCGTACCCAACCAAACGGCCTCGTTTTCGGAATGCTTAGCTCAACGGATCGAGGGTGCATTACAAGTAGGTCCCTAACTACTTTAGAAAAAACAGTTTTTTGGGGGGCATTTTCTCCAATGAACCATATCTTAAACGATACTTTTTCACATCTACGCACATTTACAATTGAAATAATAAAAAAGTGTATTGATTTTATTTATTGATTTTTTTTTCGTTTTTGCGTGGGATGCTATCTTGTGCGTCAGTGTATAACTGACGAGTCGGTGAGTGCTCTGTGCGCACGCACTTGCCTGTTCACAGGTGGATGCGGAGCCGGCTTTATTGGCACGGAAGTAATGCGCGGGCGTTTAATCGCAAGAAATGGATTATTATTACGATATTACGGCCAATCGATTTCTATGTGGTAATCACGTGATGCCAAGCAAGTTATTAATTTTCTGCGTTGTATGTTGTTCTCAGCTATCCAAAATCTGCGATTTCGAAGTGTTTTTATTAGAAATCATGAAGAATATCGACAGGTGTTTCCTAAAGAAAAATTTTAACAAAAGAGAAGGAAAATTAAAAAAAAGAGAAAAATTTTTTAAAAAGTAGGAAAATTAAAAAAAAAGAAGGAAAATTTAAAAAAAGAAGGAAAATTTTAAAAAAAGTGAAGGAAAATTTAAAAAAGAGAAGAAAAATTTAAAAAAAGAAAAGAAAAATTTAAAAAAGAGAAGCAAAATTTTTAAAAAAAGAGAAGAAAAATTAAAAAAGAAAAATGGTAGAATTATTTTAGTTAACGGAATTCACGAGAATATAGTTATGTATTCAATGTATTAACTTTGCACCAATCGCACTTCACACGAATATAATTAAATGGGAAAAAGGTTAAAATTCACACGCTATCAGATGTCAATGCTTTCACAATAAAACTTGTTTTAACCAAGGAATATTCGCAGAATCTCAGTATATACTTATATTTATATCATAATTATACCATATAGGTAAGCCAACAGTTTATATTTATTTAGAGACCCGTTTAAATTAACCGTGAGTCCCCACCAACAAAATGCGATAAAACATTTTACCGTATCAAAATAAATTAATTCAACACATAAATAGATTAACTGTATAATCATATTTTTATATATGTGCTTTATATATGGAATGGCGGCTTAGTTGAAAAGTCTACTGAAGTGTTAATGGTGCAAAACAACATAATGGTACTCATACAATATATTCAAAATTTGGCAAAATGTATTGTGGAGAGACGAATCCAAATTTGAACTTTTTGGTAGTAAGAGGAATCTGGAGAAAGACTGAAAAATAAAAGCAAATGCATTGAGTTACGGAAATTTATTTTAAAAGTATATAAAAATATCCCATTTTAACTTTTTTTTAAATTAATGCACGGTAACCCTCATCTTTTTATCCGTAGTCAGCCTATCTATCTATCTATCTATCTATCTATCTATCTATCTATCTATCTATCTATCTATCTATCTATCTGAGTCTGTCCAATATCTATCTATCTATCTATCTATCTATCTATCTATCTATCTATCTATCTATCTATCTATCTATCTATCTGAGCCTGTTCAATATCTATCTATCTATCTATATATCTATCTATCTATCTATCTATCTATCTATCTATCTATCTATCTGAGTCTGTTCAATATCTATCTATCTATCTATCTGAGTCTGTTCAATATCTATCTATCTATCTATCTATCTATCTATCTATCTATCTATCTATCTATCTATCTATCTATCTATCTATGTTACACCCAACTCTGTGTGAAATAACAAAGCAGACAGTGCCCTCTAGTCGTGATTGGCATATAAGTCTAGAAGTTGGACATCTCTGAATTCACAATCGGTTTGGTTTGGTTTGTTTTACGGCATATAAACCTCAATAGCTTATTTAATGCCAACAAGATTTTTATTGCTGGTAATACCCGGGTCAGGGTGGACCTGGGAATACCAGCAACTAAGAGGCGGTTCCACGCTCCTCAAAACCTCCTTGGTGTTGAACGTAGTTTATCGTCTTACCAAGGACGCGGATGTAGTTTATCATCATACCCAGGACGATCACAATCAGTTCTTATGCCAATTAAACTAAGAACAAACTTTAAATTTCATTCTATTGCAGAAATATTGAAATGGACTGTAGGAAAGGCAATAGAAAAAGACTTTTTCTGTCTACTTTGACATTTTTAAGCTTCGGTAGAAAGATAATTCTCTAGTTAGCCGAGAACGGCCCCACCTTGGGACACTGGGGATGTATCCCTGGTGAGGTTCATAGGATACAGACATTGCAACAATTATGGAATTTACAATTAAGTTCGATGTAGCTTTGCAGAAACTATGATCTCGACTGAGGTCGAATGAAGAAAAAATTATGCGAGGTGATATCAAGTTCGTTTCTCGGATCAATTTGTTCATCGACTCAAATTGATCTTGTTCCATGACATACTCAGCTTTAGAAAGTAGATTCTAGCTAATATCAACAATAGAAAGAATAACTGACATTTTTTTTTAACACTAGATGAACAGGTGTCTTTGCCATTAATGTCTTTTTTCTTAACATTACATGTAAATATTAAAGTTTTGTATGATGTCCTGCTGAAGGCTTTCTCGCTATTACGTTTGTTCATTTTCTCAGAATATGGGAAGTAGATCATACTGAGAACTTTTTGACAGTATTATTTATTTAGTCCCAAGGGACCCTAAGGGTTATAAAGGAAGAGACACAGGTTATGCGGATATGTATGGAAAATAACGGTTAACCCTTGAACAGGTTAAGATTTTAGTGATCGGAAAAACATCTCCTTGAGAGTCAGTTCGCGGGAAGAAGCTGCTCAAGTGCAACTTGCATCTCACCAATGGAGAGAATGAGGGTGGTTCGCTACAATGGGCGTGGCATGGAAGGTCTTGACCGTGAAGGTTAGATCTGGTGGAACTAAGTAATGTAGTTCCCCTGAGCACTTTCCATGGAAATAGCGATAGAAGCTTGCAATGTTTCATCTGAGAAAAAAAGCTTGTGGGGGGGGGGATAATTTGTCACCCATAAGGACGTGGAGACCATTTTGGACTCTGTCGTGAATGGAAAGGGAAGACTGTGCAGCTTCAGTCCATATATGACAACAGTACATCATTTTCTGTTTGATTTGGCTAATGTAAATGTAGAGTATAGGACGTGCTACAGAGTGAATTTTATCCTAACTGGGAGCTCCATAATTGTGACCTTGTGCCACATCTAAGCTATGTTTAATAAATCGTCTTAATACACACCAACGTGGTGTAATAGTATGTTTGTTTCCTTAGATTAAATACCTGATTAGTGAGTTTGATCCTCATAGGGGATCAATTGTGATCTTGCGCCATGTTTATATAAATTATTATATAAATTATTATATAAATGAGGTGATGAGGATTTTTACGAACGCCAATTTCCCAAAATGAACGAAACATCATTGAATTATTTCTGGATCTCATATCGGTGGGGCCAAGAACTTTTCATCAATTCCTTCTGCACAGTTTTGGCCCAACTTCATATAAGGAATATACACCTTTATTTTATAAAGAAGTTAAGAGTGTTTAGCAGTATACTTTTATCAGTCATGTCTTTGAAGCATGAAAAATAAGTTGTTGCATATTTGGAGGTACTGCGTAACAGAAGATACACCTCTTCAAGTAGGTTGGAGCTTAAAAAAAAGCAAAGCAAAACTATTGGTTCAATGAATGATGTGAGATAATGACGTCATGCATATTTTTAATTAGGAATTGTTCAATCTTATTAACATAAGTGACGCATAGTTGTAGTTAAAAATTAACTTGTTTTTCCACTAACATCATGGCTAAAACTTCTGCTAAAATAATGATCAACGTTGAAGGAGATGACTCAACAAAAGATAGCCAGGAATCTGGGAATTTCCAGGTGTTAAAGTCACCCAAAAGACGTTTGCTACTACTGGAAGAAGACCACAAAAGTTAGTCAAGAGAAATTTTTTTAGTAAAGTTACCATCAATGAATTTTATAGCAAAATAACCAATAATATATTTTATCTGGTGTTAAGGACATAAAATTGTTTTCAAAATATTTAGATCGTCCTGGGTAAGACGTTAGACTATATCCGCGTCCTGGGTAAGACGATAAACTACGTCCAGCAAGGCCTCTGATCAGGAGGTTTTGAGGAGTGTGGAACCACCTCTTAATTGGTGGTGTTCCCATGTCAACCCTGACCCGGGGTGGTAGCACCTGTTAGGTTCCCAGGTATGGGCACATAGTTAACTATTACCAGCAATACTTTTTTGAAAAAAATTATTACCAGCAATACAATTTTAAAGGAAAAATATTACCAGAAACAGATTTTTGACAAAACAAAATATTACCAGCAATACAATTTTTTTCGGCATTAAAT
>OZ038505.1:95132017-95134517 GCA_964036315.1 Acanthosepion esculentum | reverse complement strand
AAGTGATAAGTCACATGGCGTCCATAGCGCAGATCAGGGTTAATGACATTCTTTTCACTATAGTTCACCCAATAGAACGCGGAGGTGTCATTGAAGGTAAAGGGTTAATAAATGGGGATGTTCTAAGTGCATATAGGAATTGATTCACTGATACGTTTTTTACAGCTTTGAGCATACAATTTTGGATTGTAAGAGGCCGCTTAAGGTATTCGATGTTCCTTAGCGGTCCTGCATCTATTTACTGACCAGGCTTTAGCGTATAGGGAGGGGGGGTTGTATATTATGAGAATATGTAGGATAGATAACGGTTGACACTCGATCAAAGAAGCATCATCACCGGAGTCCGTTTCAGATTTCAAAAGGAGCTATCTGAGTGGAACTTACTTCTTACGAGTGGAATATGGAGGGCCCAGCTGTGACGAATTGAACTGTTGGAACCAAGGGTTGTAGCTTAGATGTGGCACACGACTGAAAATATGGGACACCCAGTGAGGATCGAACACACTATTTTGTCGTAATTGATTTAACGAACCAAGCTTGCTAACCATTACACCGGGTAGAAATGCCCAAATAGCGAAAGAGTATTGAGAGGCTTGTAATGTTTTGGGTCCCCAGTGAGGATCGAAGTCACTATTCTGTCGTAACTGATTTAACGAGACAAGATTGCTAACCATTGCACCAAATTGAAGTGTCCAAATAGCGATAGAGTATGGAGAGACTTGTAATGTTTTGGGTCCCCAGTGAGGATCGAAGTCACTATTCTGTCGTAACTGATTTAAAGAGACAAGATTGCTAACCATTGCACCAAATTGAAGTGTCCAAATAGCGATAGAATATTGAGAGGCTTGTAAAGTTTTGGGTCCCCAGTGAGGATCAAAGTCACCATTTTGTCGTAATTGATTTAGCGAGACAAGCTTGTGGACCATTTCACCACATTGAATTGTCCAAATAGCGATAGAGTATTGAGAGGCTTGTAACGTTCCATCCGTGGGAATGGCATTGTAAGGTGGAAAATAATCACCCACGAAGCTGCGCAAATGCTTTTGAACTCGGTCAAAGATGGAAAATGAGAAACGACCAGCTCTGGTGTATGGCAACAATTCTCCAATTTTCGTCTGATTTGAAAGTTCCTGATTCATCCTATCATGTGTTACACTCGTGTTTTCGTTGGGACTACGATAGCCGGATCGCAACGAGAAAAAAAATAAACAAGAGTATCCCAGGGTTCAATGTAGGATCGATGAAAAGAACGATGAGAGGGGAATTCTCCAATTCCGGACGTCGGTGAACGCAGTGAGAAAACGAACAATATGCAGACACAGAATAACAGAAGACGATACGAGAACATATAATAAAATACTTTATTTATAAAATATACAGTGCATTAAATTAAAGAAAACAAAACAAAAGTAAATAGTAGAAGGGATGAGGGGGCAATTGGTTGGTCAAATATATCAATGCGACGAAATACAGACAAAAATAGTGACATCACATTATAGAATATATATATATAAACATATAAAGACGTACAAATTGTAGGGATCGACGTCGATCGATTGTTGTCAGAAATAAAGTTTGAAAGAAAAGACGTCCATTCAATTTTCTGAGCGAAAAAGGTGGAGTTGCTAATGTCCTGATATAAGTCCTTGATTAAGGCCGTTCAATCCTTGCTGATGGCGAGTAGTATACGCAGATAAACCACAGGAGTATAGACGACTTGTTTTTGAGAATACCGTTCAGGATTCTTTCGTCGGTCATTCGATTCTTGGTGACGTCCGATTCCTTTGAAAGCAAACAGCTAACACCAATTTTAGTGACGTCGGATTCCTCTGAAAGAAAACAGCTATGTGAAGTTGTTATATCCCAACACGCGCGAAAAAAAAAACCGTTAGGGGTTAAGTCACGTGTTGGCATATGAAAGTGAGTAGGCGTTATTCATTGAACACTATTAGTGTCACTTGTACTTATCAGACAAGCAGCGTTCGTCAGGCCTGCGATCAGAGACCAGACAGGAGGTGGGGGAAAGGAAGGTTCTCTTCCAAGAATTGGCTTTTGTTTAACCGGGTACAAAAAAAAATTCCATAATCTGCATATTCAAAGAAATAAAGAGACGACTATTTTTTCTCATATCTCGTCGCAAATGTGTAAGGTATTAAAAATATACTTGTAAAATATAAGGTGGCGGGTACAATTATTGGTCTAACGTAACACATGTTAAAAATAACGCATGATGAATCAGAGACTTTCTTGTGCGGTACTGGAGAATCGTATATACGAGTTCCACATGAGTTCTAGTGTAGCTCGTGTCCACCCTAGGACTGTCAACAAGGACATTTGAGTCGCTTTTATTTGCAGTAAGACTATAAGCGTGCCTGCTTCTAGATAGAAATCTACATTCCACAGCACTGTCATTGCGTGGGAGATCGAATGGTGTAATTTGTTGATAGCAGATTCTATTTTCATTCATGTGAAGGTCGTTTGTGTAGGCGACGTGATGTGA
>OZ038505.1:95067017-95127017 GCA_964036315.1 Acanthosepion esculentum | reverse complement strand
GGGACTAATAGACATTTTAAAAAAGAACGTCCGTCCTTTATGCCTCAGCCTGTATATCAAAATCGACATAGTGCGATTATTATAGTTGCATAATACATTTTAGATATATAAATGGTGGTCTTCAGTGATACACTGTCCTCATCGCCGATTTCGGGTTTTGGATCATATCGGTTCAAGCAGCAATTCGCCCTCACTCCGGACGATTCAAGTGCCCTCCTGGAAAGCGTCGTGCTTCGCACCTCGACATTTCAAAAACAATATTCCGACATAGCTAGGAGTCCGACTGTTCTTATTGAAATACGTTAGTCAGCGTCATCAACGAACAAATTAAGACTTCTTACGCTCCTCTCCTACCTACTGGTGTCTTTTTACCCGGTTTGGATACGAGCTACTTTTCTGTCATATATTAAAATAATAATGGATTAAGAAAAAATCGATCTTTAAATGTATCTAAAAGGTTTTCATGTCAAGATTGGGATCAAAAGGATTTTGATGGGTCACAAGTGGACTGAGTTTTTGTTTTTAATCATTTTTTTATCACAAGGGGTTACTGAGTGTAGACGAACAAGAAAAGAGAAACATTTGTAATAAAAATAGAAGACTAATCAAGAGAGTAGATAACGATTGATATCCCATTTATATTTTTGAAGATCAAGATTGGCTGGAGAGCAAGTAGCGGGAAGTCAGTTCCACAAGTGAGAAGTCCCAGAGAATAAACTGTTTGCATAGTACTTATGATGACATCTAGCCAATTCAACTGTGAATTGATGAGACCTTGTCGCCAATCTAGTACTGCCCTTAAATTCATAAAGTCTAGGTATCACAGCGAAGAAGTCATCCGAAATAATTACCATGTAAGTATTTATAGATAAAGCATAGAGAAAAGTAACTGGAACTAAGGTGCTAGGTCAGGGCCAATATTGCTGATTATTCTTTGGATTATATCAAGAATCTCTAAATATACAGCGGGAACACTGGACTAGATGTGACAGTACACTGTTGAGCCTTACGTTCCTTTGATGCTTAGATAGTCTTTTCGTTAAATCTTAAGATGTTTCGCAAGAGTCTTTTGCGAGGCCGAAAACATTTAGACATGTAAGTTATCAATGTAAAACCTGCTTTTACATTGGTAGCATGCGTTTACTCAATATAGAATGCAGATAATAGTACAATACGCCGTGTTCAATTCGGTTTGTTTCCAAAAATGTGATCCAGATGTGAGACGACGTATACACGAAATTAAAAAAAATCTAATGAAAATTATAGAGGCAGATCATATCTTTTAATTTTAATAATAATAATAATAATAATAATAATAATAATAATAATAATAATAATAGTAATAATCATGCTGCTGCTGCTGCTGATGCCCTGATGCTACACCAGACAGAGCTCGGAATGCATATTTTGTAAGAGGAATTTAGGCAGATAAACGTTAATTTTTAAAAGAAAACCCATTAATTGCATAAAAATAACGTTAACAAATATTGACTTCGAAATGTCCTAAAGAGAGGTGTGCATTTACAATCTCTTTCTCTCTCTCTATCTAGCTATCAATCTATCTATCTGTCTGTCTGTCTGTCAGTCTCTCTCTCTCTTTATATATATATATATATATATATATATATATATATATATATATATATATATATACGGATATATGTGTGTGTGTGTGTGTGTGTGTGTATAATGTGCATGTATATAAATGTAAATTCAAAGATTAAACAGTTAGTCTGACGATCGCAAACCCAGGGTCACAAACTCACATCAATCCAGTTAAATATGTTAGCTCTATCACTGATATTGAGCGCTTTCTAATAAGTACCGCCTATATATAATGTAAAAATAATATATATATATATATATATATATATATATATATATAAAAGTGAACATTGAAGTCAACACTCAGAGGCGACAGGTCGTTTCATGCTAGGCGCAATCGTCAGGCCGCGAATTTTGTTTTTTTCCTCGACTATTCTAACATCCATTAGACATGGCACGTGTAACTAGAACAGTCTACGCCAGTAAGCGAAATAAAAATTTCAGTTCAACATTCCAACCACCTGAAGAAGGCCGGAGCGTACAATGGCCGAAACGTTGTAATAAATATGAGGACAATAGTCCGAATAATATAAATAGTGAACATAATACCCCATCTGAGAAATATAGACATATATATATATATATATATATATAAGATCTATCTATCTTTATATATATATATATATAAGTGGCCCGACGATTGCATCTAGCATAAAACAGACTATCGCCTCTAAGTGTTGACTTCTATGTTCACTTTTATACATATATATATATATATATATATATATATATATATATATATATATATTACTGTTGCAACCGGTGCAAGAAGGAATGTATTTTTCGACACCATATAGTACGGATTCAAAAATATTTTTTTTAGATTCTGGAAATCGGCTATACCGAGTAATTTTCAACACCTCAACTCTCATATGACAATATTTTCTTCATGCTGGCAGGAGTTTATATCATTATTATTATAATTATTGTCATTATTATTTGTGCATGTTATATTTTCATGTTTTGTATTCTATAGAACCGGGTTAACATTATGGTCCTTAGGACCCATAGGAGAATTGTCATTTAATTGATAGCACTTTTCTAGTAGAGTGATCTTCAGAGCAACTTGTATGTTGATGTTACCTAGGACAGTCTTTGTAAAATTGACAATTCCTTTTCTTATGAGGTCCAGAGCTCCTATTACTAGTCTCAGTCTTCATTCCCCACATCCTGTTAATTTGCATTTCCAGGTCCTTGTTTTGGGACAATTTCTCAATAATTTCCATGAAGATGTTTCTCTCAGATGCTACTGCTATATCAATAAGCAAACACTTCCTAAATGTATTATCTTTTATGATAATATCAGGTCTGTTGGATTTTATTACCCTGTCACTTTGAATTGGTATGAGGATAGTTACATCGTTATTTTGGGTAACTGTGTCTGGTTGGTGCTTATACTATCTCTCAGTGGTTTCGATTTTGTGCTTCTTGCATATCTTCCAGTGCACATATGTCGCTACATTGTTATGACTGTGGGTATATATATTTTCTTTGCTAGTTCTGGACACCCTGAGATAATATGGTCGACATTTTCCTCAAATTTTCCATAGATCCTGCATTTAGGTTCAGTTCCATCCTTGATTATGTTATAGGATCTGGTTCCGAGCTGCAATTAGGCCTTCTGTCTCAGCTTTCAACACGATGTTCTTCAGCCACTAATGTGTTTTCTGTTCGTCCATATCTGCTTCTGTAGTTCTTTTTCTTTATTTTGCCATCCAGCACCTGTTAGAGTTTTTGGGTACCTTTTTATACTAGTGAGCCAAGCAAAATGAGCTGACTCATTTTATAGTTGACCAATAGAAGAGTTAACCAATCAGAAAGCTTAAAATATTCAATTCGACGTGTATAAAGGCAGCCATGTTTTTTTCTTCCGAATATTCACTGCCAACCCCCGAAACATTCGAGGACTGAAGAATTACGGAACAGCTGCTGGCGGTATTGGCAATATAGTCAGATCCAGTAGAGTGTCTGACTCGTGGGTGTTAATCTTTAACGTTGTTTCATTGAACAGATTACTTACTGCGCTGGATTCTATATTCATAGTCTACGACGAACATGGTCAACAGCACCTTGGCCTCTCAGGTTTTCTTTTTTTTTTGTGTGTGTGTGTGTGTGTCTGTGTGTAATTTGGCCAAGTTGTTTTGCTTTCTGTTTTACTCGTTTGGCGTAGATGGTTTTATTATTGTTGTCTTCGTTGTTGTTTATATAGGTACTATCTACATATCAGTCTATTTATTACTCGATCTAAATTTATTTTAATTTCTTCACTCCAATCAAGGCAATAAAATCCACAAAGAAGCGTGAGGTTACTGAGACTGAAAGAAACAGGGGGGACAATAAAAGAACAGGATTCAAGGAGACATAATATGATTTACATTTCATTTAAATCTTTGAAGATCGTAGTTGAGAGGAATTTTCGGAAGAGAGTTCCACAAGCGAGAAGTGCGAGAAAAGAAACGGTTACAACTAGTAATTTCAACAGTGGAATTATGAGACCTAGTTGCCAGTCTAGTACTGCGCTCTAATACGTCAAGTCGAGATACCAACGAGGAACACTCATTATAACAATACCTTGAACACATTTATAGAAGAAGCAAAGCAAGCAAAGTTACTTCGGTGAGAAATTAACACAAAGCTGAGACGCCAGATCAGGTATGATAACGTTGCAGATTTTGTCAAGAATCTCTAGACAGATAGCTGAATCATGAGACCAGATGTGGTAGCAATATTCGATACACGGTTGCATTATAGCTTCTCTTTGCAATTACCATTTTTCCTCCCGATAATTGTTTGGATGTCTACTTTTTCTACGTTTTTTTGCCCTTATTGTATTAAATAGAGAGTATCGACTTACGCCGAATTGCTCCACGTGACCGCACTTAAAACTCCAAACGAAAGAACTATCCAGAAAGTTGGATTTACATAATGTGGACTAGTGTTGGTTGTTTAAGTCGGTGTAGTCCGACATATTGATTTCACTGTCCGGCTGCTATTTTTTGTTTTACTCCTTTTATTAGGTTGCAGACGGGGGGAAAAAATGAAATTAATGAAAACTACTTCATTGTATAATAGAAGAACGTAATTGAGGAAAGAGCTATATTGACTTTATTATTCTGCATTTAATTACGACATGTAATGAATCATGCTAAGAGCTATGATCGCCTACGTCCTGAAGAGGGTGCTGCACATAAATAAAACAGAAGAATGTTCCTATCAAATGAGAGTTAGGAGTTTCTGGCAAATCTTGTAACAGAGGACGAAAAGTGCGACACGGAGATGCAAAGATGCCTTGCAAAAGCTAAGTAGAGTATTGAGCAACAGAAAAAGACTTTGATAGAAACAAAGAAAAAAGTACTGAACTTTTATGTGATATCTGTCTTCCTATATGAAAGTGAGTGCTAGACAATCTCCTCAAAGACGAAGAGACTTGAAGCAAAATAAATGTGGTTCTACAGAAGGATGATGAGCACGCCATGATCTGAACATGTGAGCATCAACGAATTTTTAGATAAAATGTAAACAAAAATCTGTCTATATTTCTGAGATGAGTTATTTTTTACGCTATTTACATTATTCGGACTATTGTCCTCATCTTTGTCGCCATATTTATTACAACTTTCAATTTCAACTCCCACCATCCATACAGCATAAAGAACAAAAGTCATAAGTTGCGACCAAGAGACATTAGATAAAGAATTGGTCAGTATAAGTAGAATCCTACAACGTAACAACTACCCTGGGTACATGGTAGCAGCAAAAAAAAAATGGGATAGGAGGGTACAAGAGGAGGACAACAGCACTCAGAAAATAGTCTGACTGCCTTATGTGAAGGGGTTATCAGAGAAAATACAAAGGATCTGCGGTCCATATAACATCAAAACAACCTTCAAAAGCTGGGCGACACTTCGCAGATATCTCTCCCGAGTAAGACCCCCCATAGAGAAGAACATGACTAAAGACTGTGTGTACGTTATCCCATACAACTGAGGAAAGAAATATAGAGGAGAGACTGGCCGCCTTTAAGATGAGGCTTCAAGAACACCAGAAAGCTGTAACACGAGGGGAAGTGGAAAAATCAGGCGTGGCTGACCACATATGGAGAGAAAAGGGAGATCACCGCCCTCTGTGGGATCAGGTTGAGATCATAGACCATAAACACCATTGGAAAATTCGTAAACTTAGGGGATCAGCACATACGCTAGGCCACAACAATCTCCTGAGCCGACCAAGCATAAAAATGAATACAATATGGGAACAAGTAATATGGAGTGCCAGAGAAAAGCGACAAAAATTGCATGAGCTCTGGTAAAAACATGAAATGATAACAGCAAAAAATTGCAATATGAGCACTGGTAAAAAATGATTGCTGAAGACAAGACGTTTATAATACCCAGAAATTAATACCCAGAAATTAGTACACAGATGTCCTCAAGGACACATGGCACTGTGGATAAAGGCGTTAGTTAGATCCAGTGACAGGACCCAAAGAGTGTGAGTTCAATACCCGGTTAAGAAGGAAATTAACAGGAGATAACTGACAACTTACATCCATTAAACATGGCACGTGGAACTAGAACAGTCTACCGCAGTGTGCGAAATAAAGGGTTCATTTCGACATTCCACCACCTGAAGAAGGCCGGAGCGTACAACGGCCGAAACGTTGTAATAAATATAGCGACAATAGTCCGAATAATGTAAATAGTGGAAACAAAATGAATATTTAAACTTATCATCAAAAAGAAACTGGTGAGTGTCAGATTCTCCAAGTCTTCTTTCCTCATAATGAGTCCTAGAAACTTCAACAACTACCTCTTCCCGATTCTAAACGTGCTTCCTCCATGCTCTCTCCATGGCATTCTCAGAATCATTCTGTAGAATCAAATTTCTGTTGCCGCATTGTCATCTTTTCTGTTCCGCATTTACTGCCATATAAGATTAAAGATATTACATAGTAATATTAGTAGTAGTTAAGCAAGCTTTGGTTTTGACGACATTTTCTTCTTTCTTAATATTTTACTGACATCCTTTGCTATTTCAATGTGTGCCTTCTGCTTCCGTTGACATATTTTCCGTCGTCTGTTAAAAGACTTCCCAGAAATTTAAACGTTTGTACTTGTTTGGTTTCGAGATCCCTCATTTGCAGTTCACTTCTCGAGTTTGCTTCTCTTTGCTAATAATGCATTCTGCCTGTAAACGAATAATGGTTAAACTTTTGGTCTGGATTTTCTTTTCTGCTTTCTATCCGAGTCCCTGTAGTTTCCTTTCTTTTGTCTGGTATCAACACGTTGTCATTTGCATTTGATACGTTGTTATGATTGCTCCCTCCGATACTAAATCCTTGTAGGACGTCTACTTCTGTTAGGATTGCTTCCCTGTAAAGGGTGAACAAATCCTTGTCTTACCCTCGAAATGTGCCCAGAAAAATCGTAATTACCAATAGATTCTATAAAAATCACTGACCTCGCGTGATATTATTAGATCTGTGATACTGCCATTTGTAAAAATAACACTCATCACAGAGCGATCCCTGAATTTTCGCCTATTGCGATAAACGGGTGTTCCCTCTCGGAGGTCCTGTGCGTGGGTTCTAAGCCAATGGATAATGGCGTGGGTTCGATCCAATGACTAGACCCAAAGAATTGTTAGTTCAATACCAGATCACAGCGGTGTGAACCAAAAACTGAAGAGTTGTGTTAAAGGGGCATAAGTGAGACATCAACAAGAGGCATGACATGTGGAACTAGAACAACCTACCTCGATGGACGAAATAAGGGGTTCAGTTCGAAATTCCAGTCACCTGAAGAAGGCCGGAGCGTACAACGGTCGAAACGTTGTGAATATGGCAATGACGATGAGGATAACAGTCCGAATAATGTAAATAATGCAAGCAATATTAATACCCCATCTCAGAGATATAGACATGAATGCTACTAGATTGGCAATTAGGTCTCATCATTTTATTGTTGAACTAGCTAAATGCAGCCGTCTGTTCTATTTAATAGTTTCTTTTCTCGCCGTGGAAGTCCCTTCCGATTTCTTGCTTCCCTGCCAACTACCATCTTCAAATATTTTAATGCAACATCAACCACCGTATTCTATCTTCCTGAACCATGTTCCTTTATTGTATTTTTCCTCACGTCTCTTTACCAAAGTCTTATTTTCTTTCACTGTCTGTACCCCCCCCCCCCGTTTTCTAGTGGCATTAATGACTTGCTTGGAGTGAAATGATAAAAAAAAAACTGAACCGTACACAGTGCGTTTAAATTGTTGATAAATAAGTTCTTTGTCCCAAAACGAATGAGTTTAAAATTCTTGATTTCTTATGAAAATTATGAAAACATTACACTTTGACCTGATACAAAAAGAGGATTTATCACTGCACTGTGAAAGAGGATTTATAACCGACCTGTCAAATAAAACTGAAAACAAGGGTGTCGAGTCTGGTCAGTACTTAGATGGTGGGGGGCGCTAGGGAAGTTAAAGCTGTCTAATTAGCTTCTTACAATTCGAAATATATTCCGGCTTTAAATAACTCACAAAGGGTTGGTAAACTATAAAAAATCAAATCCATTAATATCGACGCCCTGTGCTGATATTTATAAAGAATCCACATTCAGTATGCAAAAATAAACCCACTCTTAAAAAATAACTAAATATATACACGCTTTCAACAGATGAAAATATTCCCAAGAAGTTTGTCTAAAACATTCTTAGTAGTTTGCAACATAAAAGACTTTAGTTTATTTTACTCGCACTTTTCGCTAGTAGAACTCCCTTCCAATTCATTGCTTCCCTACCAACTACAATCATCAAATATTTTAATGCAACGTCTACCGCCATATTCTGTATTCCTGAACCAGTATTGTAAAATAAAATCAATATTATGTACAAAATCAGCAGTTCAATAGATCAAAGATTACAAGACTTCGTATCAATCACTGCTTTCGGAAAGCATTCCAAATACAACATTGGCAACAATGAAAGAACTTGTACCAGCAAAAAGCATATCAATACTGAAAAATTACAAGCTGCTAATATTGATGTAACATTTGGCAAATAACGTTATATCTGGACGTGGATCTATTGCAGACAATGTATAAATGATTCAAATAAAGAAAGAATTATTCAGCGGCCACGATAAAAATCTAATTAACAATAAGGAGAAAAAAATAATCATTGTTCAGTATTAATTATTCTATATTTATTAGATCCCAAACGAATCTACCAAAAGAAGAAAACAATCCTGACTTCCCCGACTCGGACCACATGTACTGATGCTGAGTGGGTTATGTTGATGGCATAATATTCATAGTTGAGATAAGAATGATCTCGAAGAGAAAATAAATCCTCTACCAAGTGTTCCAAGAAATAGGACTCAAGATAGACTTTTCCGAAACAGAATCTATGATTTGGAATTGGAATGATACCAGTGATGCCACCTACCCCGAATCCATCATAAGCATTCAGGATGTGGGATCTCTATCTATAAAACGCAGGATGTGTGTGTGTGTGTGTGTGTGTGTGTGTGTGTGTGTGTGTGTGTGTGTGTGTATAACGAATGCATGACAGCAATTTTCGACGAATTTGCACCAAAATTTACATGCACCAAGTTAGTGCACCGTTTACATGCCCCAAGTTAGCGCGAAGGCCAAGACCGACTTTGCATTTCCCAACTCCCATCGATAGTGGAAATAATAGATTTTTTCATGCTTCTACGGTAGTTTTCATGTAGTTTGCGGCTATTTTCTACTGGCTGCCACGAATAGGCAGGAAGATTCTATTGGCCAGCGTGAGAGCCAACAGCTGGCTGACACGAATGTTAACTAGCATGCTAACATGCAAAAAAATCGATAGCTTGAATTGGCTCATTCGCTTGCTTAAACTCAACGTTGATTCTGATTCCGCAGAACTGGGTTGAGTGTGAAAAAGTATTTGTTGTTAACATTCATTTTTCATTCGGTTTTTCCAGTTACGAGTCCTTTTTGTGGCTGAACGTTTTGTGTTCATTTTGTTTAGTTCTTTTTTCGTAACAGATTTAATGTTTAGTATAGAGCTTAGAAAAAAATCGCAGTGTGAGATAGGCAAGAAGTAAGGCATGTAGCAACATCAGCACGGCAAAGGGCACTCCTTTAAAGGCAAGGAAGGGCAAAAATATTTTAAGTCAAGTGATAGCGTTTGCTGTATGAGTCGTACGATTTTTGAATCGAGCCCGGGCAACGCCGGGTCATGCTGCTAGTTGCTAATATAAATACTAAATACTTCAAATACATCCGTGTATGGCAAAGTTATAACACATTTAGTATAGGAGAAAAGGAAACTGAACGTAGAACAGGCTGCAGTTGATGTAGCTTCACCCAACCCTACAAATTACTACAAAACATCAAAGCTGAAAACTTGAGTCATGTTCTTAAATAACATCGCTAGGTCGAAACTTTCATATGGATGTTATGTACTGTGCTAAACTCGTTTAAAAATAACTAGATTGTTAGCTGTATACAACCACTTTCTACGATCATTGGTTAAAAATATCTTTGAGCGAGTGAAACCTGTGGGGCTTGGTGAAGACGTCACTACTTCGAAACTTGTGGACAGGGGCTACAGAATCACAAACAAAGTACTGCACCAAATAACAGAAGCCGCATCACTTGAGGACTACCACCAGCAGCAATAATTAAAATGGACAGCACATATAATTTGAAGAGAAAATAACAGCATAATCAAGACCTTGACATTCCAGACAATTTTCAAATAAAAGCTTAGGAAGGACATCTGTATCAATGCTATAAAGATCGATAAAAAAAAAACTAGACTTGAGAAAACAGTTTTCTTAAAATATATTTCAAGTGGAAGAGTTTATAAATTTCAACCAACAGTAGTACTTACTGCTCAGTCAATGAATTGTTTATCAGGTAACGGCTAATATTATTATTACCAATTAAATATCTGATCGCCCTCAAGCGAAATCTTGTGATCACTTCTTTTCTGTCAAACTGAATCCGACAACAATGCCTCTGATTGGCATAGTGGAGGTTTTGTGGCGCGGGGCACCATCTCTTACTTGCTATTATTCCCAGGTGCATCCTGATCCGGGTTGGTAACAATTGTTAGGGTTCCAGCTATGGGGAACTAGTGAACACCTAAATATAAGCAAACACTATGAAAGTATAAAAATATTTTTTTATAGTAAAAATATCACCAAAACATATTTATATAAAAAAAGTTACCAATAATACTTATTTAAAGTAAAATAACCAATTCCTATTTATACTATGCGTTTTACAACAAAATGACTAACGATGCATTTTATCTGTATTTGAATGCATATAGATGCGTTCAAAATATATTTAGTTGAAGCCATAAAACTTTGTTAAAAATATTTAGATTTTGGCATTAAATAAGCCATCAAGATCGATATATCGCTATACAAAATCAGACAAATAAGTTTTTCTTCGTTCCTGACCAAATTTTCCTGTTTCTTAATACTTTGCTTAGCTTTTGGACTGCAGATTTCGCTAACCCAAACACAACTTCAGATTTCAGTTTCGCACTTTCCGTCCTCTGTTCAAACAAGTCTCAGATATTTAATTTGTTGTATTGATTTCCTTTTGGTATTTCTAATTTGTAATTTGCATGTTGGGCCCTTTTACTAACAATATTGCCTACTGTCTTCCCGCAATTGGCGGCTAGTCCTTTGTCCATGCTTTCCATTACTACCTTTTGTAGAAGTTATTGTAGTTTCCTTTCTGCGTCCGCTATCAATACTGTGTAGTCTTCATTTCTTATGTTGTCAAGAGTGTAGCCGCCAATAAAAAATCCTGGTAGGACTTCTAGTTCTCTCATGATCGTCTCGCTGTATAGGTTGAATAAGTCCGGCGAGAAGTCCCATCCTTGTCTTACACTATTTTCAATTTTTCTAGATTTAATAAATTCATTTTCGATCCGTATGCAGGCGGTTTGGTGTCAGTATTGATTCTAGATTATTCTGATATCCTTCCCAAATATGGTTATCTATCAATTCCAACAGTTCTTTGTGATGATTTTGCATAATTTATAAAACGATTTTGCATAATTTATAAAACACAAGTACATGTCTACACTATTTATATTCACACTATTGTCCTCATTTTTCTTTGTTTTGTCTCGACGTTTCGACCGTTGTGTCATCTGACCTTCCTCAGTAACCTACAGGAAGTTTCGAACTGAACCCTTTATTATCTACACCCGAAGAATTAAATAAAGGGTCCAGTTCTGAATTCTCTGTAGGTTATCCAGATCGATATACAGGAAGGACAGATAGCGCATCGGCCGAAAGATGAGGACAATAGTCCGAATATGAATTCTGTAAATAATGATAAATTCTCATCCCAGAAATTCAGACAAAATCAAGTATATATCCTTTTGAAATTGTAACGGTGTTTCTGATATTCTGAGCAGAAATATCGCTTCTTCGAACCTTCACTGTCCTTGTTCTTTTCCGGGACTAATTCTATTTTTGCTCTCTGATCATCAAAGATTGTATAAGTTTTGTTATATGGCTCATTAGACGGATTGTCTGATAGAGTTCGTATCCGTTTACACGTGGCTTCTTAGACAGTGCAATGAAAATGTATCTACTTACGTCTTCCTGTATTTCACCACTGTTGTATATTTCATTTAACAGGTCTTTATTCTTGTCAATAATAAAGAGACATCCCATAACAGCCTAACAATGGACCACTGAAGATGGATACAAAATTTTGTAACTGTAATAACACCCATAATAATCCAAATGAATACCAAAGTTCGAATTTTAAAAAAAAAGTATATTGAAAACTCAAAAATGAAAAAAATTTATCAAAAAGCAGAACGAACCCGACCTGGTAATCAATTCTAGAAATCATCTGATGTTGAATATTATGTTACTAGTGATATTATGTAACTTGCGATATGTTACTAGTGATATTATGTTACTTGAGATATTATGTTACTAGTGATATTATGATACTTGTGATATCATGTTACTTGTGATATTATGTTACTAGTGACATTATGTTATTTGCGATATTACGTTAGTTATGATATAATGTTACTAGTGATATTATGTTACTTGTGATATAATGTTCTTAGTGATATTACGTTACTTGTGATATTATGTTACTTGCGATATTATGTTACTAGTGATACTATGTTGCTTGTGATAATATATGTTTTCTCATAAGGAAACATTATGTATTCTATTTTAATTGTTGCTACAGTTGTACGTCTTCTAGCGATGCTGTTTCGTTATTTGGTAAAGTACTTTGTTCGTGATTATGTAGCGTTATTATATGAGATCTAATGAAGGATAGTCTTAATAACTACTGGATTCATTCGAATTAAGCCATTTTTAGTCAGTGGTATGAGAAAAACTGTTGTATTTAGTTAATTGATTGAAACATTTCTTCACGGGTTAGACGCCGATCATGACATATAAACATCAAGATCTGACGGGGTTATTTACGAACTTTGATTCGAGATACGCAGATGAAGCGGTTTGAGACCTGATGCTGGCCACAAAGTTATGTGACTCTGTAATGATATACAGGGTGTTGCAGCAAAATCAGACACTTGACAGAAAGAAAACGAAATAGGCAATAAAACAAAAGTTGTATATGCAGAGACCCGACAGTTTATTTAGCAACAGTTAGAGTTACATACTATAATATTTTTCAATGTAACCGCCGATGGCGTCGACAACCATCTCAAGGCGGGCGCGAAATGAGTCACACGCTTTCGCGACCATGTCCATAGCGGCGTGTTATGGGCGTGCTTGTTGGTCTTGGATTCGATCACGCTCCCAGAAGAAATAGTCAAGAGGGTCAGGTGAGGATGGCGGCCACAAGTCCGCCGACCAGTGGTGAGGAACATTGTTAAACAGCCTGGGTCGTCTTGGCCTTTGTGTGCAGCGAGGGGGACGTCATGCCTCCGTTCTTCTTTCAAAAGTCACCGCTGATATCTACCAGGAGGTGCTGAGGATCGTGGTGAAGTCCTGGGTGGACATGATTGCCGCCGGACTCCCCTACGTCCTCCAGCAGGACTCCGCT
Organism: Acanthosepion esculentum; assembly: GCA_964036315.1. Classification (NCBI taxonomy): domain Eukaryota; kingdom Metazoa; phylum Mollusca; class Cephalopoda; order Sepiida; family Sepiidae; genus Acanthosepion; species Acanthosepion esculentum. Next base: position 95,113,350 of record OZ038505.1, on the reverse strand, counting down.
CCTACACACAAGGCCAAGACGACCCAGGCGTGTCTGCTCAACAATCTTCCTCACCCCTGTCGCCGGACTTATGGCCGCCCTCCTCACCTGACTGCCACACTTGACTATTTCTTCTGGGGCGTGATCGAGGACAACACCAACAAGCACACCCACAACACGGTCGACTCTCGGAAGGCTACCATCGTGGAGGCTCTTCGCCGCTATGGACAAGGACATGGTCGCGAAAGCGTGTGACTCATTTCGGGCTCGCCTTGAGATGGTCGTCGCCGTCAGTGGCGGTTACATTGAGAAATAATGTAGCATGTACCTCGAACTGTTGCTAAATATACTGTCGGGTATATGCATATACAACTTTTGTTTTTATTGCCTATTTCGTTTTCTTTCTGTCAAGTGTCGGATTTTACTGCAACACCCTGTATGAAATAATCAAGACAAGAACAGTTGTTCGAATAAATTAATCAGCGTATTTGGCAACAAATGTAATATTTGAACGTAAATATGTTGGAAGAAATATACAAATGATTCAATTGAAAAAATAATTATTCCCCAACTTAACGATTTGGCATCAATGAAAATCAGATTGCCAAACAGAAAAAACAAACTAGTAATAATGATTGTACAGTAATAATTATTCTATGCTCATCATCAAACGAACACATCTGATCACTTCATTTCTCTCATCGTAAAAAACTTGAAAATAAAAATAGGCTTCACCAGAAATAGTGTCGCTCAACACCGCATGTTGTTACAAAACATTAATCTAAAAACTCATGTTCTTCAATAGCTTCGTCAGATCGAGACTTTAATATGGATGTCATGCATGGCACCAAACTCGTTGCGAAATATCTAAATTGTTAGCTCTATCCAAACTCCTTTCGAAAATCATTGGTTAAAAAAGGATCAAACGAGTGTACCCCGGTTGTTTTGGCAAAGAGCAGTATTCTTTGAACATTGTGGACTGGCGCTGCAGAATCCTAACTTGATCTCGAAATCATTACTCTTGTAGCTCTGTTCAGTTCTTCCTTCGTGATTTCGATGTCGTCAATGAGTTGATCGATGAAGGTTTTCGTTGGTTCAGTTCTTGATCTTTTCCGATCATTTGAATTCCATAATTGAAACGGATTCACAATTTCTGGATTGTCTCTCCATCAACGGCTACTAAACGGCAATCGCCTTTTACAGGATGTGATCTTAATCTTTTATAACTTCCCATATAGCTTTTCATATAGCGCTTAATTACTGTTGCCATATTTGGTCTCGTGCTCCTGTTATTAATCTCGAGGTTCTTGAGAAAATCCGAAGAAAGATTTGCAATGTAATCGATCCTAACTTGGCATCTCTCTCAACACGTGACTTCTGTCTTTTCTACAAATATTTTCATGGCAACTGCTTCGATGAGTTTTTTTCCCTTGGTACCCCGACTACATGAATTTAAGCGTGCTACTAGATTGGCAACAGTTTCTTTTCTGTGGAACTCCCTTCCGTTTACTTGCTTTCCTGATAACTACAATCTTCAAAAATTTAAATGCAACGTCAATCGCCATCTTCTACCTTCTTGATTCCAATGTCAACTTTTATCCTTTTCTCAATACCCTCCGACCCAGTCTTTTCTTTAACTTTAACTCTCTGTAACCCCCAGCTTAATAGTGGCATTCCCGCCTTGCTTGGGGTGAAATGATGTTAAAAAAATCTGTGTTCATTAAAATTCCACTTGATTTTCATGTTTCACTTTTGAAGTAGCAGTGATGAAATTTAATATGCAAGTCAACAGATTTATTTGCAACATTTATTTATCTGACGCTTACGGCGACATCATGTTGAAACACCAGTTCCTGTATCATCAGCAAAGCTAAGCAACATCAAGCCTGGTTAGTATCTAGATGGGTGACAGCTTGGGAATACAAGGTGATGTAAGCTTTGATGTACAGGTGGTGTAATGGATAATGGCTCTGAATTTTTAATCAGAGAGCAGTGTTCCAATTCCTGTTGGATTTGTTATAGACAGTTATGCGCAAATACCCTTGGGAAAAGTATTAATCCATTCCTCCCCCCACCGGTTATGGATTAATTAAAACGATTTGCAATGTTATGGATCCTGACTTGGCATGTCGACTTCAGTCACTTTCTTAACGACATGACGTGGCTTCCTCTGTCTTTTTTTTTAACAAATATTTACATAGTATCTGCTTTTTTTTTCTTTGGCGCTCGGAATATATGAATTTAAGCATGCTACTTGATTGACATGTAGGTCCCATCCGCTTTAGCTAAATGAAACCGTCAATTCTACTCCAACAGCTTCTTTTCTCTTAATTCCCACCTTTGCAAACCCCTTCCGTTTATTTGCTTTCTTCTTCAAAAATGTAAAAGCAACATCAATCGCCATTTTTAACTTCTTGAATCCCGTTCATCTAATGTCCTTTCCTTAATCCTCTCTCTGTATGCTTTTTCACTTTCTTTGCTTGTAACCACCTGCGCACATTAGGCATTCCCACCTCGCTTGATGTGAAATATTGTTTCCATTTGATATTTAGCGCTGCTCTCAATACTTGAGTGTGTGTATGTGTGTATGTGTGTGTGCGCCATCTTTTTTCCTAATCATTTTAATCCAAGCATAACCATGAACATCAGGAGGATGCAAATGTTTACAAACAGCGAAGACAACAACAGAACAAAATTCAAGGTGACAAAAGATGATTAACACTGAATTTAAATTTTTGAATATCGTAGTTGATAAGAAAGAATGTACACATCTGTCTATCTACGATGGTCTGTTTCTATCTATTTTTGAATATTATTTTTTACGATAGCCTCTCAGGTTATTTATATCTTATATATATATATATATATATATATATATATATATATATATATATATATATATATAGGGTGTCCATAAAGTTCGTGTGCACTTTAAAAAATATATAACTTTATTTGTATTTGCAATAGAAATAATCTGTAAAAAATCTCATAAAGTTTAATGTACCTAGTTTTAAGTACAGCTAAAATAACTAACGTGATTTCAGGCATTACTGTAAATCAGTTGGCAAATGTTTTCCGTGAACTGCAAAATCGTATTACCCTTTGTATTGCTAATGATGAAGGACATGTGGAAACTTGAATAAAATTTCAATAAAACCTTAAAAAATATAGATTTACTTCTTTCTAATCCTTTTTACATTAAATAATATAGATAAGTGTTGTCTATATATTTTATGTAAGTTCTTTTCATATCGTCTGATAACAACTATACTTAAACATGAAAAAAATAAACAAAAAATAAAAATTCTTGAAGCTATATACATAAAACAATTGAAACCTAACCTGAACAAAATAAACTATGAAATCTCCACAAATATCCTTAAATGCCTATAATTAGTAACAGAAGCCATTGGTTCATACCAACGGCTTTCCATACTCAATACTCATCGGATTCACTCTCGCGTGGCCATGTGTGACGTCATGAGCTGTGGTGCGATTTTCGCTTTCAGCGTTTCTACGCACGTGTGTATCGTTGCTTGGAAATCATCCATGTAAACAAAAACAGACTATCATCAATTTCTTGTTCGTGTATTGCTTAATATATTGTGTAATTGTCATCTTCGATAATGGCTTATGTAAGCCGAAAGCTTAGATTGGATTAAAAAATATGTATCAATATTGTGATTTTCTTTCTTCGTTTAAGATAATGTTATTAAGCTTATCAGACGATATGAAAAGAACTTACATAAAATATATAGACAACACTTATCTATATTATTTAATGAAACATGTATATATATATTAGCTTAAATGCCCTCCATATATATATATATATATATATATATATATATATATATATCAATCCAACCAAATATGTTAGCTCTATCTCTGATATTGACCGCTTTCTAATAAGTACCGCGCATGTAATATATAAATAATAATATATATAATATATTACATATATATATATATATATATATATATATATATATATATATATATATATATATATATGACAAAGTCCAAAAGGTTTTTGTATGACACGTTTCATACTTTAGGATTTCAGCGGACTAAATTTATTTTTACGTTGGTACGAATACACATCAGCATGATCGAAAGAAAGACGCTGACAATTTTAAATTAAATATATATATATATTTTTTTAAATATATGTTTGGGTCTATAATCTAGCCGTTTTTATTTAGCTTCTTCTTTTCGTATTTTCTTCCCAAGACATTTGTTCTTAAGTAAGTCACATTGTGATAATAAAAGATCTTCTAAGTGTGGCGAAATGTGCTAAGAAGATAGACGCAAATTTACTTCGGATGATCTAACGATTAAAGCAGTTCTAAGTTCGACATATTATATTAGGGTATTGTTTCTTCTTTCTTTTTCGAACTAAATTCACTGGAAAAAGTGAAACAGAAAATGGAGGGAATGTGTCATTTAAATATACCGGCAAAGAACAGCGAAAATCAAAACGAGGCTCAGAGAACACATGGCTTAATGAAATAGCAAGAAATACCGACACAATGAAAAGTATCGAAGTCGTTTTGGACAGTTCTCCCTTTTGGGAATAATACAATGAAATCTTTTTCCAATTTTGTGAATATTGGGTGGAAGCTATATAATCTTGACATTTATTTTCGTATTCATCCACTTCGGGCATTATCAAGGCTGCAATAAGAAGTCGTTGAGAGGTAATAACTTTTTTATTGCGTTAGAAGCTAGTTTATATGAGTTCCATAACATTCAGTCGATCCGGTGATAGGACAGATATAAATGGAACCGTAAGGAAAAGATATTTTGAAGGTTTTGCAATGATTTCATTCTTGACCGAAATGAAGAGCAAATGGAAATCTCTATAAGGGAATGGCGTTTAGAACTCATTTATCAGGAAGGGACACAACATGATATGAACAATAATACATTTAGGGGAAGAGAAGCACAAAATGAAATAAAGAGATATATAGATAGACAGACAGACAGACAGACATACAGATAGATAGATAGATAGATAGATAGATAGATAGATAGATAGATAGATAGATAGATAAAAATAGAGAAATAGATATGAACAGACTGAGATAGATATGAAATGACCGAGAGAGATACATAGATAGTTAATGATACACACACACGCACATATATATATATATATATATATATATATATATATATATATATATATATATATAGAGAGAGAGAGAGAGAGAGAGAGAGAGAAAGAGGAAGAGAGGTAATTAACATAAAAATGTACATTGATATGAAGACGCTGATATATATATATATATATATATATATATATATATATATATATATATATATATATAGAGAGAGAGAGAGAGAGAGAGAGAGAGAGATGAACAAACTGAAAGAGGGAGATAGATAAATCGATATGAACAGATTGAAAAGGGGCAACAGAATGAAATAGGTAAAATGTGACCTCGAAAGTTTGATAAATAAATACAAATGAACTGAAATTGGTATTTGAAAACGTCGAGATGAAAAACTAGACTATTTATTGTGGGTTATTGTTGAGGATCCCGGGGATGGAAACATGCCCAAATAAATTAACAACGCCAGTAATTGAAATTGGAAAATAAGTGTACTGAACGTAAGAATACAAACTTGAAATTAAAATTAGTAGTCCAGGAATGTGGGTTAGTAGAAAGTATATGTACAAGTCTCTGTCAGTGAAGCCGTAATTATCTCTCTCTCTCTCTCTCTCTGGACTCTACGTATCTCAACCTTGTCCCAACGTATCTCTTCCCTGTCTACAACTCTGTCAGTATAAGTATACTTTAGACGAGTCCATCTTCTGTAAAAGAGGTGCGCCCCCCCATCCCTAGCTTCTTTTTTTGGGAGGGGTTAATATTTTTTTCGCTTATGGTCTATTATTAGCGGTTCTGTGAATTTTCTTTTCCTGCTTGTTCTTCTAATCACCCTGGCTACTTGTGGTCTTTGAATTTCAAATCCTTCAAAAATCGCCTTCATTGAGTCTTCATTTTCCGAAAGTGACGAGCTTGGCTCATCTCCCCCTCTTTTTTGTATCTGATTGATATGTCTCCTGTGAGTGAATTTTTCGCCTTGGATCGTGTACAGAACATTCCCCAGTCTGCTTATTATCGTACCTGGTTCCCAGTATTCCATATAATTCTTAGACATTCTGAAATAGACCCGTTCACCTAGTTTGAAGGCTCTTTTAGGCACTATCGGTGTATGCCGGTTTTTATTTTTGCCCTTCCTTGCCTTTAAAGGAGTGCCCTTTGCCGTGCTGATGTTGCTACTTGCCTTACTTCTTGCCTATCTCACACTGCGAATTTTTCTAAGCTCTATACTAAACATTAAATCTGTTACGAAAAAAGAACTAAACAAAATGAACACAAAATGAACACAAAACGATCAGCTTTAAAAAAGGACTCGTAACTGGAAAAACCGAATGAAAAAAGAATGTTAACAACAAATACTTTTTCACACTCAACCCAGTTCTGCGGAATCAGAATCAACGATGAGTTTAAGCAAACGAATGAGCCAATTGGAGTAAAGTGCCATGCAGATTTAAATTTTTCCCACTTGTGACGAATGCAGCTATCGATTTTTTTTGCATGCTAGCATGCGAGTTAACATTCTTGTCAATCAGCTGTTGGCACTCACGCTGGCCAATAGAATCTTCCTGCCTATTCGTGGCAGCCAGCTATAGGCTCTCACTCTGGCCAGTAGAAAATGGCCGCAAACTACATGACAACTACCGTAGAAGCATGAAAAAATCGATTATTTCCACTATCAATGGGAGTTGGGAAATGCAAAGTCGGTCTTGGCCTCTGTACTACCTTGGAGCATGTGCATGTAAATTTTGGTGCAAATCCGTCGAAAATTGCGGCCGTGCATTCGTTACACACACACACACACACACACACACACACACACACACACACACACACACACACACACACACACACACACATCCTGCGTTTTATAGATAGAGATTGAGTAATTCATCATCTAGAAGAAACCTCAACAGAATGCAGAAAGCACTGGACGGCCATACCGTCCTATATTTAGGGCACATCAACAGTGCAATCCACAACCGAGAATTGAAACCCGGACAGTTACATTATCAGGACGAAATATATATATAGTAACATTATATAGGACGAAACGGTTGTCTAGTTCTTTCTGCTTTCTGTTGAGGTTTCTTCTAGAATCAATGAATTACTTAATTATAATTATCTCAAATCCTCCTAATTTCTATCACACACACACACACACACACACACACACTCACACACACACACACACACACACACACACACACACATATATATATATATTTGGACAGTAACCTTTCTTTAAAATATCATTCGTTGAATATGGCAGACAGGGAAATCTAATTTATTTTTTATTTAGCTTTTTTTTTTCACCGTTCTTCCCGTTTGTTCTGATTGGTTGGAGTAGAAACTTTTTCGATAATGTCCATTGTCCCAAGAGCTTTCGGCCACATCTCTAGCCATTTTCAAAGTGGCTTGTTTTAGATATTGTTAACTTCTCTTCATGTTTTCACTATTTAAGATATATTTTAGTTTTGCTGTTCTTTTGAATACGAGTAGGGGCGTTCATTTCGAGTGTTCGCATGTTGACATAGGCTGGAATTCGAGTGAACGTCATTGGAATTTTTTTTATAACTCCATTCCATTACTATAAATCTTACTATTAACCTTACCTTATTTAGCAGTGGGAATCTTAAACAGTTAATAAATGAAGAAAAGCTAACAACAACGAAAATAAACCCCTTTTGAAAATGGGTAAAAAAAAACTGACAGTTTTTGCATTCACTTACTCCCACAAAAACTAATATATATATATATATATATATATATATATATATATATATATATATATATATATTACTTGCATGTATGTATGTATGTATATATATATATATATATATATATATATATATATATGTGCGTGTGTGTGTGTATTACTTGTATGTATGTGTATATATATATACGTATATATATATATTACGTGTAGATACATATTACTTGTAAGTATATGTATATATATATATATATATATATAGCATAATGAGAGGCCACGTATACTTTCTTGATATGTATATAATATCTGGATAAAATAAATGAAACAAAATTGGGTGTTTTTTTTATGAAAGTATTTATTTCTGTGTTTTTGTATATATTTATTTATTTAATATTTCAGACCACCTAGGTATTTCCTCAGAAATCAAAATTTGATTTCTGAGGAAAGAAAGGTGGTCTGAAATATTAAATAAATAAATATATACAAAAACACAGAAATAAATACTTTCATAAAAAAAACACCCAATTTTGTTTCATTTATTTTATCCAGATATTATATATATATATATATATATATATATATATATATATATATATATATATATATTTAAAGACATTTTTATGTTTAACATTCTTTTTATAGATACAAATATTTAAGCAAATGCTCTGTTTTATAATAAACAGTATTAAATAACATTTACCAGCCTGAATGAACGAGAAATTTTCATAGAAAATTTTCGGCCTCCGAAATTTCTTTGACATTCAGGCCGTTAAATGTTGTTTATTATAAACAGAACATTTACTTAAATATTAGTATCTATAAAATAATTTTAAACCTAAAAATGTCTGTAAATAATTGTCGGACTTTGTCCATTTCATAATATATATATATATATATATATATATATATATATATATATATATATATATATATATATATATATAAATACAGGTAACTATACTCGTGTCGAAAAACCTTCGAACTCTTGATTTAACAACAGCCAAATCAATCACGAAGGAAAAGAAGGTTTTAAAAAAAGAAAGAGCCAGGAACATGAAAGTCTGTCGAAAATAATCGCACAGATACAGGTTCAAGGCCCAAAGAAAAAACCCCGTTTTCTGTTGCCTCTTTAGCCAGTCGACCCTGACGATCTGCCTAAGTGAAACCTTGGTAGGTGTGTCTGGCTCATTAGGTTTGTCTATATATATATATATATATATATGTATATTTATATATATTACGTGAATATATATATATACACACGTAATATATATATATATATATATATATCCTACGTATATATATATATATATATATATATATATATATATATATATATATATATATATATATATATATATATATATATATATATATATATACGTAGCATTTGCAGCAAGTTCGGGAATTCTCACCTTTTAGTGTTCGATCTGTGCCATTGACGTTTGTTATGATAAATATTTTACACCAATTGTCTGCCCAAAAAGTTCTTATAATGACCGCTAGATGGCATTATATAAAGTAGTATACACTAGAAGGACGCGAAATTCTTTTTAGTTAATGGAATCTTAGAGTTAGCGCGTGTCTCGTTTACTCTCTTGGTGGGGTCTTTCGGCTTCCAGAAAACCTAATAACTTTAATATTATCGTTTAAATGACTTATATAAACAAAAGCTATTGATTTTCATTAAATGGAGAAGGCGGTTAGATATTTACATTTGTCTGAACGAACATGGCATCCATACGAACGTTCGATCTGACGAAATAATTCAAATAAATGGCTTTGAAAAATTCTATTTGTTAATATCATTTCATGTTCAAATGAATCTACACAAACAGATTTTCTCTTTTCCCTCAAACTCTTTTTATCATCATCTACATAACAGATCATAATTATCATAGCGACATAATACAATAACAAGTGTTTTAGCTAAATTTTTCAGAATGGCTACACAACCGCTGGAATCTAACACAGGCAAAGATTCGCGAACACCAACGCAAACTAAGTCGGATTACTTTATTTTATGTATCTTTTTTTTTTAAGTAAGAAAATTCTTACGTGTGAAGAATTTCAAGTTAAAATGGGAAATTCCAGTGTTGGCAAAAGAAAGAGAATGGGTTTTTGCGTTGCTGAAATATTATGTTTCGTTATATAACAAGGCCTTGTTAACAAAGGTACTCGAAAACGAGATGTCTGCTCATATATATATATATATATATATATATATATATATATATATATATATATATATATATATATATATATATATATATATATATTGAACAATAAAAAGTATTAAAAAATTAAAATCTTCAGACACACTGGGTTGTATATTAATATTCCTTCGTTTTTATTATTATTTCATTTAGTTTTTATTATTATTTCAACATGGCCATCATCAGGAAAATAATATTTTCTGCTTGCTGGTAATTTTCATTTGTTCTTTTACTTTTTTTTATTTTTTAAACATGAATTTTGGTCAGGCCTTGTGTTGGTCGAACAGTCTCTTTTAAGTTGTTATTTAAAATAAGAGATGGATGGATTCATGCTACTCTGAATTCCGTTGGTCATTTTAACAGATTTATTGGTTCCTGGAAGGAAGATGTGTTTCTGTTAAGTGTCTGCGTGTTATTTGGTTCTTAGGGAGTGAGTGAGTATGATGTGTGTAAGCGCGTATATTACTATGGGTGTGTGTTATCATTTGGCTCATTAGGGAGTGAGTATGATGTGTGTAAGTGTGTATATTCGTGTGTGTGTGTGTGTGTGTGTGTGTGTGTGTGTGTGTGTGTGTGTGTGTGTGTGTGTGTGTGTGTGTGTGTGTCTGTGTGTGTGTGAGGCCTCAACACCTCCGTAGGCATGTCTGTCTTGTGTTGGTGAGAAATGTGGGTAGGCCCTCATTTGTGGGGTTATATATTAATACTATCTATATTGTTAAATTTGTGATTAAGACCGTCTGGATAGTGCGTTTTTAAACGTAGTATCCACTTATTTTCGTGGAACTCTAAAATCTTTCTAATGTTATCTGCTCCGAACTTTCCTATTCTCTCAATTATAGTGAATTTGGCATGGGTTTTAAAATCGTGTTTTTTTAGGCGGAAATGTTGTTCTACAGGTAATAATCTTTCATGGGGAGTCGACTTAATTCGATTGCGATAATTATTAATTCTGTAGTGAAAGGGCCATTCAGATTTTCCTACATATTGTTTCTGACATAGTATGCATTCTAAGAGGTAAATTATGTTATGACATTTACAATTTAGAGTCGTGGTAGATTTTGAAAGTAGATTTCGAGACTGAGCTAGTGAATGAATTCGTGTATTTAATGTGGTTGCAGAATAAGCTCCTTTTGTTGTTACATGGTAGGGAAAATCATCTTGTTTTTGTTGTTGGTTTATCACGGATTATATATATATATATATATATATATATATATATATATATATATATATATATATATATATATATAGTACAGGTAATCCAAGTAGGTTCTAATAATATAAAATATTAAAACTGATCCACAAAAAAAGAGCTCAATATATTTATTATAACAGAGCATATAAATTACACAGCAGAGAAATCCAAAATGACCTCATGAGCATAGACGATTTCAGCTAATGCCGAGTATGTCAGTTAAAATAAGACTGATGTACTCGGCATCAGCTGAAATAGACTATACTCATTAGGTAATTTTGGAATTCTTGGTTCTATAATATATATATATATATATATATATATATATATATATATATATATATATATATTAAATAAAAACAGACCACTTTAAGGTTCCATATAATAAATTATTTCACCACAGCCCTTTTAAAGGACAGCGGATCATCAGATTTTATTTACAAAGGTTGAAACGAAAAATGAAAAGACAGGCAGTAATAAGTAAATTAACGAAGTGAGGGAGTGAAGGGGGTAGAGAGACATGATTGAGTTAGATGTAACATTTCTATTCTTTCAAATTTAAATTTTGGAGGAAATCCAGACATTGACACATTAAATCTGTTAATGGAAGTTATATATTGATATGGGAGGGGGATAGGACAAAAAGGCATAAAGAGAAAGAGAGAAAGAAGTTGTGATAAAGTGTCATTAAAGCATATCTGATTATACAATTTTGACATGTATTTTTTCATTCTTAAAAACATTATTTTGAAATCATGTATAAACTTTGTTGTTTATTTTATTTTCCCGAGTACTTTCGATATATTCACAGCATCATCTTCAGGGTTATAATGCCTGAGGCAAATAGTTGTGTTTGTTCGAGGTAAATTTTGTCTTTGTAGTTAAACTGTTAACACTTCCGGTGATACACAAAGTCAAAGTAAATATTATAATGTTGGGAAAGTAACTTAGTTAATATATCTAATAAAAAATGAAACGCCTTTAAGAAAACAAAAAAGACATCTACAATAAACTCAAACAGTCAACTACTACTGATCAAAGTAAGCAAATTATACATAGTCTTACAGAAATCGCCAAAAATCAAATTGTCAACAGCGACTAAACACCCGACAATAACAAAATGAATGCTCTATATAAACGATCTATCTATCTTCCGAACAAAATGGATTCCAACTGTGAATTAACTAACCATCAAAAGTAATTAATTAACCTCAGGGCCATATGTCATCTATAGCGCAAATCCAACAGTTTAACATTGTTAACGTTATTTATAAGCAGTAAATTCGACCTTGCCAACCGAACGATCCTCAGTGGCCGAAACGGTTAAGGCAAGTCAGGCTAAATGACGGTTCCGTATAGGATACAGGTTCAAATCCTGTCGGAGGACGAATATTTTCTATGTAAATTTCTCGCACATTCAGGCCGGTAAATGTTATTTAATACTGTTTATTATAAACAGAGCATTTACTTAAATACTTGTATCTATAAAAAGAATGTTAAACATAAAAATGTCTTTAAATAATTGTCGGACTTTGTCCATGTCATAATGTGTGACGTCATTTGTTTACATTTGATACGCCATGAGCAGTTATGAATGTACGTGGAAGATTGAAGTTTATAAGCAGTAAATTCGACCTTGCCAACCGAACGCTCCTCTGTGGCCAAATCGGTTAAAGGCACGTCAGGCTATATGACGGTACCGTATAGGATATAGGTTCGAATCCTGTAGGAGGACGAATATTTTCTATGAAAATTTCTCGGACATTCAGGCCGGTAAATGTTATTTAATACTATTTATTATAAACAGAGCATTTACTTAAATACTGGTATCAATAAAAAGAATGTTAAACATAAAAATGTCTTTAAACAACAGTTTAAATTTTTTTTAAACTGAAATATAGATAATGTATCAAAGTATAGAAAAACTTCAAGTAGAGGAACTGATAACATCTGAACCAAAAATCTTGTACCTACTCAAGGCTGATTCTATAAACGATAGACATGACAAACGGAAAAATTACTCTAAACTACTAACAAAACCATTAAAAATCGCTGCCAAAGAGTTATGCAATATCCTGAAATAATCCAAGAAAGCAGACAAAACAAACATCTTTGTAGTTTTAAACAAATGCGATTACAATACAAAGATAGAACATATACTCGTTGACCAGAGCAAATTTCAAAAAGCTAACATGAATCCTATGAACCAGCTGAAAGTAATCAACAAACTAATCATAGCCAACAAAGCAGAACAAGACATATATAATTATATAAATTAGATGACATTTATGAAAGCATAAAAGCATCCAAACTAAACATTCCTCTCCGTTCTATTATATCCCAAATGCCCACTATTGTTTATCAACTAACCAAAATCATTAACCAACTCATTGCACCATACATCTCCAGTGAATACAGCATCAAATCAACTCTTAAATTAATCCAAATCCTAAAGACAAAAAAAACTGATAATGAAACCGTAGCCTCACTTGATGTTGGAAATCTATTCACTAATGTCCCAGTTAGAGAAACGATCGACATGATTATTAGCAATATATACAATAAACCTTCTCTCCCTCCATTAAAAATTAGTCCCAACATATTACGGAAATTTATTTTTAATTTGCACTAACGAAGTTCCATTCTTTGAGCACAAAAACAATATATATGTACAATGTTATGGTCTTCCCATGGACTCAATTGTGAGCCCAACTTTTAGTAACTTTTATATGACTATCCTTGAAAATAATATATTTAGTAATTTTAAAAAACCTTCCATCTAAGATATGTTAACGATATCGTCATCTTAATAAAAAATATAAAAAAAATGATGAAATGCATGAACTACAAAAAGAATTCCCAAAACCTCTGTCCTTAAATTCACATATGAACTAACAATAATAATAAAATCACTTTTCTTGACTTATTGATAGGCACCAATAATAATACATTCACTATCTCCCTATATAAAAAACCTACTAGCATAAACTCATGTACTCTTAATTATAAAAATGAATGTCCAAACTACTATAAAATAGTAATTATACAAAAGTTATATAAACCGGGCTAAAGTTAACTCATCCACAAAAAGATTTTCTATACTGAACTAAAAAACATTAAAAAAAACTCTTATTAATAATAGCTTTCCTAACTGCATTGTTGATGCCCAAATAAGGCGATCTATTACAAATTTTCATATAAATCAAATAGAATATGTCCTCAAGTAACCTGAAACACACCAGACTTCTATATAGTAATCAGATACATTCTGAATATAAACAAGTTAAAAATACTCTTAAAAACTCATAAATACTAATATATCCCGCATAGATCCCATAAAAATATACAATTAATTATATACTATACCAAATTTAATACAGCCTACTTTATCATCCGTAATAACTCCTCCGCACCAATTGACGTATTGCAGAAAACCAAAATTATATCTCATTTTAAATGTCCTTTGCGAGATTGCATACAAAAAAGCTAATGTATATGTTGGTCATTCTACAATAACACTATCAAGACTGCTCACTCTACACATTCATCCTCCATTGCACAACATCTGCTAAAACATTCTCGTCGGCATTCACAATTTTGAAGTATATTAGTCAACATTGTACATTGTATCTATATAAAAAAAAATGTATAAACATAAAAATGTCTTCAAATAATTGTCGGACTTTGTCCATTTCATAATGTGTGACGTTATTTCTTTACATTTGATACGCCATGAGCGTGTTAATCAATTGTTGGATTTCCACATTAGGCGTTTCTTGTCCAAAGTAACTAATAGCAACGGCGAGAATAGAAACATAAACAATAATATTAATATTTTTTATAAAAATCAGATGAACGAAAATTATAAACAGGATGAATGCAGAATTAATAACATTATAAAAAAATGCATTACACCAGTTGATAATAGCAAAAAAATTAGATTAATTATTTATTATAAAAAATTTAAAACTTGTAACCTTATAGTTAAAAATAATAATTCACCTCCTAGAACAAAATTAAATAGAGCAAACATTATTTACGAATTCAAATGTCCATTAAGGAATTGTATTCCTCAAGAATCAACTTTCGTAAATAATTATATAGGCCACACTACAAATTGTTTAACACGCAGATTAACTCTACACCTTTCTGACAATAGCTCAATTAGATCTCATTTAAATATTCATGGAGACCTACCGGACACTATTCGGAATATACTTGTCGACAACACTAATATAATAGCATCGTCCACTTGCAAAAAAAGGCTAAAAATAATGGAAGCCTTATTAATAAAAATAAACAAACCAACACTTAATAATATTAACTTTGAACATGGACCGTGTTTTGAAACAAAAAAAAATGAATCACTTTATAAAACATACATATAACAAACTATTTCTATTTCTAATTCTAATAGTTGAAATATAATCCTTGAAAATGGCTAAATGTATAGCCGAAAGCGCTCGGATAAAAAGAACATTCGGACAGTTTTTATATAATTTATCCTCTGAAAAGAAAAACTTTATTAGATCGCACGAGAAATTATATAAAAAACTAAATAAAAGCACCTTGTCAGTCGTTTTTAATGAAATGTGCATATACATATATATATATATATATATATATATATATATATATATATATATATATATATATGTATATATATAAGGCAAACTGAAAAATCAACAAAATTTATGGATTAAAGTTACAAATTAAAGTTACCTCCCTTAGATCAAGGACATGAAAAAATGTCATAGCTTTAACAATTAATTTTAAATTCACGATAACAGATGGCGTTCATGCGTGTTTACGAAAAATCACAATTATCAGTTACATTAATTTTTGTCTTAGCAATTCAACCATAAAGATGATGTTAGATGAGACTGAAAGTACTTTGGAAAATAAAAATGAAAATGGAAGAAAAGAAAAAAGAAACTAAGGCGCCTTCCTTAATAAATCTAATATCAATATTAAGAAGTCGATCAGAGAATTCGAGAGGATCACAATAAAAATAAATCGACACAATATATACAGATTATTTAACCAAACATCCAAACATGCTTGAATGAAGATATGCATCAGATATGTGTGTGTGTGTGTGTGTGTGTGTGTGTGTGTGTGTGTGTGTCCGTGCGTGCGTGTGTGCAAATATATAGAAAAACATGAAAGAACATAATCTGGACTTCTTTAGTATTTTTGTTTTTATTTTTAAAAACAGTGCTCCATACAAAAGCAGAGCTTAAATTGTAATTATTTAAAAAAAAATATGATTCCTTCGCTACATTTTGAAACACGAGAACTCTTATGTAGAGCGAAGGAATCATATTTTTTTTAAAATAATTATAATTATATATATATATATATATATATATATATATATATATATATATATATATATATATATATATATGGAGGTATAGCAGAGCAATGAACAGCGGGTCACCTCGCATTAAGGAATCGGAAAGTCGTGTTTGAGTTCATTACATTCACTTACGTGCAAACAGTCTTGAAAAAGTTATGAATCCATCGCGTCTCACCACAGACTGGGTCCAAAAGCCTTGGTCTCGGAGAATGACATACTTGTAATAAAGGATAAGGTAAAAAGTCCAAAATAAACTAAAGACCTTAAAATAAACCCAAAAGAACCGAATGCTTTATGACACTGGAGACACTTAGTAATGATAAAAGAGATGTTAACAAAGTCCGTTCGCTATCAACTCACTAGATATCTGAGTTTCAATCTTGATCATGTAAGTGGACCTCCCGTCGGGTAGTAATGGTTGACAAGCTAATTTTTTGGGTTATTATTATTGAGTGTTGAGTTATATCGTCAGTGGATTCCTCAGGTCTTGCCCCCAAACATGTTTAAACAATCATTGGCATGGGTTAATGATTAACGAGCAAGACTGGTAGATCCTCACTAGGTGCCCCATACCTGTGACCTATCGTGAAAACTTAGCCAAGATTAGTAAAATAACAACTGTTGTTCAACAACAAACAAATGCTATGACACAACGATGTGCTACCAATTATTAAAGGATGGATATTAATCTATTTCTTGTCATATAAATCGCACTGGCATATAACACACACCGGTGCATAACACGCACAGTCGAATCGCTCAGACTTATAACAAGTCGTACCTCTTCCCAATTTGACCCTATCGAACCATTATTATTATTATTATTATTATCATCATTATCATTATTATTATTATTATTATTATTATTATTATTATTACGAAGAAGAAGAAGAGAAAATTAGAACTTTAAGTTTTCATACTGAACGAACAAAATTTTACTTTTTTGTCTAGCACTCTTGGAGAAAACGTTTTAAGAGATTGTGTTAATCTTTCAAATCGTTTAGAAATATTTACAGGATGAATCACAAAGACAAACAACGCCATCGCCACAATGTTTGAAAAACCAAACCGACATTTCAATTTCCTAAAAAGACCTAACTTAAATCGTATCCAGTGAAATGTTTTGCAGTCATTCTGTGCTCAGCACGCGACTCAAATCAAGCAAAAGAAAATCTGAAAGGTTGGCAATTTTGTCGTCATTTCCTTCCCAATTGACTATTTTCGAAATTCTTCTTAAGGCTTTTCTATTTCAGAGATAAGTCTCTCTATAAGCATTCTAATAATAACATTTATAATTCTTCAAGACTTTATTCCGTGATGCTGTTCACTTACATATACGCTTGTTATGTTATTGTTATCAGATCAAAATTCTACGTGATATTAAGAGTTTTAACAAATAGCGAAACATTAATTTCTTTATTTGATCCTTATAACTTAAACAGCAAGGTATCCATGGCTATCTAGCCTTGATTGGCAGTCACTTTGGGAGGAGAATTCATCTAAATTCATATAGAGAAAGCAGCAGAAAATCTCTCTGTTAATTTTCCCAATAAGTTATCACAGTACAGAATTAAAAAAATCTATAGAGAGCAATGATCACCTACGTTCTGAATGGACGTGAAATTAAAATATCACGTAGAATTTTGAACTGATAATAAAGAAACAATTAATATTGAAACAATAAATTTTATATATTTTTCTTGTTTCAACGAATTTTTCTATTGATTAACTCCACGAGATGAAGATAAAGATATGATTTCAAAATGCCTTTATATTTAACTGTCGAAAGAGAAAGCTATGTTTTTTTGTTTGGTCGGTTAGGCGAATGTCAGTGAGTTACACCTTTTCAACTTTACTCTTGGGGGCAGTAGCCCAACATATCATACCATTTTTTAATCAGGCCAACTCCGTGAGCAAATTAAAAACCTTCCAGGCCAGTCCGGACCCGCAATCTTGAAATTTTGGATTCCCAAGTTTTCATTGCTGTGATTGTTTTCGGCTATTTTTTTACGTGATTTTTTGCAACGAATTTTTTTGTCCAATAACAATTTTTATAACTTGGAAATAAATTTAGGAATAATTGAAAGTAATTGCACAATCCAGCAAAAGTCACCCAAGAAATAAAAATATTTGTTTTTACGGAAACTAAGGACCTACGCACATCATATTGTCTTTAAATTAAGTGTCGCCAGAAGAATTATCGATGAACTTTTAAAAGGTAAGCTTAATTATTAATGCAATACTTAAGTGCAGCGATTCATTTTGAGTTCTTCTGTATTTTATTGATGTCTATCGTATGGGTGTCCATAAAGTTCGCGTGCACTTTAAAAAAATTATAACTTTATTTGTATTTGCGATAGAAATAATTTGTTAAAAGGATTAGAAAGAAGTAAATCTATATTTTTTAAGGTTTTTTTGAAATTTTATTTAAGTTTCCACATGTCCTCCAACATTAGCAATTAACCCGTATATTGTCCTTATGACATTAAATTGGGGTTGTATGAAGAATGACGTGATAAATTGAAACTAATAAAAATGCCGAAAAGGGAGATTTATATAAAAAAAAATTAATTATATATATATAAAAATGTTACGTTCCTACTTAAAAATATAACAAATTATACTCAAAAATGAGATATATTAAAAAGATTAACAATCATATTTAGATAAATTATATTAAATTTAAATAAGAATATAATTAAAATATTATAAAATTATATATATATATATATATATATATATATATATATATATATATATATATATATATATATATACAGTGTGTCCATAAAGTTCGTGTGCACTTTTAAAAATCTTTATTTGTATTTGCGATAGAAATAATTTGTAAAAAGGATTAAAAAGAAGTAAATCTATATTTTTTAAAGGTTTTATTGAAATTTTATTTAAGTTTCCACATGTCCTCCATCATTAGCAATACAAAGGGTAATACGATTTTACAGTTCACGGAAAACATTTGCCAACTGATTTACAGTAATGCCTGAAATCACTTTAGTTATTTTAGCTATACTTAAAACTAGGTACATTAAACATTATAACATTTTTTTACAGATTATTTCTATCGCAAATACAAATAATGTTATAAATTTTTTAAAGTGCACACGAACTTTATGGACACCCTGTATATATATATATATATATATATATATATATATATATATATATATATATATATATATATATATATATATATATATATTCTTATTACTAGAAATGTCATTTTAGTAGGTACCCGTGTTTGAGTTGCTATCCCTGTTTACATTTCCTTAAACAGTGAAATTAATTTCAACCGGCCTAGAGTTCGAAAGTCCTACTAGAGAAAAATGGGTTCTCCTAACAGGATTCTATTCTGTAACCCCTTTTTCTATCATGGAAATCGCTTTTATAGAAACGCTTTAACTTTAAGCGTACTACAAGATTGCTATAAGCTAGATTTACTTTTGAATTAGCTAGATGCAACGAGCTTTTTATTCTCTGGTGCCCCAGGTACGTAAATTTAAGCGTGCGACTAGATTAACATTTTGGTCCCACCGTTTTACTGTTGAAATAATTAAATACAACCACAACTTCTACCCCAACAGTTTATTTTCTCGCATTTTCCGACATTGGAACTCCCTTCCGCTTCTTTTCTCTCCCAAGACATCATTCAAAACTTTAAATGCAACGTCAATCGCCATCTTCTATCTTCTTGAATCCCGTTCATCTTTTGTCCTTTCCTCAATTTATCCCTAAACACAGTCTTTTCTATCATTTTACTCTCTGTAAGCCGAAACGTACTAGTAGTGTTCCTACCTTAATTGAGGTGAAACGATTTTACAAAAATACAGGTAGAGAGAACGGAATAAAAACAATCTTCATGCCGTGTATGTTGGAGTGATATTTTTTTGTTCATGTTTGAAAATTAGAAGAGATTTTTTTTCTTGGAGAATCATGTTCGTCAGAGTACAAGTAGAATTTAATCAAAACTACTTGTCGTGATATTGTGTTTTTTTTTATTTCTTTAATAAGGACAAAAAACAAAACACTGAAAAACGTGACTTTTGTCGTGTCGTCTTCATGTTCCACTTAACCTTCTTTTTTTAAAAATGGAATTCTTGACATTGGGGCGAAAATAATGAGAAGATGAGGAAACTGTTTGGTTTATGAAAGAATCAGAAAGGTTTCAGTATGCTATTAATTTTAAATTTTTGGCTTTTTATTCAAAAAAGAAAATCTGAAGTCAAAAGACTGATAGTGTATTTCACGAAAATTAAAAAAAAATATCTCTTCGAAAAGAATAAGAAAAGAAGTTGAGAAATATACGAAAAAAATGTATGAAAATGACAGAAATATAAAACTATGGAGGTAATTTTGGGTAATGGATTGTTCTCCCACCAGCTATGGGTAATTAGCAGGACAGACCAGGTTCTAAAGCATTGGCTAGAAAATATTTTAGATTATAAGAATTCCTTTGAGTTGAGTTTGTTGATAAAAGACTTACTAATTAACCCCTAGCTGGGACAGAAGAGGTGGATTCAAGGGTATTTGCACGTAAGTGAATATAACAAACATTAGAACACGGATCCAGGATTAACAATTCAGAGCTGTTAACATTACACCACCCACAAATACAAGCTAACAGCATCAGGAGTTCTCAAGCGGTCACCCATCTAGGTACTGACCATGATTCATGCTGCTTAACTTCGGTGATCGAAAAAGAGAAAGAAAAAGAATGCATGAATATGACAGCGAAATATAAAACTATGAAGGTAACATTGGGTAATGAATTGTTCTTCAACTAGCTATGGGTAAATAGCAGGACAGACCAGGTTCTAAAGCATTGGCTAGAAACTGGTCTAGACGAGAGAAAACTCTGAATTTAAACCAGCCTGGAAAATTCGGAGGGAAAGAGCCGAAGGCAGTTAATATCTGGTATTATCTGGAATCCCCTACGGCTCGTTTTCTCTACCTAGACATCACAAACTTGCGTGTCCTGGGATTGTACGAGTAAGGAAGAGAGGGTTGTTGTGGCTCAGTGCAAACCCTTGCAATCATACCAGCCTGCAAAAGACACCTAGTTGTTTTTTTTTAAAAAATAAGATTTCCAATGAATTGCACGAGAAAGAAGAAAAATATATGTTGACAGACTGTGAGAGAAAGGGTTGGAAAGATAAAGAGCGTGTGAGAAAAAGAGATCGATAGAGAAAGAGATGAGTCGATACACGGATTGATGAGAAGGTAAAGAAAGCAACTATAGACAAATATATAAGAATGCAGTATATAGAAAGATATGATAAAATATAGATCGATAAATAAATAGGAATTAACGATCGTGTTTGTCTAACTAAATTGTTGGTCAGATATGAATAGACGAAGACAGATTGATAGATAAGAAGTTAGATAAGAGATCGATTAGATGTGAAAAATGATAGACATAAAAATATAAACTGTTAGAAATAGATTATCATAGACTATTTTGATGTATTATGTATATCTTAGTGTTAATCCTTTCAAGTCCGTGAATTAGTTTCTTGGTAGCTGTAGAAAATTGATCAAGAAAAATACCAACATTTTCTTTCAAAACTAAAATAAATAGACATAATAAGTCTTAATAATTCAACCAAATCTGCTTGAATGAAAATATACTTCCTAAACATGCATATTATCATAGATCTATACCTACTAAGAGACTGTCATAGAGATGAACATTTGAGCTAGATAGTAAGTTAAATAAGAATTGACTGATGGATTCGTTTCAAACGGCTTATCAACCTTTGCAGATTAATTAAAGGGAGATAATATTTTAGATTGTAAGAATTCCTTTGAGATAATAAGAGTTTACTGATAAAAGATTTACTAATTAACCCCTAGCTGGGGCAGAAGTGGTGGATTCAAGGGACTTTTGCTCGTAAGTGAATATAACAAACATTAGAACACGGATCCATGATTAACAATTCCGAGCTATTAAACAACATTACACCACCCACAAATACAAGCTAACAGCATCAGGAGTTCTCAAGTGGTCACCCATCTAGGTACTGACCAGGATTGACGCTGCTTAACTGCGGTGATCGAAAAGAGAAAGAAAAGAAGTTGAGAAATATACGAAAAAAATGTATGAAAAAGAGATAGAAATATAAAACTACGAAGGTAAGGTTGGGCAATGGATTGTTTCCCCCCACCAGCTAGGGGTAAATAGCAGGATAGACTGGGTAGAAACCGGTTTAGGACAGACCGTGTTTCAGTGTGATGTCGTAAGCCTTAAGTTAGCTAAGAAGAGAGCAATTTTAGATATGAACTGCTTTTCATAGACATTAATATATAGAGTGATGGATAGAAATAAGCTATCGTAAATGGATTAATAAATACGTGCATTCGAGGTGACTAGCAAGTTAGATATAATATATAAATAGAAGATATAAGAAACATGTTACAGATTGTTATGGTCCAGGTTAGGACCAAGGAAGAACAACACGTCCAGGTTAGGACCAAGGAAGAACAACACGAACACAAGAGTAGAAATAACGAAGATATATTACACGGAATAATAATACAAGATGTGGAAGGGGTTAGTATGACTGACAGTCTGGTTTGGAGTGAACTACTATCGGCTCGACTCGATTCGTCCCTCTCTCTTGAGAGGCGTAGTATGCATAGTGTTAGGAAGAGTTAATTCTGTAGTTATAGGTAATGACCCATAACAGAAAGAAAGAAAGAAAGAAAGAAAGAAAGAAAGAAAGAAAGAAAGAAAGAAAGAAAAGGACAGCTGAAGGAAAAGTGTAGAAAGAAAGTGTTAGTGAAAATTCTGTAGTTATAGGTAAGGACCCATAACACAGATAAATTATCGTTCAGAGTTGTAATCATATATAAATCGAAACAGACTATTAGAGATCTGTCTATATCTCAGAGATGAGGTATTATGGTTAATTATATTATTTACATTATTCGGACTGTTATCCTCATCTTCATTGCCATATTCACAACGTTTCGGCTGTTGTACGCCACGGACTTCTTCAGGATCTGTCTATATCTCAGAGATGAGTTATTATGGTTACTTACATTGTTTATATTATTCGGACTGTTAACCTCGTCTTCATTCCCATATTTACAATGTTTCGGCTGTTGTACATCCCGGCCTTTTTCAGGATCAGTCTATATCTTTGAGATGAGGTATTATGGTTACTTACATTATTCGACCTGTTATCCTCATCTTCATTGCCATATTCCCGACGTCTCGGCCGTTGTACGTTCTGGCCTTCTTCAAGTGATTGAAATTTCGAACCAAACCCTTTATTTCATCCAAAGACACATGACCTGGTGGATAAAGACGTTGGTTAGAGCCAGTGTCTAGACCCAAAGAGTTGTGAGTTCAATACCAGACCACAGCAGTGGTGGACCAAACTTGAAGAGTTGAGTTAAAGGGAAATAACTGAGGTATCCGGAAGAGGCATGGCACGTGGAACTAGAACAGTCTACCTCCGGTGGGCCAATTAAAGGGTTCGGTTAAAAATTCCAGTTACCTGAAGAAGGCCGGAGCGTAATTCTGGAAATGACCACAGAGCCATCACAAAGAAATGGGAGAAGAAGAAGCCACAACACGACGAACATGGATTTCTACTACTTCTTATCCTTTGTGGCCTTTACCACCGTTTCTCACTTCCTGCTAACAATTGACACCAGCTCGGAAGGTAGATTCCTTATTGTTGTGGATTCCGAGATGAAATCCGGTATCAAATAATAACAAACGCCAAGAATGAATATAGGAAAATAAATGTATTAACGTAATAATACAAACTGGTAATACAGGTTAGTAGTTCCAGGAAGGCGGGGTTAGTAGACAAATATATATATATATATATATATATATATATATATATATATATATATATATATATAAAGTCTTTGGTATCGACGTATCGATGTATGACTTCTTACTGAGTCTACGTGCTTGTTACTGTGACTCTTGTGTTACCCACCTCTATTCCTACTACTACTGTCCGACTCAACGTTCTTACTACTACCTCAACTGTTCGGGTATTCACTGGTAGTAGTATATGTATACCTTGGGTGAGTCCATTCGTGTAAAAAAGGGAGACCCCTCAACACTTATCTCGATTTTCCTTTTGGGGGTTAAATTCTCAAAGCATTTCTTTTTCATTATGTATCCCTCCTCCTCCTCCTCCTCCTTCTTCTTCTTCTTCTTCTTCTTCTTCTTCTTCTTCTTCTTCTTCTTCTTCTTCTTCTTCTTCTTCTTCTTCTTCGTCGTCGTGATTATCTCCTTTGAGGACATTCGGCAATCACCTCTCTTCACGTCTTGTTCAGCTAAACGCTATTCAGTTATCAATTTACCCAAGTTTCTTTTGCCTTCAGTATGGTCTGTGAGTGTCCGGTTTTCCTAGCCCTCTTTCCTCCTCATGCGCCCTAGAAATTTTAACTATTTCTTTTTTATGATAAGTATAATTATGCTTTTTGTTTCAATTTTCTCTAGAACTTCGTCGTTGTTCACGTGTTCAGTCTATGATATTCTCAGTATCCTTCTGTAGAATTATATTTCTGTTACTTCAAGCCTCTTCTTCATCTGTGAAGAGATTGCCCATCATTTACTTCCACATAGAAAGAGTGAAGTTACGTAATATTTCAGTACTCTTTTCTTTGTTTCGAACGAAATGTTTCTATTTCTTAATACTTAGTTTAGCTTTTAGGAGGCTATCTCAGGTATTTAAATTGTTGCACTTGCTTGATTTTATTATGTCTAATTTGTAAATTGTATGCTGGACTGTTCTAGTTACTGACCACAAAATATTAAGCCTTCTTGCAATTGATCCTTAGTCCTTTCTTCTCGCTTTCCTTCACTACCTTCTGTAGGAATTATTGTAATTTCCTCTCTATGTCTGCGATCAACACTGTATCATTTGCATATCTTATGTTTTTAAGATTGTGACTACCATTAACGAATCCTTGAAGAACTTCTAATTCTCTCAAAATCCACTCATTTTATAGATTAAGTATGACCGGTGAGAAGACCTAACCTTGTCTTTCTATTTTTGTACATTTATTGAATTCATTTTCTCTGGTCATCAGTAAAAGGATGAGCCCGAAATGCTATTTTCCGGTCGGGGACACTAAAATCAAGCAGATGCAGAAGTTTAAATGTCTGGGAAATGTTTTGGTAGAGGACGCTAGGTGCGACGCTGAGATCCCCTAGACATATTGGGACGCATTCCAAAAGCTGGACAGAGTATTGAGAGACACGGGGGATTTCTTTGGTAACAAAGGAAAGACTATTTAGCAGCAGCTACGTGATATTTGTCCTCCTTTACGGCAGCGAATGTTGGACGCTCTCCTCAAAGATGAAGAGACGCGAGACAATAGGTATGGTTCTACAGAAGGATGCTAAGGATATCATAGACCAAGCCTGTGAGCAACGATGTGATTTTTGGAGGCGATGCAAACAAGGAGGGGGCTTATACTTAACATCAGGAAGCTGAAATTTCTGGGACTCGTAATGAGAAAGGGGGGCTTGGAGAATTTGATATTCACAGGTCGAATAGAGGGAAAGAAAGACAAGGGTGAGCAACGCGTGACATATCTGGCGGGTTTAAGCAAGTAGATGACAGAGAAGGTCTGGAGGAGGTGGCAGAGGGACGAAAATTATTGAAAGCTACATGGGATAGGGTGAAGTGGAGGGCCATGATCGCCTACGTCCTGAAGGGACACAGCACATAAAAAGAAAGAAAGATGCAAGCGTTTTGTGCCAAGTCAAAAAACTGAAAAACTATTTTGGCCCAATATTTAAAGCCTCGGCCAATTAATCACATTTTCCTATATATCTGTACATATATGTATATTAGTTTAATAGTGGAGCAACAAAAATCGATACTTAAACGCTCTACTGTTATTTTTGCTTTTTAATATGACAAGCTGAAATTAGCTTCGCCATTTTATATTTTTCCAAGAGAAATTCATTATGAAGATAACCTGAAAATTAGGTTCAATATGTCGTCTGCTTTTCGTTTATAGATTGAATTTGCGTTTCCTACTTGTCTGGTCGATTGTAATTCGACTCATCATGCTAATTTCTTATTTGTTCGGGCCAAGTGAATCGGCCCAGACATTCCGGACATTTAATAACAGAGAGACGTGGTGGACAGACGTGGATAAGGAGGTGAGATCTTTTATGGGAGGAGCATTTACATGAGATTATTCTGGGTGGTAAACAAAATTTATAATCAATTCTTCTGTATTTTTATGCAAATAAAAGAGCGTAACAGATTTTCTGCTGCATTCTGATGAAAAAAAAAGGTGATTCGCTGAGAGGTAGTGGTTAACGAGCTTTAGGTTTGTTTTATCAGACTAGGTAGTCACAACAACGTAAACAAACCTGTCGGATGAAGTCCTTATGGATGAAACGCGTCACAAAAACGTTTTTACCAATTTTTCCTTTTCTTTTAAAACTGTTCCTGATATATATAAAATTATAAAAAAAATTATATATCGTCATCCCATATATATATATATATATATATATATATATATATATATATATATATATATATATATGGAGAAAACAACTGAAAAGTTGCAAATTAAAAAAATTTGAATGTTTTTTTGTGAAAGTATATATATATATATATATATATATATTTGATATTTCAGATCTGCCCCGATCTTTCGTCAGAAATTAATTAAATAAATGTATTCAGAAGTTTGTTTTCAAGTAGCGTCCGTCGCGAGACGCGGACGTCACGTGATGTGGAATGCAACTGTGTTTGAATATTTCTAACGTAAATCTAACGATAATATTTTAGATGTTGTTTAAAAGTTTTTTTTTAACAATATCTAAACAAAGGTTTTTTAACTATTGAAATATGTATACAGATTTAAAATTCCAAAGTCTTTGTTTAACCCTAGTTTATATGTGTCTAATTTTAAAATACAGTATTTCTCTTTTTTTCTGCGTGTGTATGTGGAACTAAAATCGAAATCTATCAATAAACATTTACAGTTGTCTAATGAGTGTCTTGATTGATTAAAGTGTTCAGCTATGGGGGAATAATGATTGTTTTGACGTATGGATAGTTTATGATTGTTGAAGCGAAATCTAAAATTAATTCCAGATTCGCCAATATATATACTATTGGGACATATTGTGCAGAATAAATAATAGATTATGTTATGGCTATCACAGGTAAGGCGAGGTGGGTGTATCTTGATATTGGTGTTGGGTACAGAAAATACACTATCGGTTATTAAGTGTTTGCAAACTAGACAACGAGTTTTGTTACATTTGTAATTTCCTGATTGGTTTGTATTATTTAGATATTTGGTAGAGGTAAGGATAGCTGATAGGTTAGGTGTTTGTTTCTTTGCATTAATGGGCGGTTTAGAGAAAATGTCTTTGATCTTTTTGTTTAACTGGAGGTTCTTGTAATCATTTTTTAAATTGTGAATAAGTGTGTGGGAATATTGATTGTGCTTAAAAACCACGGGAATCCGATTCGATTATTGGTTTTACTTTTAAAGTATACGTGGCTTCTCATTATCCTATATATATATATATATATATATATATATATATATATATATATATATATATATATATATATATATATATATATGTGTGTGTGTGTGTGTGTGTGTGTGTATGTGTGTGTGTACGTTTACGTTAATTAGAAGGCGTCTTGGATTAGAAAAAAGTTGATTTCAAAAAGCTAAGAAAAGTATTAAGAAATAGTAAAAAATTCGTTAGAAATACAGAAATGAGTGCAAAATTTTTTTAAAATGTTCCTGATATATAAAAAATTTAATATATGTATTTATCATTATCCCATATGAATGTATGTGTGTGTGCACGCGCGTGCATATGTATATATATATGTGTGTGCGTGTGTGTGTGTGTTAATTAGAAGGCGCTTTGGAATAGAGAAAGATGATTTCAAAAAGCTAAGCAAATTATTAAGAATTAGTAAAAAAATTCATTAGAAATAAAGTAAAGAGTGCCAAAAATTATGGTAGGGGTGTCAAGACTTTCAGACCATTCTATACAATAGAAGAACTTAAGCGAGGAAAGAACTACTTTGATTAATTTGCCTTTAATTACGACAGTTAATGTATCCTATGGTGATCTCTAATCGCCTACGTCCTGAAGTGGGTGCTGCACATAAATGAAAAAAAAAAAGAATGTTCCTTTTAAATCAGAGTTAAGAATTTCTGGTGATAGAATTAAGGCAAATTGAATATGTAAATTCCTGGCAAATCTTATAACAGAGAACGGAAAGTGCGACACGGAGATCCGAGGGCGCAATGGGATAGGCAAAGATGCCTTCCAAAAGCTAAGTAGAGTATTGAGAAACATAAAAAGACTTCATTAGAAACAAAGAAAAAGTACTGAACTTTTATGTGATATCTGTCTTCTTATATGGAAGTGAGTGCTAGACAATCTCCTTAAAGATGAAGAAGAGACTTGAAGCAAAATAAATGTAGTTCTACAGAAGGATGATGAGCATGCCATGGTCCGAACATGTGAGCATCAACGAATTTTTAGAAAGAAATGGAAACAAAAAGAAGACTTATACATAACATCAAAAAAATAAAAAGCAAAAACAGTTGAAATTTCTAGGGAACGTAATGAGGAAATATGGTTTGGAAAACCTGACACTCACAGGGCATACTGAAGGCAAGAGGGACAGATGAAAATAACGCATTAATCTACAAAACAAGCTTGTATGAATTCATTGTTAGAACAGGTTTTAGGAGCGATATCAAAAAGACAATTTACTAAGAGCTGCAAAAGACAGGAAATTGTGGAGAGCCATGATCGTCTACGTGCTGGAAGAACATAAGCAGATTGAAGATGAAGATGGTGAAGTGAAACATAATGTAGAAGGCGGGCTTTAAGAAGTTAACCTCCACGGGATAAATAAGGAAACTATTAAGAGATAGTCAAAAGGTTTGTTAGAATCAAATAAAAGAGTGATGAACTGTTATGTAATATTGGTCATTCTATGTGGTTGTGAATGCTGGCCAATTTCAGCACGTATGAAGTAGAGAGTTAGGGAAATAGAAATGTAATTCAACAACAAAGTTTAAGAGAAAATGGAAACAAAAAGGACATTTATACTAAGAAGCAGAAAGAGACAGTTAAAATTTTTAAGACACATAATACAGCTTAGAAAATTTGAAACTGGCGCGACATATTCAGATAAAAAGGACAGACGAAAGCAGGGCATGTTTTACCTACGTGTTTGTGTAAATAGCAGAACAGTAATTATGAGAGCAAAAAGAGAAAAAATAGACTTCGACCAACCTGAAATAGAATTGACCAACCAACACAAATTCAAAAAGACGGTAGTTGAATAAATGATAAGAACAAGTACCGAAAATGTCTCTAATAGAATTGATGCAGCACAGCTTCACCCAGCATGGACTTCCCTACTTCAACGGAAAATACGAAAAAAGTGGTATTTTCACTACTCTGGTTTGGAAACCACATTTCTTTCTTTCTTTAAGCAATTCTCGCGATTTCCGATTACGCATGTCTCGCGAACTCAGTTCGATCTAATTTGAATTTATAACGTATACAATGTAGCTTAGTGACTGTTTCATTTATATCTAATTTTGTCCAATGGGCAGAATACAGCGGCCTCTCTTTTTTGAGGGTTGGACGGACCCTACTGACATCAGTTATGTTTACATTGTGTTTATATTTAGTTTGTTATTGGGTTCATCTCCCTTCCCACTCATTTTTCATCTTTAGATTTTTATATATAATTTATGATCATTAAATTTATATGGTATGGGGCGCGTTTTTAGTCCGGCCCCTTGAGAGGATGTGGTATTATGGTGTTGGAGAATTGGTTGGCGATGGACGAGTTTTTGTGGTGAATGCGCAAATTGTAATGAGTGAATAGGTCGTGAATCGAATTAGCTAGGTATAGGATAGTTAGTGAAGACCAGCCTGAACCCCTCCCTTTTTTCGACGTTGTGCCATAATTGTATTCTTATATACAATAAATATCTATTTCTAAAGAGGGATCAAGGAATGCATAAGACTTCCGAAATCTGTGTAGTAGTAGCAGTAGTAAAAAAACAAATCAACTTGAAGTAGCAATAGATTTGTCTCTCGACCGCAACACTTGTAGCCAAATCACAGTTTAAACGATAGCCCGTCGTAACAGCCCACCAAACAACGTAAAAACGACAAAATTGGGGTCACACGTCCAATCTTCACTTCTCACCAGCAAAAACGCGTGTTCGTCCCACGTTTCAGTAGACACTGGTAAATACACAGCTCACTCTATCGGTAGGTTGAAGCTAGCGTCCAGCTTCCAGACAAAAATAAACAGAGTTGTAACTTAATACGAAACTCTATAATAGTGCACGTCACCACGGTCCCAGCCGCACTGCCAGCCAATGTCCCAGACCGTTTTTATTGGCCGAAAATACGGCCAACGCACCAATCATAGCCGTTGGCCTCGCTCTCAATCAGAGTCCCCAGCTCGTCCAATCAGCATGCAGACCGCCACTAGACAAATCGTGCCAAGCAGCATAAAATAACAAATGTCGGAGAATGTACTATTCTTTTACAAAACAGCAGCCCGACAAGCAAAACATCTTGGGCACTTTCACTCTGGTAAGTGCGAATATTTATCTTCACAATCTGTTTTAACAATAAATTATCCGTTGAAATTATAAGCTTTTATTCTTTTTAATTCAACTTCACCAATGGAATCAAGTGTTATTTCAATTAAAAGAGAACCTTTACTAAACGGTACAAACAGAAAGTAGAGAAGAGCCATGATCGCCCAAGTCCTGAATAGATACGGAATATAGAAGAAGAAAAGCGATGAATATAAATACACACACGCCCAATTACATACAAACATATATATATATATATAGAGAGAGAGAGAGAGAGAGAAAGTCTGATTTGATACCTCTTCGTCACCGAGGCCCGTTGGGACAGTTGGTATGACGTTTGCATGATAACCTAACTGTCTAATTCTCGGTAGTGGATGCGCACTGCTGATGAGTCGCAAACATAAGACGAACACGGCCGTACAGTCCTTTCTGCATTCTGTTGAGGTTTCTTTCAGACTCAATGAATTACTTAATTATATATATATTTTAAGACATTTTTATGTTTATACATTCTTTTTATAGATACAAATATTTAAGTAAATGCTCTGTTTTATAATAAACAGTATTTATAACATTTATTGGCCTGAATTTCCGAGAAATTTTCATAGAACATATCCATCCTCCGATAGGAATCGAACCTCTATCCTATACAGAACCGTCATTTAGCCTGACGTGCTCTGAACCGATCGAGCCACAGAGAATCGTTCGATTAGCAAGGTCGAATTTACTATTATTTATTAATTTACTTATATATATATATATATATATATATATATATATATATATATATATATATATATATATATATATATATATATATATATATATATATATATATATATATATATATATATATATATATATATATATATATATATATATATGATCGGGTTTCACTATGGTCGATTTAGGGCACCTCGAGGTGGTGTAATGGTTAGCAAGCTTGTCTTGCTAGAACAATTACGACTGAGTAGTGAGTTCGATCCTCACTGGGTGCCCCATTCTTTAGGCCTTGTGCCACATCTGAGCTACGCTTGGAAAATCACTTCACTATGGTCGATTTGGCAGGAATTTCAGGAGGAGCAGATCCCAGCGGGCAACTCCTTTGGAAAGTGCCTGAAAACCATACCACGGGTTGGCCCAACTCTTGTGAGTGAAATTGGATAGACGGAGCCCAATTTTGTTGTGCTAGAACGAAGCCACAAATCATCGTGACCGAGGGTTTGAACGTGCTAGCTTTGTTCAGACTGGTGATCACGCTAGAAAACGCGCTCTCTCCCAGAAACTGTATCTATGGTTCGCTCAGTTATAGTTGCAGTATATGCCACAGGTGGGCTGTATGGGTGTCGAACAGGCGTCTGATTAGGTAGCCGTCTAGCTAACTGACATCCTCGGATTCGAATAGCCGCGCCATAAAATATATGTATATATATATATATATATATTTATGTACATATATATATATATATATATATATATATATATATATATATATATATATATATATATATATATATATATATATATATATATATATATATATCCCAATAACAGAAAGAACAAATGAAGTAAAATTCCACTGTTCATAGCATTAACTTTTTAAAAAGTGCTCAATACAAAGTAGAGCAATATATTATATTTTTATTATACGATTTTATAACAAAAACATGTGGAAATCTCTGCACAATAGCTTTCGCGTTTCGGCACTACGTTGTGCCTCTTCAGTCGATGGAAAGTGACTGATCGCCTGAAGTAGCGATTTCAACATGTTTTTTTATAATATCTTATAATAAAATAATAATAATAATAATAATGATAATATATATATATATATATATATATATATATATATATATATATATATATATATATATATATATATATATATAAAATATATATAAATATATATATATGTCTGCGTGTACGTTCTTTTTTGTGTGTGTCTGTATGTCTGTGTGTGTGCTCTGATATAACTAAAATTACTTCAGTAAAAGACAATAAAGATAAAGACAAAAGGAAAACTTATCCTATCCGACGCGTTTAGCCCTCTGATGAACCGTATCAAGGAATATGTCAGTTTTATTTTGCAATACATATTTACGCACAAAGTAAAAACTTTTCAAAATAGATAATTTTTCAGATTTAAAACATACGAACACTCTTAAATAATCTTTAAGCAAAAACTGAAATCAGAATAAATTATGGTTAAGTCGAGTAAATGCAGGAATGTTTGTTATTTTTAATAATGTAATTATTATTTATATTATTTTAGTTTGCGAAATTACTTACCTATTATAGATTTTAAATAATAGAACGTTTTGAATTTAAGCGTTTTCTTTTATTTTTTAAATGGTTTTATAGTCATGTATGTCGGCTTAGATTAAAAAAGAAGATATTTTTTATATTTTTAGGAAAGTAATATTTGAAAAATATCCGGGGCGTAGATTTATAGTTTGGTAAAATTCGATAGCGACACTCTCAAGAATTTTCCGTCTAAATAATTTACTTTTTTACAGCTACAAAAATGAGGGCAATAGTCCGAATGTAGATAGTGTAAATAAGTTACTGTTTTAAAATGTGTGCTATTCTTTAGATAGAAGTTGTGGTTGAACTTATTTCTATGTAGGACAAATTCATTTGATAAATTGTTGTGAATAAGATATCTATGAACGCAAAAGGGATCTTATGCACAATAATCGTTTCTCTCAACAAATCTTTTCATTAATCCAGATAAGAGTTGAAGCTAAGCTTAAAAAGACTTTAGAATGAAGTTTGGCAGCATTCGAACCAACATTTTACACAAAAATATTTGTCCGATCCCGGCTTCTCCATCTTCAACTTAAACTTGGGTGCTAATATCGTAACAGTCAATGTTGATTAGTTGGTGTGTGGTGTCAGCCAGACTAAAAACAACTGTTATTGGGGGGTGGAAGTCGCCACCTTATTGCCAGACTGTTAGCGAAAATATGCTAGGAGGGCGTTGGTTAGTTCCGTAGGCCAGTTTTAAGGGAAGAAGATATATTAAACAGATTCATAATATTTTCTTTTCGGTAAATCACAATTTTCAAAATCGGTGTTTTACATTGTTTCTGACGTACGGAGATATAAGTCATAAGTCCAGAGTGTCACGCTCGAACCTCGGTGTCGGTAGTTACTTGATTTCTTCCTATATGATAGATAGATAGCTAGCTAGATAGATAAGAAAAATTTGGAATTGAGAGATATATCAGAAATGTTTGGTGTAGATAGATAGACAGTTTTGTGACGAACGGTGGCCGTTAATGATAAAGTATAACTCAAGACTTCAATGTGAAGATAAAACAGTATTTAATGACAACCGCAAATAAATACTTAAGAAGAACAAAGAAGTAAAAGTCAACCAAAGATAATTAATCATTTCAGTGAATACCACGAACCGAGTTCAAATTCCAGTCGAATCCATTACATTTACTTACGTGCTAATACCCTTGGGAAATATATGAATTCTCCTCGCCCCCAGCTATGGGTAAATAGCAGGACAGACCGGGTTCTATAGCCTTGGATGGCAACTGGTCTACCGCAGAAAGAAATAGCAACCTACCGCGGGAAAAAATCGCGGGTATCATGCATGGCGCCAGAAGTCACAGGATGTCAGATCAGGTGAGTGTGGCGGCCAAGCCAACGGTCCTATCCAACGAT
Organism: Acanthosepion esculentum; assembly: GCA_964036315.1. Lineage (NCBI taxonomy): Eukaryota > Metazoa > Mollusca > Cephalopoda > Sepiida > Sepiidae > Acanthosepion > Acanthosepion esculentum. The sequence goes on along the minus strand of OZ038505.1, from coordinate 95,078,459 downwards.
TTGGGGTACTTTGATCGAGACAAGCGTGAGCAGTACGGGGGAAATGAGGCAGTCCACCATCCTGTTGGAAATACCCCGCTCGTCTGATTTGTAGGGCTATGTTATCAATGGCAAAAACTTGCAGAATTTGTAAGCAAGCATTTGCAGTCACTGTTGAAGTTGTAAAGAAATTTTTTTTAAGCTTATGACCCCAAGCAAGGCTGGAAGCCACTAGCACGCAAGGGGTTACAGAAGGTTTGGAGGAGGAGCAGGTAGGAATGGTAAAGGAGAGGATGTGGAGAAAGATAGTGGATCGATCAAGGCAAGGGGGTTACAGAAGATTTGGAGCGATAGCAGAGAGGAATGAAAGGGGAAAGGATGTGGAGAAGGGAAGTGGATAGATCAAGGCAACTGGAGATGTCGATTAACGTTACATTTAAATAGTTGGAGATTATATTTGTCAGGGAAATAGGAATAAGGAAGGGAGTTCCACAGGCGAGATGTGCGAGACATGAAGCTATTGGAGTAGAAGAGACGTCTACATCTAACAGTTTCAACGGTGAAGGGGTGGGAACGGGATGCCAGCCTCGTAGGACGTTTAAATTCATGAGGCCTAGGACCCAGCAAAAGCAGCTCATCGGAGCAATTACCATGAAAGTATTTGTAAAAAAGACAGAGCGAGGCAACGTCGTGTCTGTGAGAGAGCGACTGCAGACGAGATGACAGATCAGGGCCAATTACATTGCATATCCGTCTCTGGATCTTATCAAGAACCCTGAGGCAAACAGCAGGGGCTCCAGACCATATATGGCAGCAATACTACATGCAAGGGCGAATTGTCGATTTATAGATTTGGAGGATCGATTCCGGGGAGATATGGACCAATTACACCCTGTGACTTCTGGTTATGGGGTATGGATAAAGGATCGCGTGTATAGCAAAAGAACTAAAGGACAGAATAAAAGGTCTAATATCAAACATTCCCCGTGAAATGTGTGTCAAGGCACTACATTGTACTGTTGATCGCTGGTTTTTGTGCATCAATCGTGTTGGTGGACAAGTGGAGACTGTTCAGTTAACTCCGAATAAATGATTCCTCTCATACTAGTGTTAAAAAAAATTGTTGATTTATAAATTTGCAAGATGTATTTTGACGAGAAAGATTGTCAGTAATCTGGTAATTGATTTAATATAATCGCCTCACTTCATGCCAGCAGAAAATCTGAAACCAAGAAGGCGTTCCCCAACTTAATTGGAGGCAATTTGATTGGAATTCATTTTCAAGAGCAGCTGCCAGTTTTACTTTGTCGGGCCTATCGGAATTTCTGTTTGGGGCCCGATGACACCGGGAAGGTCGTTGAAGATAAAAACAACAACATAGGTCCAAGGATAGAGCCCTGGGAAACCCTGCTTTAATGAGGAAATGTTCTACAAGCGTGGCCTTTCAACATGAGCTTTATTACCCGAATTCTTAAGATGGATTGGACTGACAAATATTAGGTTATAGGCACCATAGCATTTGAGTTTGTGGAAAAGGCCAGTATGCCAAACTCTATCAAACGCCTTTGCGATATTTAAATCCACTGCTTGAGCCTCGTCGTTCTTATCTAAAACCTGATAAAGATATTGAGTAATAACCATCAGCATATAGACAGTTGACCCAAAGAAACGAAAGCCATATTGTTTATTTAAACATTTCAGAGTTGATTAGAGCCTTTCGAAAGGTAAAAAAATACAAATAATAGGACGATAATTCGAATGATTAGAAAGTTACCAGAGTTTCTAAAGACAGGAAACACAGAAGAGGATTTCCAAAGTTTGGTTCTTTTTTGTCCCAAACTTTTAATTCTGTTTTTCTTTCTTGTTTTTCTCAACATTTCTTTCTTTCTTTCTTTCTTTCTTTATTTATTTTGTTCTTTCTTTCTTTCGTTCTTTCTTTCGTTCTTTCTTTCTTTCTTTCTAAGAGATTTCTACTCATTCATTTTAGGTTTCTTACAGCTATCCTTGCGGCTTTTCTTGCTTTCTTTCTTTCTTTCTTTCTTTCTTTCTTTTCCTCTTTAGCTCTTTAGCACTTTCTCTAATTTCGTTTATTTGTTTGTTTCTTTCTTTCTTTCTTGTTCAGTTATTTTTTTTGTGGTTTTCCTCAACGTTCTTTCTTTTTTCTTTCTTTGTTTCTTTGTTTCTTTGTTTCTTTCTTTCTTTAGCGCTTTCTCTAATTTCGTTTATTTGTTTGTTTGTTTCTTTCTTTCTTTCTTGTTCAGTTATTTTGTTTGTGGTTTTCCTCAACTTTTTCTTTTTTTTTCTTTCTTTCTTTCTTAAGAGATTTCTACTCATTCATTTTAGGTTTCTTACCGCTATCCTTGCGGCTTTTCTTTCTTTCTTTCTTTCGTTCGTTCGTTCTTTCTTTCTTTCTTTCTTTCTTTAGCTATTTGTTTGTTTCTCTGATTTCGTTTATTTGTTTCTTTCTTTCTTGTTCAATTATTTTTTTGTGGCTTTGCTCAACTTTCTTTCCTTCTTTCTTTTTCTTTCTTTCTTTGCATGCTTCCATCTTTCAGTCATATCTTTGACTGCATTCTTCACATACTCGATAACGATTCTAAAACGATCTCCATTTATCTCTAATGACATCACAAATGTAGCAACAAAAAATTAGAATCGATTTGCGTAAAGACCAGGCGATTTTTAAAGATTTTTTCTTCCTTAATTACACAGCGAGGAAAGCGAGCGTGTGTCAATTTCAGAGAAATAATGGAATTTCTTTTATCAGACTGTATGCATCCAAAATATATTCTGGTACTCTCGGTCTATCAGTTCAAATTCGTATTGTTTCTTCAGGAGCCTTCCGTTCTGTGTATTAGCACATAATCATTTGACTGATACCAACGAGGCCAGACGAATGTATTGTAAATTAGGAACTTAACATTCAAAATGACCGCATAAAATAAAAAAAAAATGATAGGTGATTACGTACTTTGTTTGGTGGAGCGAATACAAGCGATGCGCAAAACATTCGACGAGACATGGAAAGAGTGTGATTACCTGAATTTCACAGTTTGATAAAACTGTTGGCAAGCATCTTAGGCCATCGGTATCGTTTGAAATCAGGACATTCAATAAAATATCTAGGTGTTCTGTAACCCGCACAGTTGTTCCGTAAAATGCCTATGTGTTCTTTAAAATGTCTACGTGTTCTATTGAGTGTCTAGTTGGTCTATAAACTATCTATGTGTTCCGAAAATGTCTACGTCTTCTATAAAATGTCTACCTGTTACTTAAAATGTCTAGGTGTTCGGTAAAGTGTCTAGGCGTTCTATAAAAAAAATACGTGTTGTATAAATTTTGTAAGTGTTTTGTAAAGTACCTAGGTATTCCATAAAATGTCTAGGTGTTCTATAAACTGTTTTGTAAACTGCTTACGTCTTCTATGAACTGTCTACGTTTTCGATAAAGTGTCCAGGTGTTCTATAAACTGTGTAGGTGTTCTGCAAAATATCTGGATGTCTTATAAAATGCCTAAGTATCCGATTAAGTGTATGGGTGTACAAAAATGCCTACGTGTTCTATAAAATGTTTACCGGTTCGATAAAGTGTTTAGGTGTTCGATAAAGTGCACAGGTGTACTACCAAATGTTTACGTGTTCTATAAACTGTCTTGGTGTTTTGTAAAATGTCTACGTATTCATTTCTAGTTTATTTAATGAAACATGAATAGAGAGAGAGAGAGAGAGAGAGAGAGAGTTGAGAGAGACAAACAGAAAGACAGAGAAAGAGAGTGGGCGATTTAGGTGGAAAGCATGGCGCATCTTCACTGAGACCTCTATACCTTCGACCTTTTGCCACATCTGAGCTATGCTTATTAAATCACCATATATATATATATATATATATATATATATATATATATATATATATATATATATATATATATATATAAAGAGAGAGAGAGAGAGAAAGAAAGAGATAGAGAGTCCATCAGATAGGGTTAAATTGGCGCTTCTTAAACAAGAGATTGAAAATGCATGTACACCAATCCCAGTGGACATTTTGGCCAACATTGCCCAAGCAGTAGGTCGCAGTAGAAATAAATGTCTAGAAGCTAACATCCACCATTTTGAGCATCTCTTGTGATTGCAGAGTCCAAAGTTATCTTGTATTCATTTCGTGACGTCTGAATAAATTTAAGTTTGCTGTATCTATACAAGTTTTCCTTTCCTGAGGCGTGTTTCAGTTTTGTGGGCGGCCTCCATATATACACAGATATTAAGAATAAAAGCCGAAGCTTAAAATATGAAATAAACTCAGTGTTTCATGCAATGGCCCTCAGCATGCCATGCAGATCTTACTCAAGCATCATTCATTTTATTAATGCTCCGTCAGAGATCAAGATAGAAATAAAAAAAAGGATAAAAAAAGCAAAGAGATACTGATTAATAGTATGTAGCGTTTGGTTGTTTTGTATTAGTTAGACACGTGTCACGTGGAATGAAGTAAGAGATACTATTCAAATGTGTGCGAGAAACATAGTGAATGCTAAAGACGCAGCAGGATGTTTTCAATATTTTTTCTGGTTTAATTTTTCATTAACGTCGAGAACGTTACACACACACACACACACACACACACACACACATATATATATATATATATATATATATAAAAGTGAACATTGAAGTCAACACTTAGAGGCGGCCAAAAAGATAATCAGCCAAAAAAATAAATGTAGTAATAGACAAATGAAAAACTGCTCCCGCCAAAATAATAGTTAGAATAAACTACAGCAATCAACCCCAAAACTGAATAAATAGCTTTAATTATCTTCCCAAACGAAAACAAAACTATTAAATAAGCGATATAAACGAATTTTTACTACGTTAATAAAACACCGATTAAAATTAAAATAAATAAATAAATATATAAGATGAGAAATAAAAATAAAAATAAAAGTAAATAAAGACAAGCAAAATAATCTAACCAAATAAATAAATAAATAAATAATAGACTTCCGGCAAAATAACTGCCAAAATAGTCTACCCACAATGCACCACTGACCCGTATATATAAATAGCCGGAAAAAAAAACAACACTCGTGGCCTAGCATGAAACAACCTGTCGCCTCCAAGTATTGACTTCAATGTTCACTTTTATATTTACATACTCTATCTCTGATATTGAGCACTTTAACCCATAAATATAGCACACCTTAAGAGTATATCTCTTCATATATATATATATATATATATATATATATATATATATATATATATATTTAGGCATGTCTGATTGAGTAATTGGCAAACATTATGTCTGCCTACTTTTATCATAATCCGTTCATGCTTCATTAAAAGCGACAGACTGGGTACTACGGTTAACTTTTTTATTTAATTTTTCTTGTGTTCGTACAAATGTTTTTGGGACACAGAGTGTGTAGAAACTGTCCAAATGTTCTATAATTCCGAGCGCTTTCGGCTATAATTTTAGACATTGTCAAGGCTAATTTCATATTTTTCAATTTAATTGGGTGCGGGAGTGTATGTTTTTAGTCTTATGGACATGTTTTTTTTCCGAACAGAGTTGGAACATTGTTAATATTATGAAGTGTTGGCTTTTTATATTATTAAGGCTTCTATTATTTTAATTTTTTTTTTACACGTTATTATGTTTGTATTTTCTAGTATGTTTCGGATGGAGTCTGGTAAGTTTCTGTGTGTTTACATGTGTTCTAATAGAACATGCCTAATAGAACATTCCTATCCGGCCATAGCTGTATTAGACCTGTGGTCGGATAGGTGTAACGTAAGGCGTCTGGATAGGTATGTAGTCGTATGACCGATGTAATTAGTTCTGAATTCGAATTGATTGCTGAGTTCAGGGAGAAGAAGAGGGTTAACATCATTCCCAAGAGTATTAGCATGTAAGTGAATGTAATTGATTCGAACTCGACTCTCCGGTTCCTCAAAATCTAGCCGCTATCCGCTACTCCACCGTGCCTTCCATATATATATATATATATATATATATATATATATATATATATATATATATATATATATATATATATATATATATATGTATGTATGTATGTATATATATATATATATATATATATATATATATATACATACACACATATTATATATATATATGCGTGTGTGTGGGGGGTCTATAAATTGTCTATGTGTTTTGTAAGCTGTCTACGTGTTCTATGAAATGTCTACGCGTTCGATAAAGTGTCTAGGTGTTCTGTAAGATGTGGAGGTGTTCTACCAAATGTCTGGGTGCCATATAAAATGTCTACGTGTTAGATAAAATATGTAGTAGTTTTGTAAAATTCCTGCATATAATATATCTCTGCAAGTTCAATTGGTTAGAATGTTTGTTTTCCAACCACGAGAGCCAGATTTGAATTCTACCATGGTCGTTTTGTCATGAAGGTGCCTTCCTGATATTATTGTTCTACCATCGTGTGAAACCATTTGCAAATTTATATATATGCACAAGATTACTAAAATTTGGACAGACGGTCAAATATCAGAAGTTTTCAAAATCTCGGCTGAGAAAATTTTCAGCTTCCAATCTTGCATTTTTCATTAAAAAAAAACAAAAAACAAAACAAACGGCGAACGTTGCGTTATGATAAAAGAACTCCCAGATTTCGACACGAACATGACAAAATCCAACTCTCTATAAAATAAACTGATAGCATGAAAAAAAAAATTAACGTAGGCAAACATGGATAAACGTCTGAAGTAAGACGTAGTGTCAAAGGGACAATTTTTCACATGACACCGCTTTCTTAACACCCTTCACTATCTTCAGTAATGTTTATTGTTTTAAAAAGCGATGTTTAGAATTAGAATAATATCGGAACACTGGATGAAAATGAATTTTTACATTTTTTTTGTTCTTGGGAATTTACAACAAAAATATTAAACACTAGTTATTTGCAAGAAAATTTTATATTTATGACATTCTAAAATCTAATGCAATAAAAACCTATCCAATGCATTGACCAATTTATAAAGAAAAAATATAAAAACATTTTTATTCATAAATTTTTAAACTTTCATTAACCTATTAAAATATGTGACCCACCTATAAGGGGATGCTTATTACTTGCCATTTTATAAAGTTTGGATCAATTGGCAATTAGCTGATGTTTTGCCGCGAGTTCAACTGGTTAGAATGTTTACTTTTCAAACCACGAAGTTCTAATAGACAATGTTTGTTTTTTTTGTTTTTTTTAATCTTATCACCCCAATCAAGACTGGAAGCCACTAGCACGCAAGGGGTTACAGAAGGTTTGGAGGAAGAGCAGATAGGAGTGGTAAAGGAGAGGTGGAGAAAGATAGTGGATCGATCAAGGCAAGGGGGTTACAGAAGATTTGGAGCGAGAGCAGAGAGGAATGAAAGGTGAAAGGATGTGGAGAAGGGAAGTGGATAGATCAAGGCAACTGGAGATGTCGATTGACGTTACACTTAAATAGTTGGAGATTATATTTGTCAGGGAAACAGGAATAAGGAAGGGAGTTCCACAGGCGAGATGTGCGAGACATGAAGCTATTGGAGTAGAAGAGACATCTACATCTAAAAGTTTCAACGGTGAAGGGGTGGGAACGGGATGCCAGCCTCGTAGGACAATGCAATAAATAAATAGTGTAAAATAAACAAAACATGTTGTCAATACTTAGGAACAAAGAAAATGCATAAACTGACCTTCATATGTTTATATTTTATTACAATTCTAATCATCGCTTCTTAAAACAATAAACAATGCTGAAGATTAAAGCTAGTTAGGAAATCGGTGTAACGTGAAAAACCGTTCCTTTTGCACTTCGTCTTATTGCGGGAACGTTTTTTTCTGTTTATAAATGTCTTGTAAATAGCTAATGGTGTTAGCCGAAAGTACTCAGATATGGGAAATTTCATATTCCACTACCCACCGGATATCAAAAAATTACTCGAAGTGAAGGATAAATAAGAAAAAAAGTAATCAAAACTGGTTTTTAATGAAACTTTTATTTGGTTTAGATTGGTTTGATTTATTTTATATTGTTTTACGGCATATCAACCTCAATGGGTTATTTAATGCCGACAACATTTTTAGGATAGATTCGTATGCATAGAATATGTATTCTTTGGTTTAGATTGGTTTGGCTTATTTTGTTTTACGGCATATCAACCTCAATGAATTATTTAATGCCGACAAAATTTTTTATTGCTGGTAATATTTTGTTTTGTTAAAATGCAACAACGAAGCAAAAGATTCACTCAATATATATTTTTTATTTTAAATCATTTCACCCCAAGCAAGGTGATAAAGGTACCAAGACGGAAGAATTTACTAAGTGTGAAAGAAACAGTAAAAATGTTATTGAAGAGAGAGGGGGGGATAAGAGAACAGGATTCAATGAAAGTAAAGATGGCGCCTGAAAAAGGTTGAATGGAGATTTCAAAAGCGTGAGAAGAACCGATAAACACAGAACTTACCCTTACATCTAGCAATTTCTACAGTGAAATGAGACGAGCAAGTTGGGCTTAAATTCATAAATTCTAGGTACGAAAGAGGATATCTCATCAGAAAAATTACCATGAAAATATTTATAGAAAAGGCAAAGGGAAGCTACGTTATGTATATTTGCGTGCGTGCGTGCGTGCGTGCGTGCGTGCGTGCGTGCGTGCGTGCGTGCGTGCGTGCGTGCGTATGTGTGTTAAAACATTTCGAGATAATGGACGTGAATTTTCTGTGCAGGTGATATTTGCGAATCTATGTACATCAATATTTCCTTGTCTGGAGACACATTCATTTGTGATCGATTCATTTTCGAGTTTACTGATTTTTTCGGCTGAATACACCTCAAAGATCTCGCTCACCATTCCTTGTTTCGTCGTGACAGAATAAATGCATCGGTCTCAAAGTCGGCAGCTGTTGGCTGCGGAGTTCTGACACACGTCAAACGCCAAAGAAAATCTAATCTTCACAAACCACTTTTTGTCTTTCCCCACCCCGAAACCAGAAATAGATTTGCTGAATATGTTTTTGCCAAAGCGGGGTGGGGGTGTTCTTTTACAATCAAATTCAATTTACAATCCTATCCAGAGTTCTACTCATCTGAACTAGTGGCGCAGTTCTCCTGGTGCTGGCGGTTAAAATTCAGTCCCAGATAAAAAAAAAAAAAGAAGTAAATATTTTAAATAGTTAGATCTCACTCCCTTGGAGAATTCGTCACGTGACGTGACAAAATCCCGCAATCGATTTGCGTCGTAGTAGAACTGCATGTACTGCAGCCGTGACAGCAGTGGTACGTCTATAGAAAGATAGCCTGACGGAATCTATCTCTTCAGACTGGTTTTGAATTCAGGATTTTCCTCGTCCTAGACTGGTTACTTTCTCATCATAACAGGGTCATTCTATTTAACACATAGATAGAGGAGAAGCGATGGATTCATACCTATTCTAACGGTGCTGAGCCAACTAGGCTGGAATTCGAACTCTGCTTGCTGATTTCCCTTTCCGAGTTGCTAACCGTTCTACTACCTATATACACTTGAGATTGAGTTTAACAGAAATATACCCGCTTACATGGGCCTATCCAAGTCTAAGTTAATCTATACCCAGAGTTGTGAGCCAGGAATAAAGATAGTGTCCAATAGTTGCATGAGCCAGAAAAAAATTCTGTGAACTAATATTCAAAGTTTTCAAAAAGGAGATAGACTGAATTCATTTCAATAAAAAAAAGAAAAAAATATTTTGGAAAAAGGAATTAGTACCAACAAAAAAAAAGGAATTGTTAAATAAAATGATTTAAGAATGAAATTCAAATAGATACAAATAAAACTGGCGACAATATACATTTTTTTACATGACGTCGAAGACGAAGATTAAGCTAGGAGCGACATTTTAGGAAGGCGAAAATATTGACCTGTCTTTTCACATAGGCGAAAAAAAAAAACACAAGGTGTAAAGTCAAGTGAACGTGGTGGTCATTTCAACGGCACATTGTCTTTATCACTGCCACGCCCGATCCATCTCCCTGATAAATTCTCATTGAGATAAGTTCGCAATGTCCACTTACTTTTTACACGGTTTAATAAAAATTTGAGATCATTTGACCAAGAATTGGCTATGTAATTAGATTACAAAATAATGTCAATTTTTTAGGGATACCCATTATATATATATATATATATATATATATATATGTGTGTATATATATACATATATATACCATATAGCATACCTCTAATAATATATTTTTATTATATATATATATTCTCACCGTCCGGTTCAACACAGGGTTACACTAAACTGTAAGGAAGAAGCATTTTTTTTATTCATAATATAAACTTTAACGCTGTCATTCTACATCGAGCAATTTCTTTATGACCACCAGAACTGTTTAATATATATATATATATATATATATATATATATATATATATATATATATATATATATGTATATCCGCCAAACAATTATCTTTAAATGTTAAAATTGGTTCTCAAAAATAGAATTTCCTATGACTTAACAATATATATATATATATATATATATATATATATATATATATATATATATATATATGCTGAACTGAGATGGAACAAATACATTGAGTCAATTGCTTCATCCACCGCAAGGAAAGTTGGCTCCCTGTGCCGGCCCAGGAAATTTTTCTCCCCGGCATCAATCCTCCAAATTTACAAATCAACGCTTGCATGGAGTATTGCTGCCATATATGGTCTGGAGCCCCTTCTGTTTGCCTGGGGGTTCTTGATAAGATCCAGAGGGGTATGCAATGTAATTGGCCCTGATCTGGCTTCTCGTCTGCAGTCTCTCTCTCTCACAGACGCGCCGTCGCCTCTCTCTGTCTCTTTTACAAATACTTCCATGGTAATTGCTCCGATAAGCTGCTATCGCTGGTTCCCAGTCTCCATGAATTCAAGCGTCCTACGAGGCTGGAATCCCGTTCTCACCCTTTCACTGTTGAAACTGTTAAATGTAGACGTCTCTTCTACTCCAGACGTCTCTTCTACTTCATATCTCGCACCTCACGCCCGTGGAACTCCCTTCCCTATTCCTGTTTCCCTGACAACTCCAACTATTCAAATGTAACGTCAATCGACATTTCCAGTTGTCTTGATCTATCCTATATCCTTCTCCACATCCTTTCCTCTAACACTCCTATCTGCTCTCGCTCCAAATCTTCTGTAACCCCTTGCGTACTAGTGGCTTCCAGCCTTGCCTGGGGTGAAAAGCTTAAATATATATATATATATATAAATGGTGGTACTCGTTTGGAAAAACCTCGGATGGCTCAACTTGCAAATCGGTACCCGAGGAAAAATGGGGTATAAAAAAAGAAAGAACGAAGAACATTAAAACAAGGCGAAGACAATCGTCCAGTGTTTAAGCTCTTTAAGTCCAAAGAAAAAAAACAAAACGAGTAAAAAGACAACTACGTAAAG
>OZ038505.1:95057017-95062017 GCA_964036315.1 Acanthosepion esculentum | reverse complement strand
GATGTACGACGAAGTGAAAAAAGTTTTCGTGTGACCTGTTTCGTAGTGAATTTCTTATGTTGGTAGCACTCTAGATGCGCACGTAGAAGATACATACACACATACGTGTGTGTGTGTGTGTGTGTGTGTGTGTGTGTGTGTGTGTGTGTGTGTGTGTGTGTGTGTGTGTGTGTCAGTCTGCCTGTTTGTGTCCATGTGTGTGTTTAGTTCTGGTCAAATTGCCATCAGTACCATGTGACGTTTTTTTCATTATATGATTACGGATGTGTAGCCTATTCATTTCATTTACTTTTATTACAGAAAAAAAGACATATTGATCTTTGATCACGCTATCCATGACCCTTTAGGGGTCAAACCACGTCACTGTTGTAACTACACTCAGGAAAACGAAAGTTCTCCAAAGAATCATGAAACATACATGTCGATGATTTTTCTTTTTCTTGTTTGAGTTTTGTCAACGTGACGTTAGAATTTGCTTTCGTGAAATTCTATTTTCTTTTTCCTGTTCACTGTTGACTTAACAACCACTTTTTCTTGGTTTACTTTTTTGTTTTGTTTCTTGTTTCTTTTTTTAAATAAGGAAATTTTTTTTTTTCATTTTGTTAACTTTCTTAAATATTGAACAAGGAATGTTTTATTATCCGTAATATTCTTTGGGAAGTTCTTAACGTATTTTATTTCATTTATTTGGTCATGAAAAATATCAAATACGTTTTTCAAATAGGTTTTTTAATCCGTAGAAGAGTATTTGAGCGAACACGACAAAATTAACTGAATAGGAATCTCCAGAATATATCTTACGGATCTATAAGTCTACCATTCGTTTATGCTTAGAATATTGCTGCCACATATGGTCCGGTGCCCCTGCTATTTACCTTGGGCTCCTTGATAAAATGCAAAGAAGAATCCGCAATATTTTCGGTCCTGATCTTTCAGTTTCATATATGGGGATGGTAGCTGAGAGATGAATGGTGAAGTTAGTAGGTAGGTACCTAGATGGATGACCGCTTTGAATAGACGGTGCTTCAAGTTTGAATCTGATCCTTATGTAATGGATAACGGCTCAGAATTGGAAATTGGAGTGCCGAGTTCCAATTGGGTTTCTTATATTCACTTCAGAACTAGCCATGAGAAAGTATGTATAATCCACCTTTTTCCCATTCCCAGCTATCGATTAATTAGAAGAAGTTGTATCTGTAAAAATAAATAGTATCTCCAAAAGCATTCTTACTGTCTAAAAATATTTTCTGGTTTTAAATAACTTTCAAAAGGTTGACAAGCCGTAAAAAAATCAATGAATTAGAATTCAAAAGTGATTCAGAGTCCTTGTTGGAGATAAATTGTTTTCCAGCCTCCAATCTCCTTTCGTATTGCATCGGGGAGAAAACAGTTCCACTGAAACAGCCTATTTCCACGAACCACTGCTCTGTATAACAGATCCCAGAAGGATGTTTCCCCAATCACTTCGTCCTGGGTATGACGATAAACTACATCCATGTCCTGGGTATGACGATAAACTACTTCCAACAGCAAGGCCTCTGATAATACGTTTTTGAAAAAATAATGTTGCCAGCTGGACGTTTTTGAAAAAATAATATTACTAGCTGTACGTTTTTGAAAAAACTTTACCAGCTATACGTTTTTGAAAAGAATAATGTTACCAGCTGTACGTTTTTGAAAAAATATTACCAACTATACGTTTTTTGGAAAAATAATATTACCAGCTATACGTTTTTGAAAAAATAATATTACCAGCTATACATTTTTGAGGAAAAAATATTAACAGAAATAGATTTTTGACAAAACAAAAATATTACCATAAAAAAAAAAAAGTTGCCGGCATTAAATGACCCATTGAGGTTGATGTGCCGTAAAGCAAAGTAAACCAAACCAAACCCAATCACTGCAATCTTAACCTGTTCAAGTCCAGAGTTAACCGTTATATTCCCGTCCTATCCGTATAAACTACCCCTTAACGTAACACTTTACCTCCATTGGTCTCCTGTCCTTATACACAATGACCTTTACTATAAAAAAAAACAAAAAGATAATAAAGCATCTGAAAAGCAAGAATATAGATATGTGTACGTCTTTTTAGGCAGAGAGATACACAGATAGCGGTAAGTATAGTGATAGCGAATTCGAATTATGGAAGCTTTCTTTATGCTATTTAAATTCTTTACTGCTTTTCGTTGTGGATGAAAAGAATTGAGAATGGGAATATTGCACAGCTGAGTGTATCGTGTCTCCGAAATATCAAAACGAAACTCGTAAATATAAGGTGTATAAGGTATTTAGCCAATGGATTTTTATGTAGAAAATACCGCCAATCGAGTGACACTGATCAGATTTGTAATAAACGTTAAACTCTAAACATTCTCAAACTAATCCTCTTCTAGTGTTTAGATATTTGCTTTGGATTTTACGACCGACATTTTGACTAAATCTGTAATTTCTTTTCTTGTTCAGCTGGGAAGTCTCAGAAAACTTTACGACTCCGAAACTCGTTGTTGTCAGATAAAAACATCACTTGTGAAGATATTACACTTTCACGGGTTGTTTCGGTTAAGAGTAGAAATGGGAGGTCTCATTAGATAATGGGGAACTTTCACAGACAGACACTGGAGGACATAAGTAACATACCCCCGGTGTTAAGTATATAAACGGTTGAGTGGCTAGAGACCAAGTGTATTTTTGTTTTTGTGTCTCGTTGGCACGAGAAGAAAGTCAATCTGAATTGCTAATACCATTGTCGTTGTGGTTATTTTACAATTTTAACTATTCTCTTTTTAGAATTTGGAATTATTTAATTTTGCTATTTTTCTGATTCTTTTAAAATATTTTACTTCTATGGCGGCAGTAAGAATTGTTTTATTCGTCTTTAGTATCCATATCCACTCGAGTAGCTTCTTCGCAGGGATGACTGGCGGGGGGACTTCACCACATTAATTTAACTTTGATGAGAAAACAGGACTCACACAATAACCACAAGACATTGTTGTACATAAAATATATGTATATTAACAAGATGTACAATATCAAACAACGAAGTGAAAGAAAACATGCATTTAAGTAAGAAAGGTTGAATTAATCAAGAGTTGTCTCCCTTTGATGGCGTTTAAGAGTTCAGTGAGAGAGAATTATTTGGTTTAAAGTTCACTGGATAAATGTTCATGAGTTTTTCATGATATGATTGATCTTGTGATATTACTGTTGAAAAGTATTGTTGTGTCAAAAGAAGTTTTTAGTGAAGGTGTACAAATTATCATCAGCATGTGGGAGTGAGAGTGTTTGGCGCGTCATAGATTCGTTTAGCAGTTGAGGTCTCACTAATTGAGATGAGAAAAATCTTGGCTTAAATAAGCGACTATAGGCTCCGATTCGTTGCGCGGGAAAAATTATTCTTCACGTGCAAACGATCTGATTGGTTGGCATCAATCAATCAGCGAGCGAGCTTTGGGGAGACTCAAGGAAGCTGCTGTGAGCCACTTCTCCCAAAAGTGCACTTAAAAAATAAGGCGATTCCAAAATTGTTGCATTACTGCGATTTGTAAATTGCCTGTAGAAAATGAATTAGTGATTTATTAGCCAATGATCGTTTGGCATTGTACATGTGATTTTGTGTTTGTATATGTTCGTGCGTAAGTAGGTAAATAGGTTCACACACTTCTATCGGAGGAAACTTCCGCCCTGGCCGAATTAAGACTAGAAGAGAGAACTAAAGTAAAGCTATATATATATATATATAAGTAAACGCTAAATAGCAGTCGATTCGATAATAGAGTTTGGATTTTAGAAGACTTTAAGCACAAAAAACGAGACACAAGATTAACCCTTTGAGGCCTACGTTCCTGAACAATTTTAACTCTTCTGCCTGAGCTCTTAAATCAAAATTCGCAAATAATTGGTATGCAATATTTCACGGTAAATATAAAAATAGTTACAAGTGTTTACCTACCGTTCAACCGGTGGCCGGGCATTAAGTCGTTTTTATCTAGCACTGTTGAACCGGTCGCTGGTCATTACGCCATTTTTCTCTACCACCGGTAAAGCGGTGGTCAGGGTTCAAAAGGTTAAGTTAGAGAAAATTTAATAACGATTCATAAACACAGATAACCAATTAGAACGAAACGCCGACAAATATTAATAAATGGGTTTCGATTACTTGTCAAGACAATTCTTTTTTAAAAGAATACGGGGTTGCTAACCGAATCTTTGCCACTCTACATCTTGTATGACTCATCATCCATCATAATAATCAATCCACTTGACCAAGTGTAGCCGTATACTGACTGAGCAGCTGAATATCTGACCAGTTCTCTTCTAATGGCTCGGTTGCATGACAATGTCTGAGTCTATATGATTTAGCTTTCCGTCCATTCAGTGTGATATATTTATGGGATAAAGTGCTTAATATCAGAGATAGAGCGTGTATAAATATAAAAGTGAACATAGAAGTCAACACTTAGAGGCGACAGTCTGTTTCATGCTAGATGCAATCGTCAGGACACGAGTGCTGTTATTTTTCTCGGCTATTTATATATACGGGTCAGTGGTGCATTGTGCGTGGTCTATTTTGGCGGTTATTTTACCGGAAGTCGTTTATTTGTTTATTTATTTATTTGTGTCAAATTATTTTGCTTGTTTTTATTTAATTTTATTTTTATTTTTTATCTTATATATTTTTTTATTTTTTTATATTTTGATCGGTATTTTTATTAACTTTTATATTTATATATATATACATATATATATATATGTATGTATGTATGTATGTATGTATGTATGTATGTATAAATGTCAATAGTATTTCAAGATAATCTTTTTAACGGTGGTTATAAGGTCTTCTAACAGGCCTATTTCTTGACTGGCGGTGTCTCATACAGTGTCATTTGCGTTACGTTATAGACAGGAGATCCCTAGAATGGTTCTCTAGCATCTCATTTCTAATGCTTGGATTGTTCGCTGTAACTCTGTCGTTAATGTTCAAGATTCGCAGG
>OZ038505.1:95039517-95052017 GCA_964036315.1 Acanthosepion esculentum | reverse complement strand
CATAAACGTTACTGCCCACACAATAACCGTTAGAATAATACAGTAGAACTACCCATAATGCATCACTGACAAGTATATATATAAATAGTCGAGCTAAAACAGAAGGCAAATTGCCTGACAATTGCGTTTAAGCATTAAACAGGCTGTTGTTGCTCGGCGTTGACCTCAATATCCACGGCCTCTAGACAACTTCGCACTATCCTGCCTATCTTCATGATGGTCTCCTTGTTCAAATTGGTGAATGCAGCCATAATCCTTGCCTTCAGTTCATCTTTGGTATTACAAAAAGTTTGTCTCTCACAAAATAATCAAGGGGGTTGCAGTCTGGGTAGTTAGGTGACGAGATGTAAGGGGTGATGTGGTCGCAGAAATTTTCTGACAGTCGTAACTGGGTTCTGCTGGTGCATGGTGCAGAGTCCTGTTGCCAGAGATAAGATCTTTCAGTCGTCATCACCTTGACCCAGAGCACCGCAGCCTCTTCAAAGCACTTGATCTAGGTTTCCGCTTTGAGTGTGAGGTCCTGTGGGAAAAGGAATGTAGACATAACGTCGACATCATTAGTGATCACTCCAAACACTATATATATGGATACGAAAATTCAGGTTTACAGAGCTCTTGTCCCTGCCATCCTTTTGTACGCCTCAGAGTCGTGGACCCCGTACAGGTACCATATACGCCAGTTGGATGTTTTGCATGCAATCTGTGGAGTTTAACTATCAAGATCGGATATCTAACGTAGACCTGTTTAACAGATATAATGTTGGAGGAATCGAGACTTTTCTCATAGAGTCTCAGTTACGATGGACTGGTCATGTCTTGAGAATGTTTGATGACAGGAAACCCAAGATCCTAGTGTACAGCCAGTTAGATCAGGGCTACACGAAGGTAGGACGCCCATGGCTAAGATACAAAGACAAGCCGAAGACCAACTTGTCAGCTGTCAATATACCGCATAACACCTTCGAGCGCTTAGCCTTGGAGCTGGTAGAATGGAGATCAACGTGTTTTAGTAGACTCAGCAGTTTTCAATCTGATTGTCTAAATCGTCTTCAAGAAGCGAGAGCAAAATCTAAAAGGTCAGTCAACCAAACAGTGATCTCATCCCACGATGCTTACTCTTACTCTATATACCGCCTCCTTTGTAAATCACTAGCGGATCTTAAGTGTCACTTAAGATTATCGAACAAAATTTCATAACTGAAACAATTAAGTTGTCAGGTCTTCATACGTCGAAACCGACGCGAGAATCCATTATATATATATATATATATATATATATATATATATATATATATATATATATATATATATATATATATATATATATGTGTGTGTGTGTGTATGAAGAAATATAGTTTTATGGTGTGCTATATTATTTGGGATAAAGGAATCCCGCCAAAATAACTGTCAGAATAGACTACAACAAACAATCCAAAAATTGGACTTAAAAACAGCTATAACTGCTATATATCGATAAAAAAACATCACTACGTTACTCAAAAATCGAAAACCAAATAGAGTAATTAAATATACAAAATTTAAAAGAAAGTAAATAAATAAAAAACTACTAAAAAATTAATTCAAATGAATAAATAAATGAACAAATTAACAAATCGCCCCCGCTAAAATAGCCGTTAGAACTAATAAAAATAAACATAAATAAGAAAAAAAAGTAAAAATAATGAATCTAAATAAATAAATTAAAATCTGTCTACCCGCCAAAATAACAGAATAGACTACGGCAAGCAATATAAACAACTATTAAGTAAGTGAGCTAAGCAAATCCCCACCAATTTTTTACTACGTTAATAGAACATCAATATACGAAAAGAATAAATAATACAAAATGAAGTAAAATAAATTAACCCAAACAAATAAATAAATAAATAAACAAGCCACTCCCGCAAAAATAACCGCCATAATAAATTACACACGATGCACCACTGACCCACATATATAAATAGCCGATGGAAAATCCAGCATTCGCGGCCTGACGATTGCGTCCAGCCTGTCGCCTCTGAGTGTTGATTTCAAAGTTCACTTATATATATATATATATATATATATATATATATATATATATATATATATATATATATATATAGGATGCGATGGGTAAATTGTCACCATTTTATATTTTTAAATTCACGCATGTTTTGATTTCGGAAACTGTACAGCATAGTGGAGTCAGTTAGACACTGTCTGTGAGAAAAAGTAAAGCTTGCTTTACTGTCAACTAATACGTAGCATACACTATAGAAAAGTAATGGAGATAAGATATAAAAGTCTGCAATTAAAACCTGGTAGAGAACAGCACAATCATCATAAAAGTATTTGTGAAAGGCTTTTGTCCAGCAATATTCAATATTTTCATTGTTATTTTCTCACAATTTTAACCCTCAAGACGGTTAGGCAACAACTAAAATTCCTGACATCGTAAATCTTATTTATGCGATGGTCGGAGATGCTACCGTTGATATCTGAAGTTTAAGAATGAGTTATTTAAACAGAAGTGGGGTTTGTAAATTAGATGCAAGCATCTGAAACTATTTCTTATCAATCAGCTGGAAGCAAGATATGGGGAAATCTGATCAATGAATATTAATGTTAACCCCCAATGACATGAACATAGAGTTATTCCAATGTTATTAACCACATCTGACAAAATTAGCCATCCGACAAGAATATACAAACACCTATTCCAAAGTAATCTATATCTATAGCTATCATTCAGCGTACATTAAAAATCTTGAAAACTGGCGTGTGCTTCATAGACTACTCAAAAGCAGATATTTACTTGACCCCCGCCCCACTAAGTCAGGTTGTGACACAAGGTCAGTTTTTAACGTGTGGACCCGAGTGTTTTCACGGACCGCTGTTCTTAGCTGGTCATAGCTTGTCCAAGCTGGTCAGAGCTCGTCTAAGCTAGTTATAGCTGGTCTTGGCTTGTCATAGCTGGTCCAAGCTGGTCAGAGCCGGTCCAAGCTAGTCGTAGCCATGATACCACCAGCACAGGGACGGAGCCCTGTGCCAGGTAAGTATCTAGACTAGTCAAAAGTATTTAATAATGTAAGATACACAGATCTATTTAAGCGACCAGAAAAGCTTTATTTATTGGTGAAAGACATTGGAATAATCCAGAAAATTGTAGGTATGTTAGAATAGGAACAAGACTGAAATCGCCTCCCCACCAAAAAATATGCAAAATCCAAACTATAAATTTCGAAATGACACGCCTCGAGTCTAATACATTTTTGATTCTTCCTTGCCACCCATGAACTCATGGAAGGATTCTCCCAGGCTCATTCACAGCTCCGTAGTCACGACCCTCTTGATGACTCCCACCTCCGGAAAACGGGTTCCCTTGATGAATATCATGCTCACTATTTACATTATTCGGACTATTGTCCTCATCTTTGTCGCCATATTTATTATAAAGTTTCGGCCGTTGTACGCTCCCGCCTTTATTTTTTTTTTTTCAATCTGTTTAATTTTTGTACTTGGCGAGCCTTGACTACATCGAATTCATGTCTGAAGGATTTATCCAGGTCATTTTTTATCCTTCTCTGGTCGTCTTCATTGAGCTTGTAGTCTCTGTTTTATCCAACGATTGTAATGGATTCTTTCTCAGACAAGGGCATGTCCCGCTTTCTCTGCGACCAGACGGGCTCTCCTTGAATTGACGGGGAGTCTTGGTGCCAAGCCAGAAGGGATGAGTTGTAGAACTCTGCATCGGTGTAGCAATGTCAGATGGTTCGATATTCGTGCCAGTTTCTGGCAGGATTTTTCAATGTGTCTCCATATTTTTGATGTTTCGGGTCCGTACCGGTCCTTCAGTATCTGTCTATATTTTTGAGATGAAACGGCCGAAACGTTGTGATAAATATGGCGACAAAGACGAGGACAATAGTCCGAATAATGTAAATATTGTACATAATACCTAATCTCAGAAATATAGACAGATACTGAAGGGCCGAAACTTTGTAATAAATATGGCGACAAAGGTGAGGACAATAGTCCGAATAATGTAAATAGTGTACATAATACCTAATCTCAGAAATATAGACAGATACTGAAAGGCCGAAACGTTGTAATAAATATGGTGACAAAGATGAGGACAATAGTCCGAATAATGTAAATAGTGTACATAATAACTCATCTCAGAAATATAGACAGATACTGAAAGGCCGAAACGTTTTAATAAATATGGCAACAAAGATGAGGACAACAGTCCGAATAATGTAAATAGTGTACATAATACCTCATCTCAGAAATATAGACAGATACTGAATATCATTCTGTTGCAATCTTCTTACTCACCCGTCTAGGTTTTGTGTGATTTTTTTCCTTTTCCCAAACCTCTTGGGGGTCATCAAGGAAACCCGTCTTCTGGATGTGGAAACCACCAAGAAGACCGTGACGAGAGAGCTGAGAATAAACCCGGGAGAATCCTCCCAGGAGTCTATGGAGTCGTGGCAGAGAAGGATGGGAAAGTGCGTTAGGTTTAAGGGGGATAATTTTGTAGTTTGAGTTGAACATACATTTCTTGTGAATTCAGTACTGTTTATTTTCTGACACACCTCGTGTACTGGAAGAAACGTAGCTGCATTCAAACAGAAAATGAACTGAGTAAGTTTACAAAAATAGACAGGGACAAAATACATTAAAAATCTTAAAACGGGCGTATGTTTCATATACTACACAAAAGTCTTTCATAAAGTCGAACCAAAATAAGTAATAAGGAGTGATAGAGAAAGCAATAAAAACAACAACAATAAAATTGCAATATGAGTTCTGGTAAAAATGGTTACCGAGACACTAATTTTATAAGTCCCCCAACTTCATACACTGATGTTGTGGACGAAATAAAAGGTTCAGTTCTAAAGTATATCGCAGCCGCTTTTGGCTGCTCACTAAAGCAGAAGAGAACAGGGCATTACAGCCTTGACCTTTCGATCATGTTCCTTACAAGCTGGTAATTTCTTTTACAGATGAACTAATTACCTTTTTAGTTCGCTGTTATTACGAACCTAGTCGTAATACGCCTCTAAGCGTTTTACACCTTAGTTTTCGCGTAGCAAATCTCTACTCATTTTTAGATAGATTTTTAGCATTTTAGTGAGGCCATTTCTGTTGTAAGTCTCCTTTAACATAACACAGCGACTCCTCGCCGAATTCTAGGTCGGCTCTGATACGGTCGGTACACAGGCTCCTGGCCTTTGTGACAAGGATGCTGCCCCGGGTTGCGTATTAAGTTACGCTATCATATTTTTTGTCTGCCAACTGGACGCGAGTTGGAACTATCTCTCTCTACTTCAACTCTCTACTTCTGGCTCCTGACCCATGTTATACTCTCGGCATTCCACTCCTACTGGCGGTCCGCACGTCGTCCGCAAACTTTCCCCGTACACACCACTTGTAATTATTACGGGAGGTTTCAATATTCGGACTCGACCATCAGAGCCGCAACGCCAGGAACCATCTGCAACGACCAGCAGAAGCAGCAGCGATCACCAGCCGACCAACAGGGCTAACTAAACCAGACGACCAGCAATGTCCACTTGCGACGACTAACCAACCTTTCCCGTATACTATTGTTAGTAATTACTACGGGAGGTTTTTCGACACCCACTTCGACTCCAACCGTCGACTCAACCGGAGCGTCCGCATCTTCAACGTCCAACCGTCGACTCAACCGGAGCGTCCGCATCTTCAACGTCCAACCGTCGACTCAACCGGAGCGTCCGCATCTTCAACATCCAATCGTCGACTCAACCGGAGCGTCCGCATCTTCAACGTCCAACCGTTGACTCGACCGGAGCGTCCGCATCTTCAACGTCCAACCGTCGACTCGACCGGAGCGTCCGCATCTTCAACGTCCAACCGTTGACTCGACCGGAGCGTCCGCATCTTCAACGTCCAACCGTCGACTCGACCGGAGCGTCCGCATCTTCAACGTCCAACCGTCGACTCAACCGGAACGTCAGCGCCTCAACGTCCAACCGTCGACATGACCAGTATAATCCACTAGTTTTCTTTTAAACGTAGCGTAAATCATACATATCTTCGTTCTGTTGTCGATATTTTTTCAACTGGTCAGATCATTAAGTAAAAATATGGCGGGCCCCTTGTGACATCATCATATACGACACGGGGGGCACTCGGGCCGTGGTATCATATATTCCCCCCCTTCAGTCACCGGCCGAAACGTCGTGAATATAACAAAAAAGATGAGGACAACAGTCCGAAGAATGAAAATAGTGTAAATATTTACAATACCTCATCTCAGAATGATAGACTTATTTAAACTATACAGCGAAGCAATCGTAATAGAAGAAAGGGTCCTAACCGGATTTATTACTGGGTGACAGAATCGGAACAACTTAAGATACGGATATGGCAGACATGGAACAAATGCAAGAACTCCTAGGTGAAAGAATGTTAGAGTAAACACCAGTTGTAAGAAAACAGAATATATGGATGTGTATATGTATGAATGCGAACAACGAGGAAGTTTTTTTAGGAAAATGTAAAGAAAAAGAAAAATTCTACTTAGTATCAGAAAGCGATAGTTGAAATTTCTGAAATGACTCATTTAATGAAATACACATAACGAGGAAAGAAGGCTAGGAAAGTTTAACACTCGGGATATAGTGAGGGAAAGTAGGACAGAAGGAAGCAGCAAGTCACCTACTGCTGAGTTTGTGAAAATAGATCGACGAACAGCTCATGGGAGAGAGAGAGCAAGGGAAGAAAAATGATTTACAAGCACAAAGGATTTATTGTGGAAAGACGAATTCAAATCTGAACGTTTTGGTTGTAAAAGAAGCCTAGAGAAAAGCTGAAAATAAAATCAAATACACTGCAGTTAGTGAAAGTTTATCTTTTGCTTAAAAAAATGCAAAAATATCTCATCTTAATATGTTTCTTTTTAAAGAAATGCAAAATGGCTACCAACTTTTTGCCTGCAGTATAGGATAATGATATATAAATTCTTATGTATTAAGAACAATTTTAGAAGAAACATGTATGAGAAAGAGGGTTGTAGAAATATATCGGAGAAACTTCAAGAGGTTTAAATAAAAGATTATATGAGCACAAAAGGGGCATTAAAAATAAAAACAAGACATGAAACTGTTTTGTCGTTCGGTGTAGCGAGACTGATCACAATTTTGATTTATAGGTGCTAATCTAATTAAAAGAGAAAATAATACACTTAGACGAAAATGTTTAGAAAGTGTTTTAATCGTTAATTTATCCACAGTAAATTTGTGTCCAGGTTCTTATAACGTATATATATATATATTTATTTATATATATATATATATATATATATATATATATATATATATATATATATATATATATATATATATATATATATATATATCCGGAGACAGACTGTTTCGCTGTATCGCATTAAAAGCATTAGTTGCTGACCGTAACGAGACTGTTGGCCACTATTTTAATATAAAAAATGCTACTCGAATTAACAGAGAAAATAATACACTTGGACGAAAATATTTAGAAATTGTCTTAATCGCTAATTAATCCACAGTAAATTTACGTCCAGGTTCTTACAACGTTTCACCATTCTTGACAGATCTTCTGTTATCACAATGTGGAATATTTAATAACAAAGATGATGAAAACAGAAAGAACAAATTTAAATGAAATTAGCTACATTATAATACTAAAAAATTCTAAATTCAAAATTCCCAGCGTCTCTCATTCGTGCGTATGTATAGTCGTGTCAGTCAAAACAAACGCAGACCGATGCAGTCCTAAGAGACGAAACACATCGCACGAAAACTTTTTCCACTTTGTCATACATCGTTCCGAGAAAACTTTTCTTACATATATATATATATATATATATACATATATATATATATATGTAATAAGATATTACATTCCAAGATGTAGGAAAACGCAACACAAATGGCTTGGTGTAGTGTTTTCTACATGCTTGAATGTAATATGCTATAATAAAGAATGTAGCTGTACTATTGAATTGGATTGAGCTCTTTTTAAATTAAAGATAACGGGACGAGAAGTAGCTCAGTACTTATGGTATAGGTAGAATGACCCCTATTGTCAATTTGGGAATTAAGGAGGAGCTAACTCCGACAATCTCTTGATTTTTAAAGTTGAAAACTATACAAGTCATGTCTATTTTATTTTATTTTTTCACACAATTGAGGACTTTTTAATACTACTGTTTCCTGGTTTAATTCAACTCTCACCAATAACCTTAATATATATATATATATATATATATATATATATATATATATATATATATATGTCATTCACAGACAGTACTGTTTCGCTGTATCACAGCTCCTCAGTGCGACTAGACTTCCGAATGCCTCAAGCCAGGATTGAAACACAACTAATTTGGTGTCAGCCAGAGCTATCTTCACTCGGTAGAGTTACACAACTAAATCTAGCGTATTTTTTACAAATGTAAACAAATGCCCATCAGCCAAAGTGCTCCATTCATTTTACTGAAGAGCTTTGCATTAGTGCAGGTGGCTGTTGTTTATAGAATTAGCTTATCACTCAACAGTGCTCAATTGATATATATATATATATATATATATATATATATATATATATATATATATATATATATATATATATATATCCGGAGACAGACTGTTTCGCTGTATCTCATTAAACGCATTAGTTGCTGACCGTAACGAGACTGGCCACTATTTTAACATAAAAAATGCTACTCGAATTAACAGAGAAAATAATACACTTGGACGAAAATATTTAGAAATTGTTTTAATCGCTAATTAATCCACAGTAAATTTACGTCCAGGTTCTTACAACGTTTCACCATTCTTGACAGATCTTCTGTTATCACAATGTGGAATATTTAATATCAAAGATGATGAAAACAGAAAGAACAAATTTAAATTATCCAAAATATACCCCAAACAATTTTAAAAAAAATTTAAGATGCCGAGCATCTCTCCGCCTGTTTAGTCGCGTCAATGCAAACAAACCTTAGTTAGGTGAAGTCCTGATGAATGAAACGCATCATACGAAAACTTCTGCATTTTGTCATATATATATATATATTTGTACTTTTCCGCATGTGTCATATTCCTGAAGATATCTAATAGATTTAGGCTAGTTGTTTAAGACGATTAGTGTTGTACAGCATTTCTAGAAGTCTTTCCGTGGAAACTATTCTTTGAGTAACCTTAAATTATTGTCTAATCCGAGAACAGGAGAATTTATTTTTAAAATGTATTTTAACTTGGACTTTCAGCGATCTTGTTGTCATTTGTTGCCACTTAGTGGTGACAATGGCAGTTGGGTTGATGATAGTTGCCTCGTATCCCCACATCATCCCTGAAACTGTCAAATTATTTTTCATTTTTGTTAGTGTGTGCGTGCGTGTCTCCGCGAGCTTGATGTTGGGATGGGGTGGCAACTATCATCAACACATCTGTCATCCAGAGCACTAAGACCAAACCTAATGATTTTATTACCACTTAGGAAGAAATTCACTTCTGCCAACAGTCAAAAAATGAGATCAAGGCTTAAAACGAATACAGAAAATGAACAAAAAATATATTAAAAGAACATGAGAAAATTTATTCCTTTAAAATGGATTCATTTAATTTGCCTGAAGAAGGCGATGAGGCCGGAAACACGTGTAGCAAACATATGAAGAATAAAATGTAAAACAAAACTAAAACAAATCCACAAATGTTTGCAGTTTCTCTATTTTTAATATATATATATATATATATATATATATATATATATATATATATATATATATATATATATATATATATATATAAAGACATGTCTCATTAAATAAGTTAGAGAAGTTTTGTCTTCTTATTGATGAATAATGATGAACAATATAATATTTGTCTAGAAATAAACACAACCTGAGGATGACATTGTGCTAATGTCGAAAGTACTGGGACGAAATAATATTTATCAACACGGTATTTTTCTTTTCTTTTAATGATGAGACCAAAAAGCCTGTCCATGAATATGAAAAGATTCAATTGAAAATAAGTAAACAAAACATCTCAATGAAAACTTGCTGCAAAACTATACGCAATATATATATATATATATATATATATATATATATATATATATATATATATATATATATATATATAAAGAACAGTAAGATATATAATCTGGTGTTCATATTGATATTTTCTATTTTCACAAAACAGTGCTCAATGTAAATTTACAGAGCATAAATATTATAAATTAACTGATTTAAAATATGTTTTTTCTCTACACAGTAATAACCACGTTTCAAAAATGGAAGCTAAAAACTTCAAATTTAATTTTGTAATTAAATTAAAAGCATTAGTTTCATTTCATATTCAACTGAATATTGGAATAACTTAGTTTTGAATTTATTGACTTTTAAACGTACACACAAATTCATAATTCTCTGTTTCCAAGGATACAGAGAAATCCAATCATTCAGACAAGGGGCGGTAGCGTGTTCATTTTCATTAACAATTTTTGTATCACTTATGAGTTACGTTCGAAAAAGAGGTTAAGTTTAGTGAGGGTAGGGGTGTATTTTTCAACGAATTATGACATCCGTTAAATGCGTGTCGCTTGTTTTTTTTTTTTTTTTAACGGCAAAAAGTCTTTCAGCATTTTTCCTACTTGTATACTTAAAGATTCTTTCTAGGGGTGTTTGGGCTAGAATACGTTTTATTTAACTACAATTTTAAAATATTTTCACTCATGATTACTAATAGACCATATTTCATTTTAAAACTAGTAAATGTAATAGAATTACTTAAATTATATAAAATTATTTTTACATATCAAATATAAGTATGTATATTACCAGCTCGCATTTTTAAATTTTATTTTTAAATATTATTTAAGGAAAAGTTTATAAAAAATAAAAAATTAATGCATCAGAGAAATGAAATAGCTATTTTTTCGCCGTCATTGTCAAAATTTTACTTAAATATTATTTTTGCCGTTAATAAAAAAACCCAGACGTCATGCATTTAACAGATGTCAGAATTCGTTGAAAAATACACCCCTACCCTCACTAAACTTAACCTCTTTTTCGAACGTAACTCATTATTTGATACAACAATAGTTAATAAAAATGAACACGCTACCGCCCCTGTCTGAATGATTGGATTTTTTAAAAAATGAGTTAATTTATAATATATATATATATATATATATATATATATATATATATATATATATATATATATATATTGATGTTTTTATTGTTTTCTAGAGAATTTCTAGTGTTTGGTACTTATCCAAATATTTTACCTAAACAATCAATATATTTCTGCTATATTGATAATGCTTTATAAATATATCCCCGCAACACAATATTACCTGATATTGTCAATAAGCTAAACTACATTAAACGTACAATAGAATTTACTTATGGAATTGATGCAAATAATGCATTACTTTTCTTCGATGTTATGCTACACCATAATGATAATCACCTAAACTTCTAGTAACAAAATAAGGCCTAGAATAATTCTCAGCTTCAGTTTAAGAGCCCTTGACTATATTAATACAATGAAGAGATAAACACTGAAAATACTAGTATCGTTATTAATTCTTATATAATGCAAAGAGGGATAAAAATAGTAAAAAAGAAATAATATAAATAATCTTAATAAAAAGAAGCATAAAATACTATGTGCCAATTCCATAATGACTAAAATTGAAAATAATTTACAATATTTTTTAATATGTCATTCGCAGACAGTACTGTTTCGCTGTATCACAGCTCCTATGCGACTAGACATCCGAATACCTCAAGCCCGGATCGAAACCCAACCGATCAGTCAGAGTTTCTACTCCTGAGCTATCTTCATTCGACCGAGAGAATCAACTAAATCAACGTATTGCTTTTACGAATGTAAACAAATGGCAATCAGCTGGAGTGCTCCAATTCATTTTACTGAAGAGCTTTGCATTAACGCAGATGGCTGTTGTTTATAGAATTAGCCTATCCCTCAACAGTGCTCAATTGAAATATATTTTCAAGGTTTTTAATATAAAGTTTTTTTAAAACTTCTAAGACAATGAGAGATTTAATTAATACATAGGAAACCTATAATGATTTAATATCGTAATTATAATATGAGAAAATTCCTAAAAACTTGGATCTAAAAGAAAAGAAAATCGTTCCTCCCCTCTATTAAGTCTTCAGAGCATAAAAATGTCTCCTTGGAGGGATTTGTAACGGATGGCTTATCATCTCTCAGTTGCGTCTCTGTCTCTGGGGAGAGTGCGCTCAGGGGCTTCCCTGTCAAAGGACATAGGGGCAACTGAGAAAATTATACTGAGAGGTGCCCAGCCCTGGGGAACAGCTGCCCGAAGCCGCGCTCTCCCATTGCACCAGAGGAAGGGATCGGTGCTCGCTCCGAGGCCAGCGCAGCCGACGGTTGCGGAGGGCTGTGGGCAATTTTTGTCCCTTGCCCGGGTGCACGCGCTCG
>OZ038505.1:95022017-95034517 GCA_964036315.1 Acanthosepion esculentum | reverse complement strand
GTTTGGTAGATGTTGTGGAGGAGGCGGGGAAAAGTCAATGTATTAGAAATTGTCGGTCATGTGTTAAATGAAATATACATATTTTCTTTTCATCCCATTTCATATGAATACAAGTCTTCATAATTTTCGGTCTTTCATTCATCAATCAATCAATCAATCAATCAATATATATATATATATATATATATATATATTTATATAGGCAGCTATTCTTCGTTTATGCATGTTTCATTAAAATCGACAGGCAAGGTACTACGGTTAAGCTTTATATTTATTTTTTTCTTGCGTTCGAACAAGAGCTTTCTTTTCTGGACAAAGAGTGTGTAAAAACTTTCCAAATGTTTTATATTTCCGAGCGCTTTCGGCTATACTTTTAGCCATTATCAAGGATGATTCGATTTTTCAGCTTAATTGAGTGTGTGCATTATGTGTATGTCTTAGTGTGTAGTAGGGTTGTTTTTAATTTCCGAATACGGTTAGCACATTGTGGCCTTGTTCGTATTTAATATTGTTAAGGGTTGGCGTTTTCTTTTTTATTATTAAAGTTTCCATTATTTTTAATCTTTTTTTACGGGTGGATGCAGTTAATATATTTGTGTTTTCTACTAGTATGTTTCTAATGGAGCCTTGTAAATTTATGTGTGTGTTTAAATGGGTTCTAATGGAGCTGTGATCAGATAGTTGTAACGTGAGGCGTCTGGATAAGCATGTACTTGTGTAACCGATGTAATTATTTATGAGTTCAGTTTGATCAGGAACACAGTTCTTTAAGGGGAATTTGAACACATAGATAATGTTCGTTCTTTTTAATTTTGACTTAGATGGGGTGTTATTATTTTTTATGATAAGGTTAGCTGTCTTAAATTTTTTTAAATAAATATCTATTATTTTAATTAAATAAAATGCTTAACCGTAGTACCTTGTCTGTCGTTTTTAATGAAACATGCATATATATATATATATATATATATATATATATATATATATATATATATATATATATATATATAACTAGGAGATCAATTGATCACGCCTTGGTTTGAACCTTTCCGTATCTTCAGGCAATTTCGGTCAATTGGTTTATTAATGCTTTATTTTTTCCAAAATTAATAAACGCTTCATTATTTAAAAATAAGTAAATATATAAATAAACGCACGGCGTGAACTATGATATATATGGGGTGTAGCAGGAGGAGAAACGCATTGGAAGGGAATCTGTTGGTGGTTAAATGAAATGTACATCCTGGTTCATACGACCACAAAAAGAACTTTTTAGTATGTATGCAATAAGACATAATTTTTGATCTCTCATTCAAGATGTTTTTTTTTGTCTGGAAACGTTATTATTACTAGCTTTTCTTATTAACAAAGGTTGCAGATATTACTGTGATTAATGTAAGGTTTATATATATTAGGGCATTCGTTTATCTCGCAAGTTAAAATGAGCGTTCTGTTTGATCAAAATTCAGTCATTGTTGGTGAAACTGGGGTGACCCATTTAGGGGACAATTTTGGACGATCGCATATGGATGCCGTGCACTACCCAGATTACGTGAACCCTCTCTTTTCGGCCGTACCAACAAGATCCAAAGGAAGACAAGTTAATAAAATTCGGAGACGGCTTGACTGGAGGAATTGCCGGAAAGTTTTCAATGTTGTCAAACAGCCACCCTCGGTGCTCCATGCCGGGTTTTCTGTATATATATATATATATATATATATATATATATATATATATATATATATATATATATGTCATTTTTTTCTTAGCTGATTGATTTTACCCTCAGCATCCTGACTCTAGAATTTTGTAGGCGCACATGTCCGTCTACTCTTCAGGGAATATCGGCAATTGAATTCTTATCTTTTTCGGTTTGTCTTTTTTTATGCACTTATCATTAGTGTAAGTTTTTATTTCCTTATATATATATATATATATATATATATATATATATATATATATATATATATATATATATATTCAGCATTATAAAAACTATCATTTAACAATGGCGGTTCGGAAAATGTCACGGTTTCGGAGCTAGAATTGAAGATCAGACTTACACACAATGATTTTTCGGGCCACTTCTTGACACTCGCTGGAAGTGTTTGGCAAAAGGCTACAGTTTAGGACCCGTAACTGAGGACTGATTTCACGTGCAAGTCTCTGCTTTCTCTGGATAACTTGAGTGGTTGACGGCAGATAGAATTGATTAAATCCGACGCATTATTCAAGTAGAATTCGATTCTATTTTTTGTTGTGCTTTACATAAATTGATCTATAGCTCGATACTAAGCTTCCGGTCTGCAATCCTTGTTGTTGAAACAAATCATATCGCTTGTTCGGATTGTTTCAAATGTTTATCGATTAAGTAATCAATCCAAAAGTATTCACATTAGTGAAGGCTCGTTCGATTAATTCTTGATTTTTCACTGTTGGTCAAAAATAAATACATCCTTTTCTATACGACGCACCTAACAAAATATTGTGCAGTCCAACGTGGTTTCTCTCGGGTTTGTTTAATTTGTTTTGTTTCGTTTTATTATTATGGGAGGATGAAATCTTTAGGATGAAATATTTTTCACCAACACCCATACACGCAGGCGTCCAGAGAATGTTTTTTACGTTTTTCTATCATACCTGTCTATGAATCTATCTCAGCTCGTTTGAACAAATAGTGCATTATGATCGATTTATAAATCTTTGTTTACTAAGCTTAGAAATGGCTCGAGGCCATCAGAGTCTTTCCTTTCGTGATGATCGGTCATGGCTCTCCACCTTTTCTTGTCCTTTGTAGTTCTAAATAAATGTTCTCCTTTTGTTTTCTCTCTTAAGCACTGAGAGCGACAGCGGGATGACAGAAGCCATCCCGCTGTCGCTCTCAGTCTCACACTTTGGTGTTGTTAATCTCTCTTTATATCTATCTATCTATCTATCTATCTATCTATCTATCTATCTATCTATCTATCTATATATATATATATTATGAAATGGACAAAGTCCGACAATTATTTAAAGACATTTTTATGTTTAACATTCTTTTTATAGATACAAGTATTTAAGTAAATGCTCTGTTTTATAATAAGCAGTATTAAATAACATTTACCGGCCTGAATGTCCGAGAAATTTTCATTAGAAATATTCGTCCTCCGACAGGATTCGAACCTTGCCAACCGAATGATCCTCTGTGGCCGAATCGGTTAAAAAGGCACGTCAGGCTATATGACGGTTCCGTATAGGATACAGGTTCGAATTTTTAACATACGAGTTGTCGCCAGGCAAAACCAATAATTACAATCTACTGAGGTGCGTTCGTTGTATCCTGAAAAGGGTTTGATTACTACTTGCCTACCTATGGAATTTCCGATTATATCTCTAATGACTATAGACAGTATTTTTAGATAGTACATGTGGTTTAGTCACTATTTAAGAAAATAAAAAGTAGATATCAATATATATATATATATATATATATATATATATATATATATATATATATATATATATATATATATCTGGTTTGGGGTGTGAATTTGTAAACAGTGACTATTTATGCTAATACTGCACGACTCTTCGACAGAATTGAGTCACTCTCAGTCACTGTGTGTTTATCCGAATCTAAAAATAAACACGCTAAAATTCACCTCCATTCCGTACCGTACGCTGATGGCTTAGCGGGTAGAGGTTCCGACTGACGCAAATTCAGTCGGGTTTCGTAGCTAGAGGCTAGCCACACTGATGAGCTGTGAAACAGCGAAACAGTCTGTCTGTGGATGACAAATATATATATATATATATATATATATGTATATATATATATATGCGTGTTAGTGTATATAGATATATATTATATATATATATATGCGTGTTAGTGTATATAGATATATATATATGTGTGTGTGTGTGTGTGTGTATTACGAGGATGATTCAATAATATAAAAAATACTATTAAATTGATGCAATTACAGGGGAGAAGATTATGATGAAAAATAAATATCGGTTTCGTAAAAGGAATTCATTTGTTCATTAGTTTGCGCCTATCTATCTATCTATCTATCTATCTGTTATAGCTATCTGTTAGTTTCTATCTAGCTATCTAGCTCTCTCTCTCTCTCTCTATCTATCTATCTATCCCACCCGTTCACCGTTGAAACTGTTAGATGTAGACGTCTCTTCTACTCCAGTAGCTTCATGTCTCGCACATCTCGCCTGTGGGACTCCCTTCCTTATTCCTGTTTCCCTGACAAATACAATCTCCAACTATTTAAGTGTAACGTCGATCGACATCTCCAGTTGCCTTGATCTATCTAGGTTATATCTATTGTAAATACGTTTATTTATCTAATTTACTGTCTTTATTTACTGTCTTATTATTATTTATTTTTAGAATTTAGTAAATTTAAGCTAAATGCGTGACCTCTACAAGTTCAAAAAAAGGCGAATTTTTGAAGCTCGCATTGCAGGAGCCTCGATCTCTAAGATTGCTGAACTGTTTGGTTTTTCAAGAACTACCATATCAAGAACTATGGCGCAATTCGAGAAACAGGACAAAACCTCTAGCAACCGTAGCAATTCGGACCGGACTTGCAAACTTACTGACAGAGACTGACGTGCATTGAAACGCAATGTGGCAGAAAATCATCGGACTACTTAACAAGTGTTTCAATTATTTTGTCCAACCTCTGTATCTTTTAAAATGGGATGCCAGTGTTATTTTAATTTAATTTTTTCGTAATTTAAACTACAATTTATCCATCGTAACCTACACACACACACACACACACACACACACACACACACACACACACACACACACACACACACACACATATATATATATACATATATATATATATATGTATATATATAAAAGTGAACATTAAAGTCAGAGCTCAGAGGCCTAGCATATGTTCTGATTCCTTAAGTTTACGAACACCATTGGAAAATTCGTAATCTTAAAGAATCAGCACAAATGCTAGGGCACAAAAATCTCCTGAGCCGACCAAGCATAGAAATGAATACAATATGGGAACCCGTAATAAGGTGTACCAGAGAAAATCGATAATAACAACAAAAAATGCAATATGAGCTCTGGTAAAAACGGTTTATAATACTCAGAAATTCATATACAGATATCCTCAAGGACGCATGGCACAGGGTATAAAGGCCTTAGTTAGATCCAGTGACAGGACCCAAAAACTGTGAGTTCAATACCCGGTTAAGTGGAAACTTGTAGAGGGGAATTAACAGGAGGTAACTGACAACTGACACCCATTAAACATGGCACGTGGAACTAGAACCAGTGAGCGAAATAAAGGTTTCAGTCTGATATTCCAACCACCTGAAGAAGGCCGGAGCGTACAACGGCCGAAACGTTGTAATAAATATGGCGACAAAGATGAGGACAATGCACTATCTCTGATATTGAACACTTTATACCATAAATATATCATACATTAAAATTATATTTCATCTTATCTCTCTCTACATATATATATATATATATATATATATATATATATATATATATATCAGCTAAGTGACTAATTTTATTTGTATTAATTATTTATATATATATAAGTAATACAAATAAAATTTGTCACTTAGCAGATTGATATATTCAGAATATAGTCTCTAGAGTGTCATAGACAAACATTTTTGTAATTTTTCAGTCCACTCTGCCATTGACTGTCATTTTTATCATTCTCATTATCTTTACACAAGGTGTGATGTAATTATGGGTTCACTTATCGTCCGCCCCCCCCCCCAACTCGTCTTTTGAATACATGTAGCCGCTTATTCCTTGTTTCTGGTTTGGATTTGTGTTTCCGATTCCTTCTAAAATATTTTCATTCTCTTTCATTCGCCTCCCTGCGTCTTAGTAGCATTATTGCCTTACTTTGGGTAAAGTTATTAAAAATATGCGTTAGTTGGAATGGGCTTATTATTTGTGTTAGTTTGACTTTTATCTATATTGTGTGTCTGTGTGTTTTTCGCATGTGTGCGTGTGTGCTTGTTTGTGTGTTTTTTTTAGTTTGTGTGGGCGTGTGCATGTGTCAAATTACGTGGCTATTTCTCCTTTGCACCATTTTATCGTCTCCCCATGCCCTTTCTCTATTCATTCTCCCTCTATTTCCCTCAATAGCAGACAAGGGAGAGGGGGGAGCAACATTAAAGACGCGTGATAGAGGAAAGGATGAAGAGAAGGACGGGGAATAAATCAAGTATTTGTCGATGTCGATTGACATTGCATTTGAATAATTGAAGATTCTAGCTATCAGGGAACCAAGTAAGAGGAAGGGAGTTCCACACCAGGGAAGTGCAAGACATGAAGCTATTGGAGTAGAAGAGACGGCTACATTTAACAATTTCGACAGTGAAAGGGTGGGATTGAGTTGCCAAGTGTGAAAGATTGTGTAACATTGTATGTCGCCGTTCTCTACCTGCATGCAAATTGTGTGTGAGCTGAATTAACACGCAAAAGAAAGTGAACGAAAATAGAATCCAAAGAAAATTGGAAAACATCTTGAAATGAAAAAAGAAATTACATTATTGTCAATGGGGATGCGTTGCAACCCCACTTTCAACTTTTTATTTGTAAGACTGTTCAGTTTAATTACGCCTGATTAATTTGACATCTGTTTGCTTAATCCAATAAAATTTACAAATGCTCCATTATGTATCATCAAAAGCGAAGTTAACGTTTCCTTAATTCTATCCTCTTGAGCTGAAACGACAAGTTTCAATTTCGCTAGTCTCATCTGCACTCAACAAATGCAATTCTGTTGAATGGCCTGCTTTGGTGCAATCAGAACAGAGCGAGTGGGATTTCAAAGAAACGGTGAAACTGAAACTGAAAACTGGGCATAGACAACTTCAAATGCTTGTCTGGCCACGCGCCAATCAGCGCAGGTAAACTGAGCACGTGTTAAACGAGGGAAAAATTGTCCGGAGTTTTTGCTCTTTTGTGCGGTGTAAGATTCTATTCAAACAAAGCACCATAAATCTTTCAATACTTCAATATATATATATATATATCAATACTTCAATATATATATATATATATATATATATATATATATATATATATATATATATATATATATATATATATATATATATATATATATATATATATATATATATATATATATATATATATATATGGCAATAAAGGTATTCAGCTTAATATTACTAGACATATTAAAACGCGCGAAGCAACCGGTTTCGCTCCCGCTCATCAGTCTTGCAACGGGAGATTTTAATTTAAAAAACAGAAAATGTACACTAAAAAGAATTGTGTAGGGGGGAAAAAAAGGAGCAAAAGGAGCTAGAGGCAAATGACAGCGAGCCCCAACAAACACTCACGTTGTTTACACAAGGAAGGTTTGCTCATTTTTTTTTTCCCTACACAATTATTAATATTAAGCTGAATACCTTTAATGCCATAATAAAATTTTGTACCTATAAAAATATCTTCAAATATATATATATATATATATATATATATATATATATATATATATATATATATATATATATATATATATATATGAAAGAAGTGTTGAAAGATTTATCGTATATATATTGTAAAGCTATTCTATGAATCGAGGACTCTGAGTCACTGGCATGGTTATTCAAAAGAAATACGTAAAAATTCACCTTCCTCTTTGCCGATAGCTTAAGGGAAAAATATCCGACTGATGCCAAAGCGATCCTGGTTTGAGTTAATCGGATGTCTAGCCACCTCTGATGAGCTGTGATACAGCGGACGAGTCTGACAGTTCAATATATATATATATATATATATATATATATATATATATATATATATAATCACTTGCACTAATCAAGAGGCTACTAGGAGTGAAATAAAAGCAAATGAAAAGACTTTAGAAGGAACCGGTATCACCCTCTTTAACAGGAAATGATCGAGAACCTCTACTTATTTCCAACCCCAAACAACAGAAAACAATCTCTATTCCTTCAAAAGAAAAAGGAGTGCGAACCGGGCGATAGACGAACCTTGTCTATAAAATGACATTCATTAATCTCCACTGTCTTCTTCGAATTAAACTCCTTTTTATACTAAATTTCACCCAGTCCAATATCCAAGAGCCACTCAAGTTAGAGGTGTGCTGAATGATGCGTCTGTTATGAACGTTAAGCAGTGGTAGAAGGAAATAAAGATTATGAAGTTTGGAAGAAGAGATAACGCCTGACCATTGGCTTAAAGAAGTTTGTAGTGTTCAGGACAGCGTCCATGTGAGAGTTCATTGTGCAAAGTAGCTGAATGGAACTTCTTTACAAATGGAATAGGGCTGAAATGTGAGTTATTCGACTTGCCCTAAACTGGTGGCAAAAAGAGTAGAGTTCATTTATACATTTGCAAACAATAATAGCGATAGATTAGCTACAGGCTGGCAACCTTGCTTCGGTTTGAAAGAGGTTGTCGAAGGGAAAATAAGCAATAATCTAAAAGACCGCGTAAGCGGCTTTGAACTACATGAAGGCTGGAAAATGAGAATTGGTCAGCTTTGATCTAATCTGACTCTTGTAAGGAAAGGCAAGAGCGACAGGTACTTTCTGGAGTATTATAAGGAACCGATCCATTTCCGTTTCATCAGTGATGGATCAATCGTTTCCTGAATAGCAGTTCACACCCCTAGCAGGGCTTTTTAACAGGAGTAGAAGTTTATCACTTGTTTCCTATTTAAGATTAGGTTTCCGGGTGGGTGACCGCTTGGGAATACCTAGTCAGTAATTAGATGGGTGACCGCTTGGGAATATCTAGTCAGTAATTAGATGGGTGACCGCTTTGGAATACCTAGTCAGTAATTAGATGGGTGACCGCTTTGGAATACCTTTTCAGTAATTAGATGAGTGACCGCTTGGGAATACTTAGTAATAAGATGATTGACCGCTTGGGAATACCTAGTCTGTACATAGATGCGTGATCGCTTGGGAATACTTAGTAATTAAATGGGTGATTGCTTGGGAATATCTAGTCTGTACTTAGATGGATGATCGCTTGGGAATACCTAGCCAGTAATTAGAAGGGTGACCGCTTGGGAATACTTAGTAATTTGATGCGTGATCGCTTGGGAATACCTAATCTGTACTTAGATGGGTGATCGCTTGGGAATACCTAGTCAGTACTGTGATGAGTGACCACTTGGGAATACTTAGTACTTTGATGGGTGGCCAGATGCTGTATGCTTGGATATACGTGTAGTGTAATGGATAACAGCTCCGAATTGAAGATCGGTGTGTTCTGAGTTCGAATTCAGGTATGTTTCGCTATATGCACTTCGCAAATAGCCTCGGGATAGGTACATGATCCACCTATTCCCATCCTTCCGAGATTTACGCAAGGTAAATATTATTGTAAAGAAAATTATACGCCATTAGATCAATATTTCGTCTATAATTAACCCTAACTGATCACATGTTCGTTAATGTAATCGATATCATTCAGATACGCCATGATTCCAGACTAGTTGAACTTGTCAATCAGTTCTTAATTCTGTTTTCATCGATCTCTGCGTATTTTATTTAGTTCTTTTTAGTTTTCAATGAATTTTCTTATTTGTTCTTTGAAGCACTTCAAAAATTAACGAACTGAACAGACGGCTGATAAAACCATTCCAACTGAATTTTCTTCTCAAGAACATTTTATTACAATAACAAATAATTTGATTTGTGTTATAGTTGATGTGGAAAAAGTTGGGATTCTATTTTATTCCAAGGTTTTATTTTGATATTTAAAAAAAAAATCTTTATTTTTGTCGACCGTCAAAATAAACTCGAATATGGTGATACAGTTTAGAGTTTCGTGCGAACCTGTTCTTTATTTTAAAATTACTGAATATTTGTTCAACGGCTGAAAAATGCATCGATTAGAAAATCTTTTCTTTTGTGTCCCTTGTCTCTTCAAGAGTCGAATGGCTCACTACAACTTCCTATCTTTTTTAGCTGTTAGTTTTATTTTTATTATTACTCCCCCCACATTCAATTGTAATAGAGCAGCAACTCCAAGTGAAAACTTATCCAACTTTATTTGACAAGGAATTCGACAGGATGATAAGATGACAAAAAACAAATAGAAAACGTTTATCAATCTGACATGTTTCGCTTTTATTAAAACTTCGTCAGAGATTGATAGAAAACAAACAAAATAACGTAACTTTAGTATTTTCAATCTTGTTTGGGCCGATTCTTATTGGTCAGTCATGTATCGCACGTATATAGTGCCGAAAACGTTTATTTTATTGCAATGGATGGTTACAAGTAAGATGGGAGATGGGATGATTATTTTATTACCTTATACCTGTTCTGCCATCTATTTACACAGACTCCTTAAGTTAGTCATTCGCAGTTTTCCTCCGCCTCTCTTACTTCAGTATGTTCTGTGAGTGACAATCTCTCCATCTCCTCTTTTCTCACTGTCACAGAAATTTCCTGTATCTCTTTTTGAGTCGAAATATAAATGTCTTTTTGGTTTCAATTGTCCTTAAAACTTCATTGATGCTAACTCAGTCCGTCTATTGTATAGCATTCTCAGCATCCTACTTTAGAACTACGTCTCTGTTGCTTCAAATCAGGTCAACATTTGTGTGGAAACTTTCTAGCATTCACTGTCACATAGAAGAATTGAAATTACATTGTAGATGATCAAACATTTCCTGGTTTCTAACGAAAGAAAACTTTACCTTTTCGGATTTCTATGTTACATTTTCGTCCAAATACATTGTGATAAAATGCAAAAAATACATGAAGATATAGTTGAAATATTTGTTAAGAAAAAAAAACAAGTTCCTGCCATAATACAAAAGCCTCTGTATTTATAGTTTCCACGATGTTCTTAGCAGTGTAAAAATATCAGACAAAGACATATATACAGGGTGCGGCTGGTATTTGAGGACATACAGATTTAAGATTTATACTACTTCCTACTAACTTCTAGTGTTTTTATTTTTCTGAAATCAAGAATGGCAAACCCTATGACAACAAATGAAAAGGCATGCTGTGATTATGGCATTAAAGGCTGATCATAGCGATTTGGATATTGCACGTTTTCTCAGAGTTGCAAGAATGCATGGCTGACCATTTGTACGACCACATCACACCCAAAATCTGGCCTCGTAACTCTCGAGATCACAGCCCACTAGACTATTATGTGTGGAGCGTTGTTGAGAAGGAGGTTAATAAACAGCCTCATAACACCAAAGACTCTCTTAAAGCTGCAATAGTTCAAGTAATGTCTGACATAAATAAGGACCAATGTTTTTACAAATTATTTCTATCGCAAATACAAATAAAGTTATAATTTTTTTAAAGTTCACACGAACTTTATGGACACCCTTATATATATATATATATATATATATATATATATATATATATATATATATATATATATATATATATATATATAAAGAAGTAATGGATTTCTTTATGAATTAATAAAAAGGATCTGTTCACTTTAAACGTTATTCATAGTGGATACTCATATTTGAATAGACGCCCTCTTTATTTTTTTAAACAACATACTCATTTATTTTCGTCTACCGGCCTTG
Source organism: Acanthosepion esculentum (assembly GCA_964036315.1). Lineage (NCBI taxonomy): Eukaryota > Metazoa > Mollusca > Cephalopoda > Sepiida > Sepiidae > Acanthosepion > Acanthosepion esculentum. The sequence continues at coordinate 95,022,937 of OZ038505.1, read as the reverse complement.
ATATGCAAGAAATCTTATTCATGAAAAATATGCACTCTCCAGCAGGATTCGAAATTTGCTTGTTCGACAAGGTCGAGTCGGTTAAAGTATGTGGAATCTAACGACGGTTTCCTTCCCTCTCTCTCTCTCTCTCTTTCACACACACACACTATGTCACTCGCTATATATATATATATATATATATATATATATATATATATATATATATATATATATATATATATATATCACCGGGGTTAAGCAACATCGAACCTACTCAGTACTTAGATAGGTAACCGCTTGGGAATACCAGGTGATATAAGCTTGGATGTATGATATATATATATATATATATATATATATATATATATATATATATATATATATTTAGGCAGCAATCCTTCTTTTATGCAAGTTTCATTAAAAACGACAGACAAGGTGCTACGGTTAAGTTTTTTATTTGATTTTTCTTGTGTACGAACAAGAGCTTTTTTTGCTGGACAAAGGGTGTGTAAGAACTGTCCAAATGTTTTATTTTTCCGAGCGCTTTCGGCTATACCTTTAGCCATTATCCAGGATGATTTGATTTTTCAGCTTAATTGAGTGTATGTCTTAGTGTGTAGTAGGGGTGTTTTAATTTCCAAATACAGTTAGCACGTTGTGGCTTTGTTCGTAGTTAATATTTTTAAGGGTAGGCTTTTTCTTTTTTATTATTAAGGCCTCCATTATTTTTAACCTTTTTTTACAGGTGGAAGCAATTAATATGTTTGTGTTTTCTACTAGTATATTTCTAATGGAGTCTGGTAAATATTTGTGTGTGTTTAATATTACAAGGTATAATAGCGTCACTTGACGTCGAAAACTTATTTACAAACGTCCCCATCGAACAAACAATCGACATTATCCTCAATTCCGTATACTCTAATAATTCTATCCCTCCG
>OZ038505.1:94847017-95017017 GCA_964036315.1 Acanthosepion esculentum | reverse complement strand
AGACTGAATAAGGTCATTGACTGATTCGATCACTTCAGGAGACCTCACATCTGTAGGCCTCCCAGGCCTGTCTTCATCCTCAACACTGCTCCGCCCTTCTTTAAACAATTTAGCCCACTTGTAGACATTCTTTTGCTGAAACATGTGGCACCATACACAGTTGACATTCTCCGATGAATTTCAACTAGTTTGCACCCTTCAGCAACCAAAAACTTGATAACTGATCGCTGTTCAATCCTGGAGCATTCTTCTTGGTCGGCCATCTTTGTTAATCGCCAAAACTCTCAAAATTTTTTTTTTTAATTTGATTTTTTTTTAAATCCACGTGAAAAAGAAGTAAAACAAAAACAACAAAAAAAGAGTAATCTTTATTAGAAGTCCTTATACCGAAAAATTTACCTTATTTATTAAATGACCCTCATATGATGGACTCTCCCTTCGAACTCGACGTATGAGGGCCAGACAGATCAGTTCCCAGAAACTGAAAGCCCGACACACACACAGGATTTGATTATAGTGGTGAAGGCTTTGTGCAGGGCCATCCACACTTTTTGGAGTGACGAATACAGGGACCTGGTGCAACGAATGCCACAAGGTCCCCAAACGACCCTCCGCAGGTTTTGAATTCAGAGTTGTCCTTCTCCTAGACCAGTTGCCATCCAAGGCTATAGAACCCAGTCTGTCCTGCTATTTACCCATAGTTGGAAGGAGAAGCAGAGGATTCACACCTTTCCCAAGGGTGCACGTAAGTGAATGCAATGGATTCAACTGGAATTCGAGCTCGGCTCTCCGATTCCTCAATCCAAGCCGTTATCCATTACTCCACGGTGCGTCCACATGACCCTCGTGTATGTGTGTATATATATATATATATATATATATATATATATATATATATATAGAGAGAGAGAGAGAGAGAGAGAGAGAGAGAGAGAGAGAGAGAATGTGAGTGCGCCAGGTAACTGAGATCAATATAATAAAATATAGTATGAACAAAGAAAAGTGTGTTCTAAATTATTTACGCGCATGTTCAACCTACAAAGGCCAAGTAAAAAAATGATAGAAATCACATCACATGAGTACGTTCAGCATCATCAACAACTAAAATGGTTACCACGTGTAACTCGAAGATTAAATAATGGCATCGACGCTCTACACTACTTCAAACAATGAAAGGAAGCCATTATCGATACTGGAACGAGCAATAACAGTTACTAGACTTGAGATTTTATAAATTGCAACCGAAACTTGTACTGGCTTCTCGGTTAATGACTACCAAATGTTCCATTACAAGGAAACCGTTAATATTACCGTTAACCGATACGACACTTTGGTCGCCGAATGTTTCCATATTAGGAAATGGCTAATAGTAGTAAGTATTGTATTGAAGAGACTTGCGGTAACCAGCCTGATGCTCTAATACCCTCTTCTCTTTCTTAAAAATCATGTAATTTCTCACATATCACGAAAAAGAAGAAACAGAGTTGGAAAAATTGAATAAAGTCCACAGAAGTCTGCGAACATTTCGCGGTGAATCTGTCACCTTTTAATGAAAGCACAGTTGAACAGCTTTTCGGAAGAAAGAAAATTGTTGTAATCTGGTCCGATATATTTAATAGGATGATCGACCAGGCGAGCATACATGCGCGCCACAAGAACGCTCAGGGAACGCCCCCAGCTGTCAAGAAGACACTAATTTGAATGGTTATCCGAGAAACGAACACATGAGTGTATGAAAAACAAGTATTTCAGTATTTCCCCACTCTATAACGTTTTAGTAATATATATATATATATATATGTATATATTGGCATCCACAGACAGACTGTTTCGCTGCATCACATCTCATGAGTGTGGATAGACGTCCGGTGCCATCTAGCTAGAACCGAAACCTGGCTGAATTTGCGGCAGTCGGAGAATCTACCCCTAAGCCGTTGGCGCACGACAGGGATGAAGAAGAATTTAAGCGCATTTATTTTTTAGATAAACACACCAGTGAGTGAGAGTAGGTAGCAGTAATAGTCACTGTTTACAAACTCAAACTTTCTCCCTCAAGAGCTCAACCGAAATATTTCTTCAGGATCATATATATATATATATATATATATATATATATATATATATATATATAACTCTGAATTCAAACCTGCGGAGGGTCGTTTGGGGACCTTGTGGCATTCGCTGCACCAGGTCCCTGTATTCGTCCCTCTAAAAAGTGTGGATGGCCCTGCACAAAGCCTTCACCACTATAATCAAATCTCATGTGTCAGTGTCGGGCTTTCAGTTTTTGGGAACTGATCTGCCTGACCCTCATACGTCGAGTTCGACGGGAGAGTCCATCATATATATATATATATATATATATATATATATATATATATATATATATATATATATATATAGGTTGGGTCATAAATTTCCATACACAGGAAAATGCAAATGCGTCGTTATTCGGATCAGCATTTTCCGGATGCTTCGATTCGTCGGGGTGATTCTGTAGAGTGACTCCACACTTGATTTGTATCTTTGGGAGCACTTGAAAGCCATGGTTTATCAGGTGAAGACACGAGACATCTCAAGTAACGTATCACCAAGGCCATTACAAGCATAACCGTGCTAATGCATGTTCATCAACAGTGGGAAACACGTATTAATATGTGCTTTCAAAACAATGATAATCATATAGAGCACATTATATAAATCAAAACAATTTTTCAATATAAAATGTTTATTTTTTATGTATGAAAACTTATTGACCCACCATATATATATATATATATATATATATATATATATATATATATATATATATATATATATATATATATATATATATATTCTTACATGATTAATTAAATAATATAGACAAGTTTTGTCTATTTATGTAAATTCTTTTCATATTGTCTGATAAGCTTAATAACCTTATCATTAAACGAAGAAAGAAAATCACAATATTGATACATATTTTTTATCCTATCTAAGCTGTCGGCTTACATAAGCCATTATCAAAGTTGGCAGTATTACATTTACTGGCCTGAATGTTTGAGAAATTTAGTCTACAAGGAATCAAACCTGTATCCCGTAAGGAAACTGTCATTTAGCCTAAGGTACTGTTTAACCATTCAGCCATAGAGAACTTTCCAGTTAGCAAAATCCAAAATACTTACATCTTTGACAATCTTTCTCATTAATTCATTTCTGCTCTGAAATGCAATCCAATGTAAAAAATGACAACAGATTAGATGAACACTATAATAACCTACCTCAGTGAGTGAAATAAAGGGTTCAGTTCGACATGCCAACCACCTGAATAAGCCCGGAGTGTTGTCTATATATTTTATGTAAGTTCTTTTCATATCGTCTGATAAGCTTAATAACATTATCATTAAACGAAGAAAGAAAATCACAATATTGATACATAATTTTTAATCCAATCTAAGCTTTCGGCTTACATAAGCCATTATCAAAGATGACAATTACATTACAATATATTAAGCATTACACAGACAAGACAGTGATGATAGTCTGTTTCTGTTTACATGGAAGATTTCTAAGCAACGATAAATACGTGCATATAAGACGCTGGAAGCGAAAATCGCACCGCAGATCATGACGTCACACATGACTACGCGAGAGTGATTTCGAGAAGTATTAAGTATGGAAAGCCGTTGGTATAAACCAATGGCTTCTGTTACCAATTATAAACATTTAAGAATATTTGTGGAGATTTCGTAGTTTATTTTGTTCAGGTTAGTTTTCAACTGTTTTATGTATATAGCTTCAAGATTTTTTAGCTTTTGTTTATTGTTTTCATGTTTAAGTATAATTGTGTTTTCAACAAGGATTTTCCCCGAATTGTGTATGCAGCCAGGCATGTTGTTTTAAATGCCTTTCTTCGTTTAATGATAATGTTATTAAGCTTATCAGACGTTATGAAAAGGAATTTACATAAAATAAATAGACAATACTTGTCTATATTATTTAATAAAACATGTAAGATATATATATATATATATATATATATATATATATATATATATCAGGTCATCCCATAAGTTCTGTCCGAATTTTGAATAAAGAAAACAAGTGACCAAATGTTACATTTAATTACAGATTCAATCAACAATGTATTTTCCCTGATTATCTATGACTTCCGTCCATCTATTAACAAACTTACTAATTCTATTATTGTAAAATCCTTTTGGCTTTGATTCGAAGATTTCACAAATGTCAGTTTTAACCTTTTCCTGTGTTACAAAAGCTGTTTCTTCCAAATTATTCTGTAAGCTACGAAACAAATGGTAGTCTGAAGGAGCAAGGTCGGGAGAATAAAATGGATGAGGAATTTTCTCCCAACCAAGTTCTTCGATCTTTTGTGACGTGATTCTTGCTGTGTGTGGTCGCGCATTGTCCTGATTAAACATCACCCGTTTTCGATTCACTAGAGCAGGTATTTTTTCCTCAAAGCTTGGTTCAAACGCTCTAATTGCTGACAGTATATTTGAGTATTAATTGTTGCATTAGGTGGTAAGAATTCAAAGTGGATTATTCCTTGGCAATCCCACCAGATTGAAAGAAGAACCTTTTGCTCATGAAGGTCCTTTCTCGAATGTAGCTGGGGTCCTTCCCCTTTACCAAGCCACTGTCTACGACGCTTATCATTTCGATAAAAGTTCCATTTTTCGTCGCCAGTCAAAATTCTATCCAAAAAAGGTGAAACAAGTTGGCGAGAATGGAGAGAAGAGCAGATATCAACTCGGGATTTGAGGTTGTTTTCAGACAATTCATGAGGCACCCATTTTCCAAGTTTAGGAACTTTTCCAAGTTGTTGAAGATGACGATGAACAGTTGTATGGTTTGAACTGAGAACCACTGCCAATTCCTCAACTGATAAAGCAGGATTTTCTTCAAGGGCTGCTTCAAGAAGCTTTTCATCAAACTCAACTGGACATCCGGTTCGATCTTCAACTTCAAGGGTGAAATCTCCACCTCTGAATTTTGCAAACCATCTTCTGCAAGTTCTTACATTCACACCTTCCTCTCCATAAACTGAGTGAATGTTTCTACCGCTTCGGCTGCTGAGTTTCCTTTCTTGAACTCATAAAGCATTATGAGCCTCAAAAATTCTTGGGTACTTCCATGTTAGCAGGGTTTTAATCAAACAAAATTTAATTTTATTGTTCTCTGAAATAAAATTTGATCATTTTAAATGCATCTCAACATAAAAATAATGTTCAGCCCTATTAGACATTATAAAATACTCTTTAAATTTCGTTCATTTGAACAAAAAGTTAAAATTCGGACAGAACTTATGGGATGACCTACCGAGTGAAGATAGCTCTGGCTGACATCAAATTAGTTGTGTTTCAATCCGGGCTTGAGGCATTCGGAAGTCTAGTCGCACTGAGGAGTTGTGATACAGCAAAACAGTACTGTCTGTGAATGACATATATATATATATATATATATATATATATATATATATATATATATATATATATACATGAGAGACAGAGGGGCAGAAAGACAGTGACGATATTTTTGTTATAAGAATTCATTAAAACAAGTTTTATTAAATTCAACCGAGGTCTGACTGTTTATTTTTTCATTGTACTAGATGTATTTTCTACTAGAAATTTTTTGTACTAGAATTTTTTGCAACACGCTGACACGTGTTGAAATCCTCACAGCATTTAGTATTTTTAAATTATCGCAAACATTCTTTTTCGAGATTTACAAACTCTACGTTTCGTTCAACTACACAAACCAATCGATAAAATTTGAATAAGCTGATTTTTAGGAATAAAAATACTTTGACAGAGACCCTACTTCGAGGTTTAATAATTTCTCTAATTTAATTTAATTTTATAGGACCTCATGGGAGAGAATATTTTTGAAGAAAATTTATTTTTTTCCTTTTTAACAGTGAAGAATAACTTTTTAGGATTTCTTACTCTTGAGCATGCAATATACAACTGGCCATACGTAAATATTTATTTCTGGAGCCATTATCCTAACTTTTTGAAGCGTTTGGCCTTGTGATCTGTTTATAGTTCTTGGAAACGTGGCGCTAACTAGAAACTGGATTCTTGTATATATAAAAACTTAACAAGATATATAGATATTTCTTATTTGTTGTACATCCTAATGAATATTGTGGGCAGACTCTTGAAAATTAATATCGTTCGAGTTTTCGGTCGAGTACTACCGATCATTTCAGCGATTATCAAGAAAAGGATGTCAGTACAAAATTTTATTGGCTTCGTTTAAGCAGTTTTGAAACGCTACATTTTAAATCGAGATAAACGTAAACCGTATAAATGACGTCATCTTCAAATCGGTCTTGCAGAGGTTAATTTTACTGAAAAAATGAATATATCATATATTTTATATGCATTATAATCATCATTATTTTGTTTGCATATTAAATATTTTATACACATTTTAAAATAGTCTCTTGTGTTCAAAGATATACTTGTTTAATACGTCTTATTTCTTTTTGTAAAATAACAGCGCATATATATATATATATATATATATATATATATATATATATATATATATATATATATATATATATATATATAATATGGAGAAAACAACTGAAAAGCTGCAAATTAAAAAAATTGAATGTTTTTTATGTGAAAGTATTTATTTATATTTATATATATATATATATATTTGATATTTCAGATCTGCCCCGATCTTTCGTCAGAAATAAATTAAATATATATATATATATATATATATATATATATATATATATATATATATATATATAAATATTTTCACAAAAAACATTCAATTTTTTTTAATTTGCAAATTTTCAGTTATTTTCTCTATATTATATACATATCAAGAAAGTATACGTGGCTTCTCATTATGCTATATATATATATATATATATATATATATATATATATAGAGAGAGAGAGAGAGAGAGAGAGAGAAAGAAAGAAAGAGAGAGATAAAATGTAAACTTAACACGCATTTCGTGTTGGTTTTTCTGAATATGAGTGCACATAAAATAAAAAAAGCACCATTATTCAAACTTAGTTGATGGGAAATTAATTATTGCGTTGCTAATTAAATTTATGACGTAAATGTCTGCCAATAAAAGACATCCTGATTTCAAACATTGGCTTCCTTTTTTGGTTTCGACTTTTTTACTTTTTTTTTCCAGGTTTCATTCTCGGACCGACTACCAATCATATTTTTTTCGCCATGGCAATTTTTCTTCTATAACATTATTTTATAACTAGTCTGTTTCCTTTCTTTCTTTCTTTCTTTCTTTTTTTCTGTCTTTTCTTTCTTTCTTTCTTTCTTTTTTTCTGTCTTTTCTTTCTTTTTTCTGTCTTTTCTTTCTTACCTTCCTTCTTTCTTTCTTTCCTTCTATCTTTCTTTCTTTCATTCCTTCTTTCTTTTTTCTTTCTTTCATATCTTTCTGCCTTTCGTTCATTCATTAATTTCTTTCTTTCTTCCTTCCTTCCTTTCTTTCTTTCTCACTTCGTTTTACTTTTTACTCGAAATTTCTCTCTTCTTTCATCATTCAGTTTTGTTTTTTGATTTCCCGGAGTTTAGGAGATTTTTCTTCATTTTTCTATTTTTCTTTGACGTTTTCTCTTTTAATGCATTTATTTCATTTTGAAACTTTAACACATCTTGAATCATTTTCGCAAAAACAATTAAGCTTTCTTTATTTTTTTTCTTTCTTTTTTTCCTTTATCGTTATTCACTCTTTCTTTTCTTTTCCTTTCTCGTTATTCACACTTTCTTTTTTTTTCGTTTCTCGTTATTCACTCTTTCTTTTTTTTCCTTTCTCGTTATTCACTCTTTCTTTTTTTCCTTTCTCGTTATTCACTCTTTCTTTTTTTTCCTTTCTCGTTATTCATTCTTTCTTTTTTTTCCTTTCTCGTTATTCACCCTTTCTTTTTTTTCTTTTCTCCTTATTCTCTCTTTCTTTTTTGCTTATTTTGAGTTTTTTCCAACACACGTTTTCTTTCTGTTTTTCTTCCTAATTCCACGCTTTCTTTCTTTTCCTTTTTTTTCTTTTACATTTATTTTTATTTTTTCGTTTTCGTCTTAGTCTTTTTTTTCTAATTTTCCAGTTTCTTTTTTTTTACTTCTTTCAACTCACCGTCGACGTCCATCATTTTTATCTGCTTTTCTTTCTTCTTTTGTTTCAGGATTTCCTTTTCAGTTGTCTTTCTATTCATGCACACAGTAAAGCTTTCTTTACACAGACGCAAACGCGCACGCACACACACGTATCTTGACAATGTTTTGAAAAGGAAACGTTATATAAATATATATCTTGACTTTGAAACGCACACACACACACACACACACACATATATATATATATATATATATATATATATATATATATATATATATATATATATATATATATATATATATATATATATATATATATATATATATATATATATATATATATATATATATATATATATATATATATATATATATATGCGGTGGGGTGAGCACCTCGAGGCGGTGTAATTGTTAGCAAGCTTGGCTCGTTAAAACAATTACGACTAAGTAGTGAGTTCGATCCTCACTGGGTACCCCCTAATTTCGGCCTTGTGCCACATCCAAGCTACGCTTGGAAAATCAATATATATGCGGTGGAGTTCGCAAAAATACCCACACACATGCCTTCCAAAAATACCTCCTCCATAATGGTAAGATATTACCCAGATGAAGACGCCATTGCTCCTAATGCCTAAACATTATATGGGAGGTATTTCTCGGAGGTATATGTGCGAGCTATTTCTGCTGAATCTTATATATATATATATATATATATATATATATATATATATATATATATATATATTATGAATTAAAATATGTTTTTTTGCTACACAGTAATAACCATGTTTCAAAAATGGAAGCTAAAAATAATACAATTAAATTAAAAGCATTAGTTCCGTTTCACCTTCAAGCGAATATTGAAATAACTTATTTTCAAATTTACTGAGTTTTAAACGCACACGTAAATTCATAATTTCCCGTTTCCAAGGATACAGAGAAATCCACGTTTTTAGCTTCCATTTTTGAAACGTGGTTATTACTGTGTTGCGATGAAACCATATTTTAAATCAGTTAATTTATGATATTTATGCTCTGTAAATTTACATTGAGCACTGTTTTGTAAAAATAAAAATAAAAAATATCAATAAGAACACCGGATTATATATCTTACTGTTCTTTATATATATATATATATATATATATATATATATATATATATATATATATATAAAGTAATGGATTTTATCTTATCAGTAGATACTCAGTTTTCCGTAGACGCTCCATTTATTTATGAACTCGCTTAAAAGCCACCCTATCGGACGGTATTTTAGCTAGCTCCTGCGGAGACCGCTTGGTTTGGCCTTCGGCTTGTTCAGGAGTTGGAGAGTCTCTAAGTCTTTGCATATTCTCAGCACTGGAAGCTCTCCTGGCTGCCGTTTTATCTGGCTTTTCATTTTCTTTTCCTCGCTGCAGCCTTGGCTCTTTTGATTGCAATCTGGTCCTCTTTTGTCGGAGATTTCTTTTTGCGAGGCATACTGCTGCTGTATGAGATAAGCAACAATAAACTACAGAAGAACTCAAAATTGATCGCTGCATTTAAGTACTGCATTAATATTTAAGCTTACCTTTTAAAAGTTCAACAATAATTTTTCTGCCACTACTTAATTTAAAGATAATTTGATGTACGTAGGTCCTTACTTCCATTACAAATATTTGTTTTTATTTCGTGGATGACTTTCGATGGATTTCGCAATTAATTTAGATTATTCCCAAATTTATTTCCAAGTTATAAAAATTGTTATCGTACAAAAAATTCGTCTCAAAAAATCACGTAAAAACATCGCCGAAACAATTGCAGTAATGAAAACTTGGAATTCAAAATTTCTCTAACATGAGCTATTGAAAGAGAGTTGTGTCCCTTTAATTGAAAAAATGTAACAGTGACACACTGACATTCGCATTTATTATATAGAAGAGTATGTTTATTTATTTTCGTCTACCGGTCAGAATATTCGAGAAATCTCATAAAAGAAAAATATGGGCCCTCTGCCGGAGAGCACTTATTTTTCATTGACAATTCTTCTGCTATAACCGACCGTAGTTTCTTCATTCATAGATAGTCCTTCTATCAGTCGCTCTTTTAGTCTTCGATCTGAGTGTACCATGGTCGCACGCTGCCCACATTTTCATATGTTCTCTCGATAGCTGCCGACTTCTGTTATCGGGCTCATCTTGAACCGCTATTACCACTCAAAAGCGCTAGATTTCTTCATGGCTTGAAGCCATTTCACCATAACCCATTTTAATAAGATTAAACCTCTCTCATCACTTTTACCAATCGTCACACAAAACTTGATCGAAATTCTCAGATGCAGATTCCTTTCACTCATTTTCACCCATATTCTAACATAAAAAAAAACATACAACTTCCTCTACTGCTCGGCAACAAATGACTTATCTGATCAAGAACGTAGGAATTGAAATATTTTTCGGTAGAATCATATTTCGGTTGCCTCAGTCTTTTTTAAACCATTTTGCTCAGTTTCCGCACTAAAACGCATTTTAAATTTCTTTGTTTACGTCCATTACCCTGACTGCCGAGTAGATATCCACAACGTTTAATGTTACGCCCCTGATGTGTAACTCACACCTTGGGCTGTTTTCTGAAGCACTATGCATTCTTTCGTTTGCTCATAACCATTTTGAGTTCATCATCAAATCAGTGTCCTCTTCTTCGCGGATATTGGTAAAGTGGATTACTTAATCTTAACCTGTTCAAGTCTACGGTTAATCGTTATCTTCCCCATTGATCCGTGCCTCTTGTTCTGTAACTATCTACCTCGATTTGGTTTCTAGTCTCGTTACTGTAAAAAAAAAAGGGGTTCATACTTCAGAATAAAATACACAGAGTCTTTCCCAGTTTTTATGTATTTTAAATTTCCCTCTATTATTGTTAAGGAAAACTGTATACGCAGTTTTATTCCACCGTTGAACAACTTTTTCCCCCATAATTTTCGTTGTTACTTTCAATTTTATTCATCCTGGCGAAGAGCGTGAAATATAAGTGAAAGGTGATCACTCCCGCTGTCAGCGCTTAGCTATATTTATTTGAACCATCTTGCAGGGTTAGCAGCCATCAAACACGATGGGGGTTGACAGGGCTCTAAAGCTATATAAGCATCTAATTTGGTGATGACTTGACTTCGCTGGGCAGAGGACTTCTGTGACAGCCAAGGCTGAGGTTCCTCACGAGAGATTCAATAAATGGTAATTAGGCGTTTCCTTATAAGGAAACATTCGGCATTCATTGATCGAGCAGCCAGTACCGCGTTTTGTGACAATTTATAAAATCTTTCTCTTGAAATAATTTTTTCAGAAAAATCATTTTTCTCAAGTCCAATAGCTGTTATCGCTCTTTCCAGTGTTGATGGGGGTTTCCTTCCTAACCTTTTGTTTGAAGTAGTGTGGAACATCTGCCTCTGGATTATGTCATTATTTTCTCTTCGGTTCATATATAATAACCACTTTAACTGTTGCTGATGTTGAAAGACCTCAAGTGATGTGGTTTCTGTGATTTGGTACATTTTCTGAATCTCTAGCGCCAGTTCAGAAGGTTCAAAGAAGGATAATCCTCGCCAAGACACACATGCTCCACTCGCTCAAGCCATTTTTAAATATTTATGTTAAAGGAAATTAGCTATGGTTTGACCTGAATATGGATTTATTCACTAACTTAATTTATCCAAGACACGCTATGCATGAATGAACACTTCGACTTTCAACCCAGATATGTTGAGGAAACCGATCAAGTACCCTCTACAAGTAGCGAACTTACGACGACAGAATGCCATAGGATTGATTACATGACGATGAAATACATTTATGTATTATACAGTGCTGTTCGATAAAACTGACTTACCTGATTTTTTTTACTAAATGTTCTCTTCTCCGATGAAACACAAGTTGAGCTAAATTCAAAGGATAAGCGATCTAAAATCCGAAGAAGAAGCTCTGAAAGCTCTTTGAATTTAGCAGTAAGTACTGTCAAGCATCTGTTTAGTATAATGTTCTGGGGATGCTTTTCTTTTCATGGAATTGCTTTCTTAAAAACCTATTGAAAAGACCCTCAGGAGCGAGCAGTACAAGAGAATTTTAGAGTCTTGTCAGCTCCCTTCTGCTGAAATGGTGCAAATCGACCCCACCAAGCTCATTTTTATGCAGGATAATGCTCCCTGTCACAAATCAAAATTGATGAAGGAATACTTTGATGAGAAGCAGGTGAGGGTTATGACATGGCCGCCCCAATCTCCTGACCTCAACCCCATAGAAAACTTATGGAGCATTATAAAGTACAGGCCCTCGAGAAAGCAGTTGAGCAACAAAGAGGATTTGATTGTGAATTTCATATCCGAATGGAATTCAATGCTTGGAGATGAGATTTGCCAGAACCTAATTAAGTCAATGCCAAAAAGGGTTGAAAAGGTTATTCAAAATAAAGGAGGACCCATAGATTATTAAATATTTCGAACTATATTACCTATTATAAATAAATTATACCTCTATTATTCTTTATTTAAAGCTGTTCGGTTATGTTTCTATTGATTACTAGTTGCAGGAAATAAGTAAGTCACTTTTTTTGCACAGAGTTTTTTCCCTAAATCTCATTTATATCCAAAATTATAATTATCAATAGAATACCTTAGGGTGAGTAAACTTTTTTTACTAGGTGGTCGGGAAGGGGTCTTTATATTAGTAAGATTAGAAATTAGTTTGACCCCAAAAACAATAGGCGAAAAAAATTTTAAGTAAAAAAAAAATCAGGTGAGTCACTTTTATCGAACAGCACTGTACATATAAACATTTATTAGCTTAGATGTAAGTCCACAGTATGTGACACCGTAAATCGTTATGCGTACAGATGCGCCTGTGCATAGTGACAGTTTTAAGATTAAATTTAATTATTAAAGACGACGATATCCTTGGAATTTGGATCTTTTTCTCACACCAAAATTGGCCTTGAGACATGTTTACCTAATAACTCAATGCCTGAATCAATGCAGTCAGGGTAGGTGGTGGCGGGAACGGAGAGCGATTGCCCGTCAGGCCATATTTGTTTCCGTAACTATGGTAGTATTATTCGTAAATGGACACTCGTAAAGAAAAACAAAATCTAGAAATTTCCCTCGAAATTGATTTGCTCATTTTATATACAAAAGACAATATTTCTCTGTCCTTTTGTAAGAAAATTTATTCATTCAGATACAAATAAAAATATTTTTCAAATACTATATCTATGTAAAGGAAAATTCGTATACTGGTATATATATATATATATATATATATATATATATATACAGTGTAACCCGGATATAAGAGAGTTGTCGGGACCGGATAAGAAGTCTCTTATATCCGGGTTTCTTTTATATCCGGGTTTGGTCTAATTTATATACATTAACACAGGCTCTAATTTGGGACCAGAGAAAATATATCTTATATACGGGTTTCTCTTATATCCGAGTTACACTGTGTATATATATATATATATATATATATATATATATATATATATATATATATATATATATATATATAAGTTAAAATAGATGAATAAGATGTGTGATATGAATGAACAGGGGCGTAGTAGGAAAGAAATATTATGAGGATAAGAAGGATAGATAAAGATTGACCATTGACTTGAAGATTGTAGTGTTCAGGGAAGCAATCAAGCTGGAGTATTTTTTTCCACAAAATTGCGTTTCTTCGAAAAAAATTTGCAACTTTCTCCACACAGTGAGGCATTCTTTAGATCGAAATTGTGGTAGAACTTATTTCTATGTATGACTAATGCATTCGATACATTGTTATGTATCAGATCAATTTTGTGTTCATAGATCGGTGTTTTTAACTGCAAGTTTCACCAATATATTATAAACAACAGTTGTGACAGTTTATTCTATATTTAACTGGTTCAGCATTATTATTAGAATTATTATATTATCCATATTAGTTTTGAATGTGGTTGTAATAATTTTGATATTATTAAGACTGGATATATTGTGTTGTATAGCAGATGTTAAGAGGTTAATAGGTCATATTATATGCATATTTATTGTTAATGCTTCTGTTGTTGTTGTGAATAGCATTATTTATTTTGTAGAAGTAGGTTTACACAGAAAGGCATAAATAAATCTGCAGCTACCAAAAGCGAAAATAACATTAATGGTTATGATAAATAAGGTTTGTGATATGAAACAACGAGGATGTAGTTGGAAATGAAGATTATGAGGATAAGGAGAATATATAATAATTGACTGTTGACTTGATTGCACTCTTCAGGGAACTATTCAAAATTGAGTCCTTTCCCACAACTTTTCTCTTCTGGTTTCCGTATCCGAAACTGAAACAAAGCAATTTTTAAAGAATTCATGGATTTTATTTTTAATCCGTCATTTTCATTACTTCAAACATTATTTGCAGTGGAAACACGTGCTTGGGTAGACGCCCCGCTTTTTAAGCAGTGTGTATCACGTCTCCCAGCCTGTATATTCATGAAAGACCTAATAAAGAAACGTAAGCTGTAATCGGTGTGGCGATTTCAAATGCCCCACGTCAGATGAATAAATCATTGTCCAACTATGGAATTTCAAAATAGAATATATATATATATATATATATATATATATATATATATATATATACTAGCAGCATGGCCCGGCGTTGCCCGTGCTTGATTAAAAAATCGTACGACTCATACAGCAATCGCTATCACTTGACTTAAAATATTTTTGCTCTTCCTTGCCTTTAAAGGAGTGCCCTTTGCCGTGCTGATGTTGCTACATGCCTTACTTATTCTCACACTGCGAATTTTTTCTAAGCTCTATACTAAACATTAAATCTGTTACGAAAAAAGAACTAAACAAAATGAACACAAAACGATCAGCTTTAAAAAAGGACACGTAACTGGAAAAACCGAATGATAAAAGAATGTTAACAACAAATACTTTTTCACACCCAACCTAGTTCTGCGGAATCAGAATCAACGTTGAGTTTAAGCAATCGAATGAGCCAATTGGAGTAAATTGCCATGCAGATTTAAATTTTTCCCACTTGTGACGAATGCAGCTATCGATTTTTTTTGCATGCTACCATACTAGTTAACATTCGTGTGAGTCAGCTGTTGGCTCTCACGCTGGCCGATAGACTCTTCCTGGCTATTCGTGGCAGCAAGCTATAGGCTCTCACTCTGGCCAGTAGAAAATGGCCGCAAACTACGTGAAAACTACCGTAGAAGCATGAAAACATCGATTATTTCCACTATCGATGGGAGTTGGGAAATGCAAAGTCGGTCTTGGCCTCTTCACTATCTTGGAGCATGTGCATGTAAATTTTGGCGCAAATCCGTCTAAAATTGCGGCCGTGCATTCGTTACACACTCACACACACACACACACACACACACACACACACAGACACACATACATACACACACATCTTGCCTTACATATATATATATATATATATATCTGTATCTGGGACGTACCATCTAGGTAGGCAAAGCAGGCAGTGTCTATTATGAATAAAATATATCAGCAGCTACATGAAAATGTAGCTGCTGATATATTTGCTTCTCTGACACAACAATATACACCTAATCCAACAAAATGATCAAAGGTACTCCGATTATGATGCATAAAATGCAAAATATTATATCTTCTGTAGATTTACTACATAAAAATCAGAAATTGCCTACCTTGAGTAATTACGGAACCTGTGTACTTGATATATATATATATATATATATATATATATATATATATATATATAATGTCATCCACAAACAGACTGTTTCGCTGTATCACAGCTCATCAGTGTAGCTAGACGTCCGGTTGCCTCTGGCTAGAATCGAAAACCGGCTGAATTCGCGTCAGTCGGAAATTTTACCCTGAAGCCGTTGGCGCACGGCAGAGAAGAAGGTGAATTTAAGCGTATTTATTTTTAGATAAACAGTGACTGAGAGAACTCAATTCGATTTACCGAAGAGTCTTGCATTATTAGCCGTAATAGTCACTGTTTACAAACCCACACATCCTCCCCAGAGAGCTCAACCGAAATAAATTTTTCAGGAGCATATATATATATTTTTTTTTTTCAGGAGGATATATATATATATATATATATATATATATATATATATATATATATAGATAGATAGATAGATAGATAGATAGATATTCAGGGTGGGTGAAAAGTAAGTAGTCATTAATAATCGGTAATAAAATCCATATTCTTACTACGAATTTATTGAATTAAATGGGAAAATGAAAGTAAATCTTTACATTTCAACGTAAGCACCGGTGGCATCAACCAATTTCCATAAAATGGCCAGAGATGGAATGAAGAACCTTCTTCAGGACGTCTTCTGGGATATCACTGCGAGCATCCTGAATCCGTGTCTCTAAGTCATTCGTCTGTGCGAGGTTTCGCCTTCTACATTTCTTTTGTGATATCCGTACACGTAAAAATCATATGGCGTGAGATCTGGACTTTTTGGAGGCCATTCATGAAGCCGGCGTCGTCTTTTCCAATGTCTGGAAAATGTTGTTCTAACTACGCAGGTACCGTAAAAGTCAAACGGTGCGGTGCCCCATCCTGCATGAATATCAGGTCACCAATGTTATCCCAGCCAGACACCGTGGGACACACTTCAAGCATCTGAAGATAGCGGTCCGAACTCAGTCACGCAGAAGATACGGGCTGATGACTCTAGTTGCCATCCTAAGGAACCAAACGGTCACTTTTGGTCGTGCTTGCATCCTCCCAGACATGCGGCGGATCGTTATCACATGACGCCAAATGATGAAACAACCAACATGGAATGCGCTGTTTCCGCTTGGAATTTCGCCCTGTGAGTTTTAGATTTTCCGAGCCCTCTTTCCACCTAATGTATCCCAGAAATGTAAACGGTCTCCTTAAGGTTGTGTTTCTCTAATTTCCATTTTCGTTAGAACTTCCACGTTGTTTGCATGTTCTCTCCATGGTATTCCCAGTCCCTTTTTGTACGGCTATGTCTCCGTCTCTTTGCGTCTCGTCTTTCTCTATAACGAAATTGCCCAGCATTCACTATAACACGGGAGAATAGATAGTTTTTCTTTTGTTCTGAAACTTACAAGTAAGGAAGGACGGAAGGAAAGATAGGAAGGAAGGAAAGAAGGAAGGAAGGAAGGAAGAAAGGAAGGAAGGATGGCAGAATAGATGGGAAGAAAGGAAGGAAGGATTGGAGGATGGGAAGGAAGGAAGGAAGGAAGGAAGGAAGGAAAGATAGGAAGGAAGGAAGGAAGGATAGGAAGGAAGGAAGGAAGGATAGGAAGGAAGGAAGGAAGGAAAGAAAGATAGGAAGGAAGGGAGGAAAGATAGGAAGGAAGGAAGGAAGGAAGGAAGGATAGGAAGGATAGGAAGGAAGGAAGGAAGGAAAGATGGGAAGGAAGGAAGGAAGGATAGGAAGGAAGGAAGGAAGGAAGGATAGGAAGGAAGGAAGGAAGGAAAGATGGGAAGGAAGGAAGGAAGGATAGGAAGGAAGGAAGGAAGGATAGGAAGGAAGGAAGGAAGGAAAGAAAGATAGGAAGGAAGGAAGGAAAGATGGGAAGGAAGGAAGGAAGGAAGGAAGGATAGGAAGGAAAGATAGGAAGGAAGGAAGGAAAGATGGGAAGGAAGGAAGGAAGGAAGGAAGGAAGGAAGGAAGGATAGGAAGGAAGGAAGGAAGGAAAGATGGGAAGGAAGGAAGGAAGGATAGGAAGGAAGGAAGGAAGGATAGGAAGGAAGGAAGGAAGGAAAGAAAGATAGGAAGGAAGGAAGGAAAGATGGGAAGGAAGGAAGGAAGGAAGGAAGGATAGGAAGGAAAGATAGGAAGGAAGGAAGGAAAGATGGGAAGGAAGGAAGGAAGGAAGGAAGGAAGGAAGGAAGGATAGGAAGGAAGGAAGGAAGGAAAGATGGGAAGGAAGGAAGGAAGGATAGGAAGGAAGGAAGGAAGGATAGGAAGGAAGGAAGGAAGGAAAGAAAGATAGGAAGGAAGGAAGGAAAGATGGGAAGGAAGGAAGGAAGGAAGGAAGGATAGGAAGGAAAGATAGGAAGGAAGGAAGGAAAGATGGGAAGGAAGGAAGGAAGGAAGGAAGGAAGGAAAGATAGGAAGGAAGGAAGGAAGGAAGGATAGGAAGGAAGGAAGGAAAGATGGGAAGGAAGGAAGGAAGGATAGGAAGGAAGGAAAGAAAGATAGGAAGGAAGGGAGGAAAGATAGGAAGGAAGGATAGGAAGGAAGGAAGGAAGGAAGGAAAGATAGGAAGGAAGGAAGGAAGGATGGGAGGATCGCAAGGAAGGAAGGAAGGAAGGAAGGAAATAAAACCAAAGAAAGGTGAAAAGTGAAGAGGAAAAAGTAAACATTTGCAAAACTGGAGAAAAGACAATAAATTAATAAAAGGAAGGAAGGAAAACATAAAAAACAATTAAAAAACATAAAAACAGCAAGAAGAAAAGAAAAGATGTCGTATGGCACACTTTTTTCCGACATTATCGTCATGAAAGCATTTGCCAGACACTTCTCTTCGAAGAGCGCTTTACTTTCAGGTCCATCACGTTCCTGCGTTGTCTTGCCGGGATAAGTGCGAAAAAAGTTGAATGTGGAATCAGCTTTAGTCGACAAACGCAAACAAAACGTCAAGCCTTAACCTCGGTCCTACCCCTCCCTGTTCATGCAGTCACCATTAAGGAGTGCCTTTATACCCTAGCTATGGCTTTCGTTTTCGGGGTGGTCACGTAACTGCCTTTTTTTCAAGGCCTGCCTCTACGCCTTTCTTCAAAAAGTGAGTTTCCATTGAACAGACAGAAGCCGAAATGACATGGAGCTTTGTCGAACCTATAAGGAAGCCAATCAAGGACACTCAGAATAGTGACTTCTAATTATAGGGTTTCAGGCAAAGCAACACCTACATGGGCCCAATAATTTTATTTTGAGATGGATTCCTTCGTTAATATTTTATGTCGCTAGCTATGTAGATGCTTAAATAGGTCATTTTATAATAATGAGAAAAGTGGCAAATTTAAACGACAAATATTTATTTTTCGACCTGATTTCATTTATTCTATCTATCTATCTATCTATCTATCTATCTATCTATCTATCTATCTATCTCAACCTCGTTCTTTCTTCAAATAATTACAGGAAACTCTCATACTCAGGAATTATCATGTTATTCACCTCAATATTTCTTCAGTTACTCTCGGCCAGTCTGTGATACGCTGACACCACATTCTAGACACAAGTCCTGCTATTTAACTCATAGATAGATAGATAGATAGATAGATAGATAGATAGATAGGAAAAAATTGGGATAGATATATAGGGAACAGATAGATAGATAGATAGATAGATAGATAGATAGATAGATAGATAGATCTATCGATCAGCTTAGATGCTGTCATCCAAATTCGTTCAGCTCGGTAAAGTTTGGATAATGACAAGTCGGGGTATTTAAGCAGACACGTCCAGTTTGACGGCGCGACCTGGCTACCTAAAGAATAGTCGAAGTTAATCCTTTGATAGACCGAACTGTCGTCTGTGGGCAGTTAAGTCTGATGGACGGGCGAAAATAAGAATTATGTATAGAAAAGGGAAATAAATTTTTAAAAAGTAGCGAGAGAGAGAGAGAGAGAGTGAGAGAGAAAGGGTGATAGAAGATGTAGGAGAAAGGAAGAAAGGAAAGAAAAGAAAAAAGATATAGAAAGAAAGAGAAATAGAAAGAAAGAGAAAGAGAAAGAAAGAGAAATAGAAAAAGTAATAAACTAAGCAGTTTAAATGAAAAATAAAGAAAGATGGATTAGGGGGAGTCAAATCTAATAAAGATCTCTCCCTCCTTCTCATTACATATGCACACACATACACACACACACACACACACACACATATATATAAATATATATATATATTGTCATTTATTAGATTTGTTGCCCCTTAATTCAGCTTTCTTTATTCTTCATATATATAAGTATATATCTGTATGTATACACAGACACACATACACACACACACACACACACACATATATATATATATATAATAACGATATATATTTCTTTATATCAAGAAAAATATTAGGAAATTGTAAGACAAAATTTGAATACATATATACATATATATATATATATATATATATATATAGGGGTTGAACAAAATAATTTTAAAACACATGTTAAATTCAAAGGAAATTTATTTAATATGGAGTTTGTCCTCCTTTATACTCACATACAGCTTTAACATGTCTAGGAATGGAATCATACAGCTTCCTGACTTCATCCAGAGGAATTTGCATCCATTTTTCCATTAACGCCTGTTCCAGCTCTTTAAGACACGACGGTGGAGTATAGCGGCTCCTAAATTGTCGCTCCAAAATGAACCACAAATGTTCAATAATATTGATATCAGGAGATTGGGGAGGCCACTCCATGTGTTCTAGCTCACTTTCATGCTCTTCATACCAATTCTTAACCACTCGAGCGGTATGTATTGGAGCATTATCGTCTTAGAAGTTGCAGTCACCATCAGGGAGTAAAGTCTGGGACATTGGATGAACATGATCTCCCAAAATGTTCAGGTAATCTTTGCTGTTTATTCTAACATGCACGGAAACTATTGGACTGAGACATTTCCATGATATGGCGGCCCAAACTATCACTGATCCACCTCCATGCTTCACTGTTGGAAGAAGGCAGTCAGGGTTGTAAGCTTCTTTGGGCTGCATCCACACATAAACACGCCCTGAAGTTGGGAAAAAAGAAAAACTGGTCTCGTGACTTGCTTCCATTGGTCTGCAGACCAGGCATTGTGATCTCTGCACCACTTCAACCTCTTCTGAATTTTGCGAGTGGTGAGAAGAAGTTTCCTTACGGCGTCTGTTCCATGATATGCAGCCTTATGGAGCTCACGACGAACAGTTTGGGGTAGAAACTGGACTATTCAGATGATTATTCAACTCAGCAGTCACATTGACCTCAGTAGTCCGATGACTTTTTGCCACATTAAGTTTCAATGCACGGCGGTCCCTGTCAGTAAGTTTGAAAGTCCGGCCCGAATTGCTACGGTTGCTACAGGTTTTGCTCTGTTTGTCGAATTGCGTCATAGTTCTTGATATGGTAGCTCTTGAAGAACAAAAAAGTTTAGCAACCTTAGATATTGAGGCTCCTACCATGCGAGCTCCAACAATTTGTCACGCATTTAGCTTAAATTTTACTAAATTCTAAAACTAAATAAGCCAAAGACAGTAAATTGGATAAATAAATGTATTTACAATAGATATAAACTGCAATTACGAAGTTTTAGTTAAAGTTCTTAATATAATAGATCTTTGAAATATAGAATTGGAATTTGAACCTGTTCCAATTATTTTGTCCAACCCCTGTATATATATATATATATATATATATATATATATATATATATATATATATATATATATATATATATATATATATGTATACATATATATTGATATATATATATATATATATATATATCAAATATGTGGTGCAGTTCAATTTATAATACATGAATCATTCATACAAAAAGAGATTAGTGAAGTTAATCATATAACTGGCGAGAATACATATTCGCAAACAAATTTATTAAAATTACATTAACCCACGAACCTCTAGATGAATGCTATGATCCCTGTTTTTAATAAA
Source organism: Acanthosepion esculentum (assembly GCA_964036315.1). Lineage (NCBI taxonomy): Eukaryota > Metazoa > Mollusca > Cephalopoda > Sepiida > Sepiidae > Acanthosepion > Acanthosepion esculentum. Next base: position 94,995,228 of record OZ038505.1, on the reverse strand, counting down.
TTCAAGCTGTATAAGGTCTTTTTTTGCTAGTACTTTCATCTGTTCATACAGACATCATCAGGCATGGAAACTGATTTGTTTCTTTTAGTACATCCAGGTAAATACGGGACACGAAAGATTAGACGTGAATCGAAATATGTTTTTTTTTTATAAATGTGCTATTGTTAACGGTAAGAAATTTTGGAGCGTGCGGTCGCAACGCTAAGGTTGAATTTTTTGAAAATTTAAAAGAGAGTGCGTTTTTTTACTAATCTGGTAATTGGAGAATTCTTTTGTTGTAGTAGTTTTTTTTTCAGTCGATGTGGTATGAACTAAATTGTTCAAGAAATAGAGCAATGTCGCAGCTATTATCCCGAAAGTTGCACGTCGGATCAGTTCTTTTTAAATCAAATATGTGGTGCAGTTCAATTTATATTACATGAATAATTCATACAAAAAACAGATTAGTGAAGTTAATGATATAAATGGCGAGAATACATATTCGCAAACAAATTTATTAAAATTACATTAACCCACGAACCTCTAGATGAATGCTATGACCCCTGTTTTTAATAAATTCGAACTGTATAAGGTCTTTTTTGCTAGTACTTTCATCTGTTCATACAGACATCATCAGGCATGGAAAATGATTTGTTTTTTTATTACATCCAAGTAACAACGGGACACGAAAGATTAGACGTGAATCGAAATATTTTTTTAAAAATGTGTTATTGTTAACGGTAAGACATTTTGGATCTACCTAAAACAATTAATTTATGCAGCAGACAATAATACAGAAACATTCCATCACCGTGTCATGGGGGCCTGCGATACTATTTGACACCAGTCAATGATTCAACGGGTGCATGCGTGTGTAGAAGCAAGCGAAGGACATTTTGAACATTTGTTATGAGTTGGTATGTTAGATAGACAGATAGATAGATAGATAGATAATGGCTACTACTTCCTTGTTGACCCTGTCCATTACACGATATCAAGCAACGGTTGCGCATGACATTTTTAAAGTGGAGAAAGACGCTGTACTGAGTTAATCTCAAAAAAAGTACCACAAGAAGAAGAATGAGTCCATATCATTGGATGTTGTCACGCCGCGGTTGTTACATCAGTGTTTTCCTTCTCCCAGTTGGATATCTTAACGAAGGCTAAACAGTTCAACTCTTCAGTGGGTCTAACGTACGCCTGCACATCAAACTTGATAGATAGATAGTCTAAGACTAAGACTTTCTGAGATGAGGTATTATGTACACTATTTACATTCTTCGGACTATTGGCCTCATCTTTGTCATCACACGCTCCATATTCATACGCTCCACCTTCTTCAGGTGGTTGGGATGTCGGACTGAACCTGGGGTAGACTGTTCTAGTTCAGTTATCAGTTATCTCCTGTTAATTCGCCTCTCCACTGTCTTAACCAGGTATTGAACTCACAACTCTTTTGGGTTCTGTCACTGGATCTAACCAACGCCTTTATCCACTGTGCCATGTTTCCTTAAGGATATCTGTATATGGATTTTTGGAACTTATAAACTTAATGCCTTCAGAACCATTTTTACCAGTGCTCATATTGCATTTTTTGCTGTTATCATTGCATGCATTTTTTTTTTTTACCAGAACTCACATTGCAGTTTTCGTTGTTATTATTGCTTTTCTCTGACACTCCTTATTACTGGTTCCTATATTGTATTCATTTCTATGTTTGGTCGGCTTGAGCGAAATAAAGGGTTCAGTTTGATATTCCAACCGCCTGAAGAAGGCCGGAGCGTACAACGGCCGAAACGTTGTGATAAATAGGGCAACAAAGACGAGGACAATAGTCCGAATACTGTAAATAGTGTAGATAGATAGATAGTGGACAGACTGATATATGTATACACACACACACACACACACACACACACACACACACACATATATATATATATATATATATATATATAGATAGATAGATAGATAGATAGATAGATAGATAGATGTCAAGTCAATATTTACCATAAAAAGGAATTAATCAGACGAACATTTGGCTCTTAAACGGCCTGAAAGCATTTCCTCCTGAGATCAATTTACAGATGGCATTTTTCTCCATTGTTTTTGTACTTATTTTATCAGACATGACAAATAATCCCTTATGAAATATAGAGTTTTATACAGAAAATTACTTAGACAATGCACAGAGTCGAACAGATGTTGTTAGTTTATTGTTTTCCCGGCATGCACTTTTGCTTTGCTGTTTTAATCGAATTGATTTCGAAAAGACATGGTTCTTTTTTTTATGTCTTTGACTTATTGCGTATAAATTGAATTTTAAAACCAGATTTTGAGGCAAAACAATTAGCGTCCGATCGATATATACATATTATAACTTAGTAAATTTGACGGGTAACTTCTGATATTTAAAAATAAGTTATAAATTACGAACAGAATTAAAAAGTACAGAACATCTAGAAAGTGATTTAATTGGTGAGAGATAACTAAAATCGAGAGGTAGAGAGAGGTAGAGAGAGAGAGAGAGAGAGAGAGAGAGGTAGAGAGAGAGAGAGAAATAGTCGTGTACTGAGGTACAGATAGATAATTGGTTATGGAGAGAGAGAAAGAGGGAGAGGGAGAGAGAGGGCGTAGTCTGAGAAAGAGAAATAATACTTCATAATTAGAGAGAGAGAAAGAGAAAAATGGAGAGCAAAGGGAAAATTAAAGGAGAGAATGGTTGAGAGAAACATGTGGATTGAAAAAGGGAAAACTGTGACAAAAGGTTTGTGTCTGCAAACGCAGAGAAAGAATGCATGAAGATCGAGTCCGTTGATTCCGAAGATTCGCACTTGAGTTTTTTGTTTTTTTTAAATCGACGCGTGGCATATTTATAAAAAATAAAAGGCAAATAATTTGTTAGTACAATTAAAAAGAAAAATACTTACAATTTAAAGTCAATATTTTTTGTTTTTTTAATTTCTTGGTTAGGAGAGATTGTTTTTTTTGGGGGGGGGGGGCTCAGAGGACATGGGCAAAGAGAGAGAGAGAGAGAGAGAGAGAGAGAAAATACTTGCCCTGGTTAAAGACAGTAAAACAGGCAGAACGAGATATGAACTGATCAAAAATAGATTGATAGATAGATAGATAGATAGATAGATAGATAGACAGACAGATAATACAAACAGACAAATACAGATAGATAGATAGATAGATAGATAGATAGATAGATAGATAGATAGATAGATAGATAGATAGATAGCGAGAAAGAGAGAGAAGTAGAGAGAGAGAAAGAAAATGTAGAAAGACATATGTACTAAGATAACAACTTTTGATTAATGGTTAGATGGAAAAATAAAAATAAAAAGAGGAGAGATGTAGATGATGAAGGATTATCGATATATATATATATGTATGTATATATATATATGGGATAACGATATATATATATATATATATATATATATATATGGGACAACGATATATATATATATATATATATATATAAGTATTATATATATATGTATAAGTATTATATATATATATATATATAAGTATTATATATGTATAAGTATTATATATATATATATATAAGTATTATATTATATATATATATATATATATATATATATATATATATATATATATATATATATATATATATATATATATATATATATATATATATATATATATATATATATATATATATATATATATATATATAGAGGAAGGAAGGAGGCACGGTGAACTAATGGATAACGGCTTGGATTGAGGAATCGGAGAGCCGAGTTCGAATCCATTACATTCACTTACGTGCTAATACCCTTGGGAAAGGTGTGAATCCTCTTCTTCTCCCTCCAACTATGGGTAAATAGCAGGACAGACTGGGTTCTATAGCCTTGGATGGCAACTGGTCTAGGAGAAGGACAACTCTGAATTCAAAACCTGCAGAGGGTCGTTTGGGGACCTTGGGGCATTCGCTGCACCAGGTCACTGTATTCATCCCTCCAAAAAGTGTGGATGGCCCTGCAGAAATCCTTCACCACTATAATCAAATCTCATGTGTCGGTGTCGGGCTCTCAGTTTCTAGGAACTGATCTGCCTGACCCTCATAGGTCGAATTCGACGGGAGAGTCGATTATATATATATATATATGGGATAACGATATATATATATATGGACGTATAAATGTGTATATAAATATTTATGCATTAAGAAGAGTTTTGAAAGAAAGGTTGTATAAGAAATTGGAAAAAAAAGTTTTTGTGACACGTTTCATCGGACTGGGTCTGTTGAACGAGAGACACTGGTAGATATTTGAAAGAATATTTTTCTGTCTTTTTGTAATCTAGTCAACTTCAGCGATATTCTTTTTCTATCCCATATATATATATATATATATATATATATATATATATATATATATCCCATATATATATATATATATATATATATATATATATATATATATATATATATATATATATATATATATATCCCATATATATATATATATATATATATCCCATATATATATATATATATATATATATATATATATATATATATATATATATATATATATGTCTTTGTTAGTAAATATCCAAAATTTTCATAACAGAAAATCTGCCTAGAATGGAGAAACGTTGTAAGAAGCTGGACGTAAATTTACTGTGGATAAATTAGCGATTAAAGCACTTTCTAGACATTTTCGTCCCATTTTCTCTTATATATATATATATATATATATATATATATATATATATATATGTGTGTGTATGTATATATATATATATATATGTATGTATATATGAATGTATATATATATATATATGTATATATACATATATATATATATATATATATATATATATATATATATATATATATATATATATATATATATATATATATATATATAATAAAGACAGAGATAAAGGTGGGATTTAAAAAGAGAGATATATAAGTAAAGAGAGAAAGAGAAGAAAAGGCAGGAAATATATTGAAATTTTGGCTGCTGAATATGGATCGATAACTGTTGACATATGGATATAGCAGAATATATATATATATATATATATAGAGAGAGAGAGAGGGAGAGAGGCGGTAGCCATATTCATAGAGAGAGAGATAGAGAGGGAAAGGTAGAAAGAAACGAAGAATTGCAAAAGATATATAGACATATAATTGCTGATATAATTGCTGATAGATAGAAAGAAAGAATGAATGAAAGAAAATGAAAGAAAGGAAGAGGCGCATACTGAGAAAGATAGGCAGAAATATCGAGTAGAACTGAGTCATAGACAGCTTAATTGCCATAATCCCCTTACGCATCCATCCATCTCTATTCTTCTCTCAAGTGGGCGTCAAATTGTCAAGATTTTCCATGAATACGCATTCATCAAAGAGGCACTTCTATCCTGTTTGATTTGACTTAATACTTTGGGCTTTGACAATGAAGGCCCAGTACTAGATTGGCAGCTAGGTCTCATCCATTTACAGTTGAAGTTGCAAGATGTAACCATAAGTTCTCTGCTAACAGTTTCTTCTTTCTGATTTCTCGCTTATGGAATTCTTTTCCGGATTCTTGTTTTCCAGTCAAGTTTGATCTTCAAAGATTTAAATGCTAGTGTCTATCGTTATATTCCGTCTTCTTAGTTCGTGTTCTTTTATTGTTTTCAATCATTAATAATGTTTTTCTTTTTCTCATATTCATTCACAGTCAGTAACCCCTTACGTTTTAGTGACTTTATTGCCTTGCTTAGAGAGAAATAATTAAAATATATATCATTGTAATGATTAAAATAAAATATATCACTGTTTCACTGGTTCCAAATTAACCCCGTCCTGAGATTGACGATACATTACATCCGGCAATGCCTTTGATAGGGGTTTTTGGGGCACGTGGAACCGCCTTTTACTTGGTGCTGTTCTCATGTTCACTTTGACCCGGAATGGTAGCACCTGTTAGGTTCTCTGCTGTGGACAAATAGTTAAACCACAAACTAGGGTCAAAAACACTATGAAACTATAAATAGAATTTTTTTAGTAGAAATATCAGCAATAAACTTTTGGAAAAAATAGTATCAGAAATACATTTTGGTGAAAAAAATATTACCAGTAATTTATTTTTGAAACAAAAAATTTTTTATCAGCAATACATTTTTGAAAAAAAAAATTTTCAGCAATACTTGGAAAAAAAAAAAGAAAGGAAATATTTCCAGCAATACATTTCTGGAAAAAGAAAATTATTGCCAGCAACATATTTGACTTTCGACAGAAACTCTCTTTCAATAAATACGTTAATGAAACCTGATCTATTCTTCGGCTGAAAAGGGCCAGAGCGTACAACGACCGAAACGTTGTGATAAATATAGCGACAGAGATGAGGACAATAGTCCGAATAATGTAAATAGTTTACATAATACCTCATCTCAGAAATATAGACAGATACTGAAGAAGGCCGGAGTGTACAACAGCCGAAACGTTGTAATAAATATGGCGACAAAGATGAGGACAATAGTCCGAATAATGTAAATAATGTACATAATACCTCATCTCAGAAATATAGACAGATACTTCCTGGCATTTGTTATCCATTTTCTCTTAATGTGACAGTACAATGTGGCGTATTTCCAACGGTACAATATGACCTTACGAAAATATCGCAGAAACTTTCTTTTGTTAGCTGAAGGAAGTCGTCGCATAAAAGAATCTTTTTGAATCAGTTGTTTGGTTAGCCTGTAGGATTTCCTAGTAGAGAATCCGCATTTAACCCCCACATACTGATGCTGACCTCCAGAAGAGTGACTCTCTGTGGTTACTTGGGCTAACGTTCTCAGCTGACATGAAGTGGAAAGATTATATTGAATCCATTGCTAGGTCAGCTGCTAAAAACATTGGTCAGTGTTGTGCTTGATGATTTTTCTCTCTGTCTTGCATATTTATAACTCTACCATTCTTCCATGCCTAGAATATTGCTGCCACATATGGCCCGGTGCTCCTACTATTTATCTAGAGCTCCTTGATAAAATCCAAAGAAGAATCAGCAATATCTTTGGTCCTGATCTGTCGACTCGATTTCAGTAACTCTCGCGCAATCGTAAAGTTGTCTCCCTTTGCCTTTTCTGTAAATATTTTCATGGTAATTGTTGAGCTCTAATTATTGAGCTTGTAATGAGCTCTTCGCTATAGGGGCTAGTTTCTTTAAATTTAAGCTCAGTACTAGATTGGCGACGATGTCACAACAATTTCGACTTCAGCTGGCTTGATGCAACTGTAATTTTTTTACGCTAACAGTCTCTTTTCTCACACTTCTCATTTGTGAAACTGCTTTCCAGCTCCATACTTTCCAAAAAAGCATGGAGCAAAATATTATGTTATCGTAAGACTGATCGCGCAACTTTTAAAAGAATGCGAACTCTATCGAACAATCAGCGTAATGAGACATATAACCAAACTTATCATCCGAATTCTGATGAAGTGAGCGCGTAGAATAATTTCACCAATATCAATCTCGATCTACTGTCCTGATTAGCCTTCCTCTGTTGTTCCTGTTTTTAACTTCCCACACCTAGTAACTTCTTGTGGCTTTCACTGTCTTGCTTGGAGTGACCTCGATTTAAAAATTAAATATATATATATACAGAGCTTTAATTTCTTTTGGGTAAAAGACTGAATTCAATTCACTTAGTGCTTGTTCCTAAATTCTATGTCCTAAATGCTTCATAAAAATTCAAGATGCAGAATTTGTAAATACTATACACTTCAAATGCCTTGGTTTATAGATCAGCTATAAAAGACATAGCCTTACACTGAATATAGAATATGACGCACTGGGTGCACTTTCGCCCAACATCGAAATTGGCTACGAAACCAAAGCATTAACATGAGAGCTTGAGTCATGTTCTTAAATAACCTTACCAGATCGAGACTTTCACATAGATACCTTGCATGACGTTAAACTTGTTCAGAAATCTCTTTCTTTTAAGTATATCACCCCAAGCAAGGCGGTAGTGCCACTAATACATAGGGGGTTACAGAGTGGGAGCAAGAATAATGAGAGGTGTTTGAGGAAAGGATAAAGAGAAGGACGGGGATCAAGATCAAGGTATCAAATGTCGATTGACATTACATTTGAATATTTAAAGATTATAGATGTCAGGGAAGTATGTAGGAGGAAGGGGGTTCCACTGTTATGAAGTGCAAGAGAAGAAGCTGTTGGAGTAGAAGAAGCGGGTTACATTTAACTATTTCGACAGTGAAAGGGTGAGACCGAGATGGCAACCTAGTAGCACGCTTAATTTCATGCATTTGGGGTACCACTGAAAGTAGCCTCGTCAGAACAGTTTCCATGAAAATATTTGTAGAAAAGACAGAAGGAAGCCACATCACATCTGTGAGAAAATGACTGTAGATGAGATGCCAGGTCAGGACCTATCACATTGCATATCCGTCTCTGGATTTTGTCGACGATCTCGAGATGAACAGCGTGAGCACCAGACCATATTTGGAAGCAACATTCAATGCAAGGCCGAATGGTAGATTTATAGATTTGAAGGATGGACTCAGGCGAGAAAAACTTTCTGGCGCGACACAGGGAACCAACTTTCCTGGCGGTAGATGAAGCTATTGATTCAATGTAATTGTTTGTCCTCAGGTCAGTGGAAAGCGTGAGACCCAGAAGGGGCAGAGAGAAGCACCCGTGGAGTTGGGCATCAACCATTCTGAGAGGAAGCAGGGAAGGTTCTCTACGGTGGGTAACTGAGAGTTTCGTTTTGGAGGCATTAATGTTTACAAGTAATTTCCTGTCCCAGTCAACCGTAGATTGGAGGTCCTTTTCGAGACCAACGGCCAAGTTAGTTTTATCAGCAGATTTACTATTGAGGCAGAAATCGCCTGCGTAGACCAATCATGGGTAAACTGCGGCCCATTTGACCTTCTAATTGGTACAGCCAAATTTCATGTAGAGAATAACGTTCCAAACGTTGTTTATTTCGTTTAGTTCTCTCTTGTTCACTAACCACATAAAGCAATGTACAAAGTACAATGTTTCTTAATTTTTTTAACTTTTCATTGAAGGTAACATTTTCATAATTTTAAACGATTGGTGATTTTCACTAAGGAAGACTATGCGGGTAAATATCGTTTGCTTTAGAAACAGTACTTGTATAATGTTTTTTTTTCCTCTGCAAGAGAAATATATATATTTTTTTTATTTTAATAATTATTTTTATATTTTCGAATATGCATCTTTTCATTGTCATCTGTGATAATATTTTACCGAGATAATATTTTCTAATTATTAAAAAAATCTTTTCTCCAAAAATTAACCAAGTTTCCCCCATTTCTAAGGCAGATATTTACACCTGTGGTCTTCTGTAGTGAAAATTGCTGAGTCACCTTCAACAAAAAAATACCTCGAATCTTTTAAGCAGTGCGTCCCACCATATGATGAGCCATATCTCATGCAGCCTACTGGTCGGACAAGGTTGCCAATGCCTAGTCTAACCTGTCTCCTGTATTCAACCGCTTTTTCAGACTAATGATTTAAAATGGCTCCGGGAGAATTAAGCCTGTAAGTCTTAGCGAGGACAAAGTATCGAGCCTCGTGGGCTGGCGTTACAGAATTGCAAACAAATCTTGGGCGTGGACGCAATTGGAGATGCCAACGCAAGAGCTGGTCAGACAACATTAAAGAATGGACGGACATGACAATGCCGGAACTCTTGAATGTCACAGAGGTTGTCGGTTTCTGATACCCTTAGGTCCCTCCAGCGATTGAAGCAGTCAAAGGAACGATGATGATATTGTTAGTTAATAAGCGAACGAATATATTGGTCAACCCGTTAGAAAAATGGCGTCAATTTTACATTTAATTTTATAATTACAATTGACTTTGTATGCAATGAATATATTAGGATGAGTCCAAGATATTTTTCTTTTTTTGTTTATCAACTTCATTTACCGATTATTATATTATATATTTACCATTGTTGTAATTAATTGTTCCCACGAATCCAAAGCCTTTGACATCTTTTAAGCAAAATTCCACAGAATTTAACGTGAAAAAGATTTCGTTTGATTTGGTTTGGTTTGTTTTATAGCATACTAGCAGCATGGCCCGGCGTTGCCCGTGCTTGATTCAAAAATCGTAAGACTCATACAGCAATCGCTATCACTTGACTTAAAATATTTTTGCCCTTCCTTGCCTTTAAAGGAGTGACCTTTACCGTGCTGATGTTGCTACATGCCTTACTTCTCACACTGAGAATTTTTCGAAGCTCCACACTAAACATTAAATCTGTTACGAAAAAAAGAACTAAACAAAATGAACACAAAACGATCAGCTTTAAAAAAAGGACTCGTAACTCGAAAAACCGAATGAAAAATGAATGTTAACAACAAATACTTTTTCACACCCAACCCAGTTCTGCGGAATCAGAATCAACGTGAAGGAAAATTTTGGTGCAAATCCGTCGAAAATTGCGGCCGTGTATTCGTCACACACACACACACACACACACACACACACACACACACACACACACACACACACACACACACACACACGCACGCACGCACGCACACACACACACAGCCTTTTATAGATAGAGATCAACAGCGATGGGTTATTTTTTTTTTTTCCAAAAATTTATTGCTGGTAATAATTTTTTCCCAAAAAGTATTGCTGGTATTAAAATCGATTTTTATACTTACATAGTGATTGTCCCCTTTTGGGGGTAACTATTTGCCCATAGCTGGGACCTTGACAGGTAGACCTGGGAACAACAGCAATTAAGAGGTGGTTTCACGCTCCTCAAAACATCCTGATCAAAGGCCTTGCTGACGGATGTAGTTTACCGTCTTACCCAGTACGCGGATGTAGTTTATCTTCTTACCCAGGACGGGAAAAGGGTTTCGTCTAATTCTTGAATAGGGATTTCATTAGAGATAGTTTTCCCCACCAAATGGCTTACGGCCATATCACTTTGAGACACCGGTTCTCGTACGATCAACGAGGGTTAAGCAACGCGAAGCCTGGTCAGAACCTATATGGGTGACCGCTTGGGAATACCACGTGCTGTAAACTTTGATGTGCAGATGGTAAAAATGATAACCGCTCAGAATTGGAAAGAGACGAGTTCCAATTCCAGTCGGGTTCGTTATATTTTCTTTCACGAATACCAAAAGGAAAGGTCTGAATTCACATCTTCACCCGCCAAGCTAGCAATTAATTAGTAGAACTTCTATCAGTAAATCTTTATTATCTCCAAAACAGTCTCAGAATCTACATATATTTTTGCCTTTAAATAACATGTAAAAGGTTGATAGTCCGTAAAAGAACAAAGGAATCAATTAATGAATACTTATCAGAAGTTTTCCAGCGATCGAGAAAGGTAATAATTGGTGGATGCATGGTTAGTACAGACCAATCGAGTTTCAATTTATTTATCTGTCTATATTTCCGAGATGAGGTATTATGTATACTATTTAAATTATTCGGACTATTGTCCTCATCTTTGTTGCCATATTTATTACAACGTTTCGGCCTCTCAATATCTGTCTATATTTCTGAGATGAGGTATTATGTAAACTATTTACATTATTCGGACTATTGTCCTCATTTTTGTCGCCATATTTATTACAACGTTTCGGCCTTTCAGTATCTGTCTATATTTCTGAGATGAGGTATTATGTACACTATTTACATTATTCAGACTATTGTCCTCATCTTTGTCTCCATACCTGGTTAAGGCGGTGGAGAACTTGGAGAGGGGAATTAACAGGAGACAATTGATAACTGACATCCATTAGACACGGCACGTGGAACTAGAACAGTTTACCCCAGTGAGCGAAATAAAGGGTTCAGTTCGACGTACCAACCACCTGAAGAAGGCCGGTGCGTATAACGACCGAAACGTTGTAATAAATATGGCGTCAAAGATGAGGACAATAGTCCGAATATGTAAATAGTGTTCAATTTCTTTATTGTGATATTCTTGATGCATCCGAGGTCTTGCGTTGTCATAAAGGAGAACAATTTTCATTTAATTCCCTATGTACGCTGGTGAATGTAAGATATCTTAGTGTACTTTGAAGTCATTCTTCCCTTTCACCTATGCTTATAAGTTAGAATTATACGTTCGTTATTACAACTGTTTTCCCTCAAACTGAAATTACTTAAGCCTCAAGCTAATATTTGTATGAATTTGGTTTCGTGTATGTACATATGCTTGGAAATACTTGTGGATGTGCGTGTGTTAACAAATCACAAATTACAACGCATATCATCCTCCCATCGACCGAAATATAAGCAAAGAGAAATATCAAATGATCTATAGAACTCAACCATACTAGCAATTATAAATCCCTAAAGAAATGAAGAAATCTTAAGAGGAAAATATCGCCATCACATTATTCGTATATGAAACAAAATAAATTACCTAATGACGAACCAGATCGTTTTGTAAAATGGTATGTCCTTCAGGACATTTCTCAAGCTAATAAGGGTTACCCAACGAATCCAATCCTGGTGGCTAGAGCGTATGCGACGGGTTGCAAATAATTATATGGTAACGAGAGCAAGAATTACTGAGGTCGTGCAATAGCATGAACATACACTAATTCAGAACTCACTTAGGCTGCTTCCCGTTTCCAAGATGTTATCGTAAGATTAATCCCGCACCTTTTAAAGTAATGCGAGCTCTATTGATCAGCGTAATGCGACACAACGAGACATATTATCCGAATTCCGATGAAGCGAGCGCGTAGCAAAATTAGACCGAAATATTATAAGAATCGTGTGGTTTTGTTAAAGACACTGGAGCAAGGATTGCCATATATATGTGTTAGAATGATCTCAGACAGAGCAGTAGAAACGCAACGGGTTATATACTTATCTTTTATAGATTATGCAAAAACGTTTGATAAAGAACAACACAGCAGTTTGAACTACTGGAAGAGCCATATTTATTACAATGTTTCGGCCGTGGTACGCCCAGGCCTTCTTCAGGTGATTGGAATGTCAAACTTTGAATTGAATGTCGAACTTTCAATTTCTGTCTATATTTCTGAGATGTGGTATTATGTACATTATTTATATTATTCGGACTATTATCCTCATCTTTGTCGTCATATTTATCACAACGTTTCGGCCTTTCATTATCTGTCTATATTCCTGAGATGAGGTATTATTTACATTATTTGGACTGTTGTCCTATTCTTTGTCGCCATATTTATTACAACGTTTCGGCCTTTCAGTATCTGTCAATATTTCTGAGATGAGGTATTATGTACACTGTTTACATTATTCAGACTATTGTCCTCATCTTTGCCACAATATTTATTACAACATTTCGGCCTTTCAGTATCTGTCTATATTTCTGAGATGAGGTATTATGTACACTATTTACATTATTCGGACTATTGTCCACATCTTTGTCGCCATATTTATTACAACGTTTCGGCCTTTCAGTATCTGTCTATATTTCTGAGATGAGATATTATGTACACGATTTACACTTTTCGGACTATTGTCCTCATCATTGTGTCCATATTTATTACAACGTTTCAGCCGTTGTACGCTCCGGCCTTCTTCGGGTTGTTGGAATGTCAAACTGAACCCTTTATTTCGCTCACTAGGGTAGACTGTTCTAGTTCCATGTGCTATGTCTAGTGGATGTCAGTTATCAGTTATATCCCCTCTCCAAGTTCTCCACCGCCTTAACCAGGTAAACCCACACTCTTTGGGTCCTGTCACTGGATCTAACCAACGCTTTTATCCACTGTGCCATGTGTCCTTGAGGACAAACGTTGTAATAAATATGGCGACAAAAGTGAGGACAATAGTCCGAATAACGTAAATAGTGTACATAATACCTCGTCTCAGAAATATATACAGATACTGAAAGGCCGAAACGTCTATGAACTTTTCAGCCCTCTCTCGTACCCGAAAAGAAACAATACAGTTATTAATAAGAAGAGTAGTAATGAATGCAAGTAAGAATTCACAGCACTGGTATCATTGCTTTATATTCACCTAATGAACTTTTCCGCCACCTTCGTACTTGGAAAAGAACAATGCAGTCATTAAAAAAATAGTAGTAAATGAATGCAAGTAAGAATTTACAGCAATGGTATCATTGCTTTATATTCACCTAATGAATTTTTCAGCCACCTTCGTACTTGGAAAAGAACAATGCAGTCATTAAAAAGAAGAGTAGTAATGAATGCAAGTAAGAATTTACAGCAATGGTATCATTGCTTTATATTCACCTAATGAATTTTTCAGCTATATTCGTACTTGGAAAAGAACAATGCAGTCATTAAAAAGAAGAGTAGTAATGAATGCAAGTAAGAATTCACAGCAATGGTATCATTGCTTTATATTCACCTAATGAACTTTTCAGCCACCTTCGTACTTGGAAAAGAACAATGCAGTCATTAAAAAGAAGAGTAGTAATGAATGCAAGTAAGAATTCACAGCAATGGTATCATTGCTTTATATTCACCTATTGAACTTTTCAGCCACCTTCGTACTTGGAAAAGAACAATGCAGTCATTAAAAAGAAGAGTAGTAATGAATGCAAGTAAGAATTCACAGCAATGGTATCATTGCTTTATATTCACCTAATGAATTTTTCAGCCACCTTCGTACTTAGAAAAGAACAATGCAGTCATTAAAAAGAAGAGTTGTAATGAATGCAAGTAAGAATTCACAGCAATGGTATCATTGCTTTATATTGACCTAATGAACTTTTCAGCCACCTTCGTACTTGGAAAAGAACAATGCAGTCATTAAAAAGAAGAGTTGTAATGAATGCAAGTAAGAATTCACAGCAATGGTATCATTGCTTTATATTCACCTAATGAACTTTTCAGCCACCTTCGTACTTGGAAAAGAACAATGCAGTCATTAAAAAGAAGAGTAGTAATGAATGCAAGTAAGAATTTACAGCAATGGTATCATTGCTTTATATTCACCTAATGAATTTTTCAGCTATATTCGTACTTGGAAAAGAACAATGCAGTCATTAAAAAGAAGAGTAGTAATGAATGCAAGTAAGAATTCACAGCAATGGTATCATTGCTTTATATTCACCTAATGAACTTTTCAGCCACCTTCGTACTTGGAAAAGAACAATGCAGTCATTAAAAAGAAGAGTAGTAATGAATGCAAGTAAGAATTCACAGCAATGATATCATTGCTTTATATTCACCTAATGAACTTTTCAGCCACCTTCGTACTTGGAAAAGAACAATGCAGTCATTAAAAAGAAGAGTAGTAATGAATGCAAGTAAGAATTCACAGCAATGGTATCATTGCTTTATATTCACCTAATGAATTTTTCAGCCACCTTCGTACTTAGAAAAGAACAATGCAGTCATTAAAAAGAAGAGTTGTAATGAATGCAAGTAAGAATTCACAGCAATGGTATCATTGCTTTATATTGACCTAATGAACTTTTCAGCCACCTTCGTACTTGGAAAAGAACAATGCAGTCATTAAAAAGAAGAGTAGTAATGAATGCAAGTAAGAATTTACTGCAATGGTATCATTGCTTTATATTCACCTAATGAATTTTTCAGCTATCTTCGTACTTGGAAAAGAACAATGCAGTCATTAAAAAGAAGAGTAGTAATGAATGCAAGTAAGAATTCACAGCAATGGTATCATTGCTTTATATTCACCTAATGAATTCTTCAGCTATCTTCGTACTTGGAAAAGAACAATACAGTCATTAAAAAGAAGAGTAGTAATGAATGCAAGTAAGAATTCACAGCAATGGTATCATTGCTTTATATTCACCTAATGAACTTTTCAGCCACCTTCGTACTTGGAAAAGAACAATGCAGTCATTAAAAAGAAGAGTAGTAATGAATGCAAGTAAGAATTCACAGCAATGGTATCATTGCTTTATATTCACCTAATGAACTTTTCAGCCACATTCGTACTTGGAAAAGAACAATGCAGTCATTAAAAGAAGAGTAGTAATGAATGCAAGTAAGAATTTACAGCAATGGTATCATTGCTTTATATTCACCTAATGAATTTTTCAGCTATCTTCGTACTTGGAAAAGAACAATGCAGTCATTAAAAAGTAGAGTAGTAATGAATGCAAGTAAGAATTTACAGCAATGGTATCATTGCTTTATATTCACCTAATGAACTTTTCAGCCACCTTCGTACTTGGAAAAGAACAATGCAGTCATTAAAAAGAAGAGTAGTAATGAATGCAAGTAAGAATTTACAGCAATGGTATCATTGCTTTATATTCACCTAATGAATTTTTCAGCTATATTCGTACTTGGAAAAGAACAATGCAGTCATTAAAAAGAAGAGTAGTAATGAATGCAAGTAAGAATTCACAGCAATGGTATCATTGCTTTATATTCACCTAATGAACTTTTCAGCCACCTTCGTACTTGGAAAAGAACAATGCAGTCATTAAAAAGAAGAGTAGTAATGAATGCAAGTAAGAATTCACAGCAATGGTATCATTGCTTTATATTCACCTAATGAACTTTTCAGCCACCTTCGTACTTGGAAAAGAACAATGCAGTCATTAAAAAGAAGAGTAGTAATGAATGCAAGTAAGAATTCACAGCAATGGTATCATTGCTTTATATTCACCTAATGAATTTTTCAGCCACCTTCGTACTTAGAAAAGAACAATGCAGTCATTAAAAAGAAGAGTTGTAATGAATGCAAGTAAGAATTCACAGCAATGGTATCATTGCTTTATATTGACCTAATGAACTTTTCAGCCACCTTCGTACTTGGAAAAGAACAATGCAGTCATTAAAAAGAAGAGTAGTAATGAATGCAAGTAAGAATTTACTGCAATGGTAACATTGCTTTATATTCACCTAATGAATTCTTCAGCTATCTTCGTACTTGGAAAAGAACAATACAGTCATTAAAAAGAAGAGTAGTAATGAATGCAAGTAAGAATTCACAGCAATGGTATCATTGCTTTATATTCACCTAATGAACTTTTCAGCCACCTTCGTACTTGGAAAAGAACAATGCAGTCATTAAAAAGAAGAGTAGTAATGAATGCAAGTAAGAATTCACAGCAATGGTATCATTGCTTTATATTCACCTAATGAACTTTTCAGCCACCTTCGTACTTGGAAAAGAACAATGCAGTCATTAAAAAGAAGAGTAGTAATGAATGCAAGTAAGAATTCACAGCAATGGTATCATTGCTTTATATTCACCTAATGAACTTTTCAGCCACCTTCGTACTTGGAAAAGAACAATGCAGTCATTAAAAGAAGAGTAGTAATGAATGCAAGTAAGAATTTACAGCAATGGTATCATTGCTTTATATTCACCTAATGAATTTTTCAGCTATCTTCGTACTTGGAAAAGAACAATGCAGTCATTAAAAAGAAGAGTAGTAATGAATGCAAGTAAGAATTTACAGCAATGGTATCATTGCTTTATATTCACCTAATGAATTTTTCACCCACTTTCGTACTTGGAAAGGAACAATGCAGTCATTAATAAGAAGAGGTGGAATTAATGCATGCAAATCTTCGCAGCTCTAGCATCACTCCTTCATAGTCAGCCTTTGTACCTTTCAGCCCACCCTCATATTGAAGTAAGTTTTTCTCCCACTTAACTGATTGTGCTAGGTCAGGGCATATATCAATTTACCCGCCTCGGATCATCTAGTGGTTGTTCTTTTTTACGAATTATCAACCCTTTGTGGGTTACTTAAATCCGAAAAATATCTCTGACTCTAGATTTCTTTTAAGGTGTTATAATTTTATTTTTCGCTAGTGTATATTTCTGGTAATCCAACATATGTCTTACGTTTGAAGCTAATATCTAACATGTAGTGTTTGTGTGTATGTTTGATAATTATAATACAACATTAAACTTTTTTTTCCTTCAATTCATTCGCGAGATATCCCTACTGGAACGCTTTATTTTTTCTATGCTTTCTTCTGCTTTTCATGGATTGGCCAGTTGGCGGTTGGAAACAATGCTTATCTAATTTAATTTTCATATTTTTGTTTTCGCAAATCCATGTATTTATGCTTTTGTATTCAGCGCGTTTGTATTGCTAATGTGTCGGCCCTGAAGTCATGCACACGATATATCTTTGAAATGATGTCGTTTCGAATAGATAAATAGATCATGTCTGCTTCCCTTTTGTTTTCATGACAGAAAATCCGAGCCCTCAGCTATAAATCTTTCCTTCTCCCAGGTGACAAAACTAACAATCTAACACTGACAAAGTAAATCACAGATAATAGCTCATTTCACCTATGTTCGTATTTTATTGATTTTTTTTACAATCATGCTCACCCTGTAAAAGACCTAAGAGCCACTCGAAGTAGAGGAATACAGAGTAAGAGGCATGTGGGGAAGATAAAAGTTTACCCTATACATAAACAGGTTCAGGTTGTATTGATCGGGTAAGTATCCTCCTGGGAGTCGGTTCTATAAAGCAGCAGTTCGGGGGAAGAAAATACTTGAGTGTAACTTAAAATGGAAAAAGAAGGGGATGTAGATGGTTTGAAACAGTGGGCTGTGTCACAGTGGGTCCTAGCCATGAAAGATATAATTGGTGGAACAAATGAATATAGTTCGTTTGAAAAACCTTTGTATAAAAATAGCGATAGAGCAGTGAGAAAAGGGGAGGTAGGTTGGAAAACAGTTCATCATCCACAAGGACGCGGAGAGTGTTTAGGACTCTATTTGAGACTGGAAAGTACAATATGGTCATCTTGAACTCATATTTCAGATGAAACATTTTGAACATATTTCAGTGAAATATTCACTTTCCATAAATTCAAGTTTAGAATCATATGTTACAGAATGCGAAGTCCAGGGCCAGAATGGTCAGCGATTGGCCGGACTGCTTCGTGGGCGTGCATTCTGACAGTGATGGATTATCATTGTCCGGGTTTGGGATATTAGTTCAAAATGGCGCGAATTCAACGGAGAGTGCCGCAAGAATTCTGAAGAGTCGATACGCCTCCCACACCCAAACTGAGAGACCGGCTAAGACCACCCGTGGAGGGACGCCGAGTCAACGTGCGACATACGTTTCTGATACGTCATTCTTCCTACTGTCTCTTAGAATCCAAGCTAACACCACTCTCTCCTAATAAAACAATTAACAAAAAGAAATGGTCCATTGTGTTGATACTATTTTATGTAGTACCGTGGAAACCCAGATACGACACAGAACACGTAGTTTAAATATATATGATAAAGAAGGCGTCATTTTAAATTGGCGTGGAAGGACATGGATTAAGGAAAGAAACAGATATATAACGGATTAACCCATATTCTAGCGTCTTTTACAGGCGGGATATTATATTATGCTCTCCGGCCTTACTAAGTGATTGTTGTTACTCTAGGTTCTTCTTGTACCACGGGACAATAGCTTTTTTAAAAAAACATTATTTGGAAAAATAGTGTCCCTTATAAGCTGACAAAAACAGTATTTATACATGCATACATACATATATTCACCTAAACACACACATACATATTTTTTATTTATTCGGTTTCTATAGTTATATAGCGTTTTAAGGTTATTTAAAACGATAAAATATTTTTTAGATTGTAGGAATTTGGGGGTGTGGGGGAGATAATAATGGCTTAGTGATACAAGTTTTACTAATTAACCCATAGTTTGGAGAAAAGGTGAATTCATAACTTTCCCAAAAGATATTGAGACGCAAGAAAAGTTAAAAAAACTTATCTTCGAGACCGACATTAAGTTTCGCGTATCATCAGTGCAGCGATAATCTTTAATCTAGGCTATGGAATACTTGTGATGCTTCGTTAAAGGTGAAAATTAATGTGTACAAGTCAGTAGTACTTATATCCCTACTCTATGGTGCATAATCTTGGACACTGTACTGACGACACATTAATCAACTTGATGCCTTCCACAGGTATTCCCTATGGATGATCTGAAACAGAAAACTGGCTGATTGCATCAAAAACAGTGAAGTTCTGACTAAATTCAACGTGAAAGTTATTGCAGTCGTCCTAATGAAAACCCTACTAAGGTGGGCAGGACATCTTTCTCGGATGTGAGATAGCAAGCAGCCTTCCAAAACAACTTCTCTATGGCCAGCTCCTAACATGCATGCCAGTTGGAAGGCCACTCTTGCGTTACAAAGACAAACTCAAAGACAATCTGAGGCGATGCAGCATAACGTTTTCTTCCTTGGAAGACAAAGCGTCAGAGCGAAGGAGCTGGGCGCCGGTCCTGCTTCCCATCTATACAAAGGTTAGAATGAGGCTGACCTGAACATCGGGATTAACTGCGTGAAAATAGAAAAGAAAGTTGGCGTCATGCTGCTCCTCTCAGTGGTAGACTTACATACCACTCTGGCTTTGTCACACGCAGTAAAGCAGGGCTTGCTGTACACATGGGCAAATATGTGGCGATTGATCTTCAACCACTCGAGTAGAATGGTTCAACCACACATTCCATGAGTCTAAAAGTTTGGAAAACACCGGCAATCCTTGGGAGACACACGCTTGCCCATAATTTTTACTGAGCCCTTATTTGCCGTCAGCGACAAGAGAGTCTACCACACATACATACATACACACACACACACACACACACACACACACACACACACACATATATATATATAGGTATTTGCGACACATACACAATATATATATATATATATATATATATATATATATACATATATATATATATATATATAATATTATTGGATAATTAGTAGGGATAATCCAAAAGAGGATATACATTGAGAGAGAGAGAGAGAGAGAGAGAGAGAGAGAGAGAGAGAGAGAGAGAGAGAGAGAGACCAATGTAAGATCAGAGCAAATATTGCTTTAAAATTGTTTGGTTTGATGAGACGGAATTTGATCCTGTTAAACATTTATATATATATATATTGCACTAATCTGATGAATATTCATGAGCACACCATACCGAACATTTTGAAAATTAATTACATTTTTGTTCTTGTATATAAGTACTTGTCACAATATAAAATCATTGATAAATCCCTCTTTGAACGAAACTCATCGGCTAGATTAAGTTTACCTTTTGTTTCTATATATATATATATATATATATATATATATATATATATATATATATATATATGTGTGTGTGTATTGTTTCTATTCATATATATATTGTTTCTATTTACACACACACACACACACACACACACACACACACACACACACACACACACACACATATATATATATATATATATATATATATATATAGTTAACAGATTAAGAAAAGTTCAGATAACTTATCTTTGCACCTATAAACCACTCACTGGTCTCATCGGTCGCAAAGATAAGTTCTTAGAACTTTTCTGCATCATTTTTTTATAATAAGGTTACCCGTGTACAAAGCCCAGGAACCACTCGATGTACAGGGTTACGTTAAGGGTCAGTTTATATGGATAAGAGGGGAAGATAACGGTTGACTCTAGACATGAACAGGTTGAGGTTATAGTGATGGGGAAACATCCTCTTGGGGGTTTGTTCCACAGAGCAGGAGATCACGGGAAGAATCTGTCCAAGTGGAACTTACTTCTGGCCGATGGAATACAGAGGAAATGTGGGTGGTTTGCTACACTATATGTGTCATGTCGGGTCATAGCCGTGAAGATTAGACCAGGAGAAACCAAAGGGATGTAGTTCTTCCGAGCAATTTCCATGGAATTAACGTTAGAGCATTGAGAGACCCGTTACATCTCGCCTGTGAGACAGAGATTGGAGAATGGAAAATAATTCTTCTCCAACAAGTACTCGGAGACGCTTTTGAACTCTATCAAGACTGGAAAGTGAGGTCTTGCCAGCTCCTGCTCAAATACGGCAACAGTACTCCATTTTCGGCCTGATCTGGCTCTTATAAAGGTAGAGGATAACATGAGGTGTCAGGTATTTACCGGAGCGGTAGAGTGAGCCGATCATGTTACCTGCGTCGCTAGTTATGCATCGTATATAAAAGTTCCGCTTGAGGTTTGCTGTTATTTCCCTAGTTCCCTTTACAAAACCTTCTCAACTTTAATCGCGTAAAATTCTCATAACTTACATGTTGGTTAGGTGAAATCAATTTGTATTGTTATTATTAAGGCCCGTAGGTTTTTCCTGCTCAAAGATGGACTGCACTTACTAAAGCTATGGAGTTCCATCAACACCTCATAGTAACAAGTACTAAACTACAGCTTACCATTTGTCGGTAGCAGGAATCGAACCGGAACGAGGTTATGGCTTAGTGTAATTCCGATTATCGCCTATTTAATACAAAGTTTATTCTTACCTCAAAGGGATTATACGTAGGGATGATCTGCCGGGAAGGCAGCTATTTCTGGTGGATATTGGTAAACGTCATTTTTTTACTATTTTCTCTATTATTATTATTATTCTCATTTTTTTTCTTCCCGGGGGTTGGGGTAGATTGAAATAGGAATCTTTCGCCAGTCTCCAAATACAAGAGAGACAGCTTTGTGCAGATATTGGATAGGAACAGAAGAGTATGGTTGGTGTAAGAGGCTCGTAAGTGTTCCAGCTAACTCGACAGAATAAATAAATAATACCAGAAATAAATATTTGTTAAAAAAAAAAAAATTACCCGTAATAAATTTAGGAAGAAAAGATTATTACAGCAATACATTCTTTTGTAAAAATATTACCAGCAATACATTTTTGAAAAAAAATTACAAGCAATACCTTTTCGAAAAATTACCATTTGGAAAAAATATTGCCAACAATAAAAATCTTGTCGGCATTAAATAACCCATTGAGCTTGATATGCCGTAAAACAAACCAAACCAAACCCCATGGCTATTTTTGTCTGAGTCATTTGCTTCAGTGTCAGAAACCTACTCTTTGATTCACCAGAAATGTTACCAGCAATACATTTTTGAAAAAAAAATTATAGCAATACATTTGGAAAAAAAATGTATTGCCAGTAATCAAAATATTGTCGGCATTAAATAACACATTCAAGTTTATATGCCGTAAAAAAACAAAAACAAACCAAATCATCTCTTTCCCCACCCAAACACAACAGAGATAGATCTGTACAGATATTGGATAGGAGCGGAAAAGTATGTTTGGCGTGGTATACTCGTGAATGCTCGAGCTAACTCGACATAATAAATAAATAATATAAAATAATCTACATAGTACGACAATATTAATAATGTGCTGTCATTGAAGGGTGTATCAAAAGTTTCCATTCTCAACAGAATGTGGGTTGGAGATAAAAGTCATACATTCTTAAAAATATTTAAATATTATTTGTCTTCCATCTTGTTTCCCGTAATGAATTGACAATTTACAAGATCTATGGCTATGACGATAAACTACATCCGCATCCTTGGTCAGACGATAAACTACATTCAACAGCAAGGCTTCTGATCAGGAAGCTTTGAGGAGCGTAGCATCAACTCTTAATTGCTGGTGTTCCCAGGTCCACCCTGACTCGGGGTGGGAGCACCTGTTAGGGGGTCCCAGCTATGGACAAATAGTTAAAAACCAAACTAGAGTCAAAACACTATGAAAGTTAAAAAAAAAGGTTTTAATACCAGAAATAGATATTTGTACAAAACAATTATCAGTAATAATTTTTTGAAGAAAAATTTATTACAGCAATACATCGTTACGAGCAATACATTTTTTTTGAAAAAAAAACATTACCAGCAATACATTTTTGAAAAAAAAAATTACCTGGAATACATTTTGAAAAAATATATATTACCAACAATCAAAATATTGTCGGCATTAAATAACCCATTCAGGTTTATATGCCGTAAAAAAAAACAAAAAAACATAAAAAAACAAATCATCTCTTTCCCCGTCAATACACAACAGAGACAGATTTGTACAGATATTTGATTGGAGCGGAAAAGTATGTTTGGCGTGATATACTCGTGAATGCTCAAGCTAACACGACATAATAAATAAATAATATAAAATAATCTACATAGTCCTACAATATTAATACTGTACTATCATTGAAGAGTGTATAAAAACTTTCCATTCTCAACAGGGTGTATGTTGGGGGACAAAGGTCATATATTCTTAAACAGATTTAAATCTTGTTTGTCTTCCATCTTGTTTCCCCGTAATCAGGAATTGACCTTTTACGAGATCTGCCACAACGACACTTGAAAAAGTGAAAAGATTAATAAATTTGCTGCAGATGCTTCCAGTGAAAGCGATGCAGATAAGTTTTCCTGCGAAGACAAATCGGTCAAGTTGACAAGTTTAATTCTCGTGACCTCTGACATTATCCAATCAGATGTCGAAACGCTAACCACTGTTGAGTACAATTTATAATCCCGCCATTGCTGTCAAAAGGGCAAATTTGAGCGTTAAGTCAATTTCTAATTGATCATATGATCTCCAACACAACATTCCCAGCGCCGTAGCGTAGATTCCCCATGACTTTTCTATAAATATTTTTATGATAATTGTTCTGATGACCCCCACCTCGCGCTTTGGTACCTAAACCTTAAGCACTAAACAATTTTTCTCGACAGAATCTATCCGTCCTGGATAAGACGATAAACTACATCCGCGTCTTGGGTAAGAAGATAACCTATGTGCGTGTCCTGGGTAAGATGATAAACTACATCCAACAGCAAGGCCTCTGATCAGGATGTTTTGAAGAGCGTAGAATCACCTCTGGTGTTCCCAGCTCCACACTGACCAGGGTTGGTAGCACCTGTTAGGGTCCTAGCTATGGGCAAATAGTTGACCCCCAAACTGGGGTAAAAACACTATGAAAGTTAAAAATAGGTTTTAATACTAGCAATACATTGTTTGAGGAAAAATTATTACCAGCATTAAAGAAAATAAATATTACCAGCAATACATATTTGAATAAAACATATTACCAGCAATATATTTTTGTAAATAATTATTACCAGAATTACATTTTTGAGGAAAAATATTACCAGCAATATTATTTTTGAAGAAAATATATTACTAGCAATACTTTTTTGAAGGAAAAAGTATTACCAGCAATACATTTTTGAAAAAAAAATTACCTACAATATTTTTGAACAAAAATACTACCAGCAAGAAAAATCTTGTCGGTATTAAATAATCTATTGAGTTTGATATACTGTAAAACAAACCAAACCAAACCAAACTAGAATCTCTCTTACATGTTTATAAGACTACCATTCGCCCATACAGTGAATATTGCTGTCACATCTGGTCCGATGCTTCTGGCATGTGTTTAGAGAATCTAGAGATATTATAAAGAATATGCAATGTTATTGGTCCTCACCTGGCATCTCGGCTTCAGTCACTAAGTCGACATTCTGTTATTAACTGGGACAAGGAATTATGGTTAATCTTAACTTCGGAAAAACGAAACTACTCTCTTTTAATCATCTGAGAGAACCCATTTTCCATCCGTATGGCAGATGCTAATCTCCAGGAGACTGAATCATTGGACCTTCTCGAACTAAGGTTTTCCGGTGATATCTCGGCTTCAGTGATTTTCCCACCACTTTAATGTACTTTCCATGTGCCCTTTCTATAAATATATTCATGATAACGGAACTGATGAGCTTTCATCTTTGGTACCTAGACTTTATGAATTTAATACTAGATTGGCCGTGAGGTCTCATCATTTTATAGTTGAAATGGTAAAATATGTAACTGTAATTTCTATTCAAAAATGTTCTTCTTACGCACTTCCTCTTGCGTTCCAATCAACTTTGTTCTTCAAAGATTTATATGCAGTATTAATCGTTGTCTTCTCTGTTGTTAATACCTGTTCTTTTATTGTCCTTTTTTCTTAATAATGTTTTACTTTTCACATATTCACTCTAATTTGCATTAAAACACCAATTCTCGTACGATCACCTTAGTTAAGCAAGTGAATATTTGAGAATACCAGGTGCTGTATGCTTGGATGTGCGGATGGTGTAATGATAAGGGTTCGGAATTGGAAGTGGGAAAGTTGAAAATACCCTTGGAAAAGGTATGAATCCACCATCTCCCACTGCTATGGGTTAATTAGTAGGAATTGTATGAGAAAATAACATTAATATCTCAAAAAATAATTCTTAAAATCTAAAAATATTTTCTGTCTTTAAATTACCCACAATAGGTTGATAATCCATAAAAAAACAAATCAGGTTATCAATCTATCATATTCACTCACACACAATAAGCCCTTGTGTTTTAGTAGCTTTACTGCCTTTCTAGGGTGAAATGTGTTGTGAGACCGATACTTTCCTACATCATGGACTCTCCCAGTACTATATTATTATGTGAATGGTAGTATCACGGGGGTAGCACTAGTAATGCGCAGCCGCGTACGATACCAATATCGGACACCACTGGATAGTAAGCTCTGCTTACACTATTCTTTGTAACCTTTCTGTTTAATATATCTTTCTTACCTCTAACCCGTGTTCCGTGTTTTCCTTCAGTGGCCCCTACTTCGGGTTCACATCAAAATGATTTTAAAAATTCCATGACTGTAGACGACAATAACTCAGTTTCTTGATGTGTCTTAAATTAAAAACGTTATAATTATTTCATTAAACCCAGAAACTCTATCGTGGCTCCAAGCGTGTCTTTAAGCCGGACGATAAAACGATGCATTGTTTTTTACACCTCTTGTGATGGCAAGGTTAGACATAGAAGACGACGTCTCTATTTAAAATTAATGTTACAGTCTTATGAAGGTAAGTCAGGTAAAATGACTAGCAGTATATATGTCCAGGGGAAAAATTCATTCGAGGGCGTTTCCAATATGCAATATATTTCAATCAGTGCCATTTCCTTTAACGCGTGTATCTCAATCGGGGTCACTTTCTGCATCCAGTTGATCTCAATCAGGGTAACTTTCTACATTCAGTTGATCTCAATCAGAATCACTTCCTACATCCAGTTGATCTCAAAGAGGGTCACTTTCAGCATTCAGTTGATCTCAATCAGGGTCACTTTCTACATCCAGTTGATCACAATCGGGGTCACTTTTTTACATCCAGTTGATCTCAATCAGGGTTACTCTCCAGTTGATCTCAAACAGTGTTTCTCCCTACATTCAGTTGATATCAAACAGGGTCACTTTCTACATCCAATTGATCTCAATCAGGGTCACTTTCTACCTCCCGTTAATCTCAATCAGAGTTACGTTCTATATCCAGTTTATCTTAATCAGAGTCACCTCTTAGATGCAGTTGATCTCAATCAGGGTCTCTTTGTACATCTCGTTGATTTCAATCAAGGTCAATTCCCAAAACCAACAGATATCAAAAAGCATCATTTCCCGTCATATTTAACGCATCTCATTCAGGGTCATTTTGTATATTCAATAGGTTTTAGTCAGGATCATTTCCTATATCTAATATATCTCAATCAGCGTCACTTCTTTATCCTATCGATATCAGTCAGATTTAATTCCTACATACAGTTGATTGCAATGAGGGTCCTTTCTAATATCCCACAGATCTCACTCATCGTCATTTCCCTTGTCTAGTGGATCTCAATCAGTGTCACTTTCTATATTGATAGGATCTCAGTCAGGCTCATTTTCCATATCTAGTTGATCTCAATCGAGGCCACTTCTTACACTCAACAGACCACAATCAGGATTACTTCCTATATTCAGTAGATTTCAATCTGGCTCATTCCCTCCTTCCAGCAGATCTCAATTTGGCTCATTTCCTCCTTCCAGTAGATCTCAATCTGCCTCATTTTCCTCCTTCCAGTAGATCTCAATCTGGCTCATTTCCTCCTTGCAGTAGATCACAATCTGGCTCATTTCCTCCTTCCAGTAGATCTCAATCTGGCTCATTTCATCCTTCCAGTAGATCTCAATCTGGCTCATGTCCTCCTTCCAGTAGATCTCAATCTGGCTCATTTTCCTCCTTCCAGTAGATCTCAATATGGCTCATTTCCTCCTCCCAGTAGATCTCAATCTGGCTCATTTCCTCCTTCCAGTAGATCCCAATCTGCCTCATTTTCCACCTTCCAGTAGATCTCAATCTGGCTCATTTCCTCCTCCCAGTAGATCACAATCTGGCTCATTTCCTCCTTCCAGTAGATCTCAATCTGGCTCATTTCCTCCTCCCAGTAGATCTCAATCTGGCTCATTTCCTCCTCCCAGTAGATCTCAATCTGGCTCATTTCCTCCTTCCAGTAGATCTCAATCTGGCTCATTTCCTCCTTCCAGTAGATCTCAATCTGGCTCATTTCCTCCTTCCAGTAGATCTCAATCTGGCTCATTTCCTCCTCCCAGTAGATCTCAATCTGTCTCATTTCCTCCTCCCAGTAGATCTCAATCTGGCTCATTTCCTCCTTCCAGTAGATCTCAATCTGGCTCATTTCCTCCTTCCAGTAGATCTCAATCTGGCTCATTTCCTCCTTCCAGTAGATCTCAATCTGTCTCATTTCCTCCTCCCAGTAGATCTCAATCTGGCTCATTTCCTCCTTCCAGTAGATCTCCATCTGGCTCATTTCCTCCTTCCAGTAGATCTCAATCTGGCTCATTTCCTCCTTCCAGTAGATCTCAATCTGGCTCATTTCCTCCTTCCAGTAGATCTCAATCTGGCTCATTTCCTCCTTCCAGTAGATCTCAATCTGGCTCATTTCCTCCTTCCAGTAGATCTCAATCTGGCTCATTTCCTCCTTCCAGTAGATCTCAATCTGGCTCATTTCCTCCTTCCAGTAGATCTCAATCTGTCTCATTTCCTCCTCCCTGTAGATCTCAATCTATCTCATTTCCTCCTTCCAGTAGATCTCAATCTGGCTCATTTCCTCCTCCCAGTAGATCTCAATCTGGCTCATTTCCTCCTTCCAGTAGATCTCAATCTGGCTCATTTCCTCCTTCCAGTAGATCTCAATCTGGCTCATTTCCTCCTTCCAGTAGATCTCAATCTGGCTCATTTCCTCCTTCCAGTAGATCTCAATCTGGCCCATTTCCTCCTTCCAGTAGATCTCAATCTGTCTCATTTCCTCCTCCCAGTAGATCTCAATCTGGCTCATTTCCTCCTTCCAGTAGATCTCAATCTGGCTCATTTCCTCCTTCCAGTAGATCTCAATCTGGCTCATTTCCTCCTTCCAGTAGATCTCAATCTGGCTCATTTCCTCCTCCCAGTAGATCTCAGTCTGGCTCATTTCCTCCTTCCAGTAGATCTCAATCTGGCTCATTTCCTCCTTCCAGTAGATCTCAATCTGGCTCATTTCCTCCTTCCAGTAGATCTCAATCTGGCTCATTTCCTCCTTCCAGTAGATCTCAATCTGGCTCATTTCCTCCTTCCAGTAGATCTCAATCTGGCCCATTTCCTCCTTCCAGTAGATCTCAATCTGTCTCATTTCCTCCTCCCAGTAGATCTCAATCTGGCTCATTTCCTCCTTCCAGTAGATCTCAATCTGGCTCATTTCCTCCTTCCAGTAGATCTCAATCTGGCTCATTTCCTCCTTCCAGTAGATCTCAATCTGGCTCATTTCCTCCTCCCAGTAGATCTCAGTCTGGCTCATTTCCTCCTTCCAGTAGATCTCAATCTGGCTCATTTCCTCCTTCCAGTAGATCTCAATCTGGCTCATTTCCTCCTTCCAGTAGATCTCAATCTGGCTCATTTCCTCCTTCCAGTAGATCTCAATCTGGCTCATTTCCTCCTTCCAGTAGATCTCAATCTGGCTCATTTCCTCCTTCCAGTAGATCTCAATCTGGCTCATTTCCTCCTTCCAGTAGATCTCAATCTGGCTCATTTCCTCCTTCCAGTAGATCTCAATCTGGCCCATTTCCTCCTTCCAGTAGATCTCAATCTGGCTCATTTCCTCCTTCCAGTAGATCTCAATCTGGCTCATTTCCTCCTCCCAGTAGATCTCAGTCTGGCTCATTTCCTCCTTCCAGTAGATCTCAATCTGTCTCATTTCCTCCTCCCAGTAGATCTCAATCTGGCTCATTTCCTCCTTCCAGTAGATCTCAATCTGGCTCATTTCCTCCTCCCAGTAGATCTCAATCTGTCTCATTTCCTCCTCCCAGTAGATCTCAATCTGGCTCATTTCCTCCTTCCAGTAGATCTCAATCTGGCTCATTTCCTCCTTCCAGTAGATCTCAATCTGGCTCATTTCCTCCTTCCAGTAGATCTCAATCTGTCTCATTTCCTCCTCCCAGTAGATCTCAATCTGGCTCATTTCCTCCTTCCAGTAGATCTCAATCTGGCTCATTTCCTCCTCCCAGTAGATCTCAATCTGGCTCATTTCCTCCTTCCAGTAGATCTCAATCTGGCCCATTTCCTCCTTCCAGTAGATCTCAATCTGGCTCATTTCCTCCTTCCAGTAGATCTCAATCTGGCTCATTTCCTCCTTCCAGTAGATCTCAATCTGGCTCATTTCCTCCTTCCAGTAGATCTCAATCTGGCTCATTTCATCCTCTCAGTAGATCTCAATCTGGCTCATTTCCTCCTTCCAGTAGATCTCAATCTGGCTAATTTCCTCCTTCCAGTAGATCTCAATCTGGCTCATTTCCTCCTTCCAGTAGATCTCAATCTGGCTCATTTCCTCCTTCCAGTAGATCTCAATCTGGCCCATTTTCTCCTTCCAGTAGATCTCAATCTGGCTCATTTCCTCCTTCCAGTAGATCTCAATCTGGCTCATTTCCTCCTTCCAGTAGATCTCAATCTGGCTCATTTCCTACTTCCAGTAGATCTCAATCTGGCCCATTTCCTCCTTCCAGTAGATCTCAATCTGGCTCATTTCCTCCTTCCAGTAGATCTCAATCTGGCTCATTTCCTCCTTCCAGTAGATCTCAATCTGGCTCATTTCCTCCTCCCAGTAGATCTCAATCTGGCTCATTTCCTCCTTCCAGTAGATCTCAATCTGGCTCATTTCCTCCTTCCAGTAGATATCAATCTGGCTCATTTCCTCCTTCCAGTAGATCTCAATCTGGCTCATTTCCTCCTTCCAGTAGATCTCAATCTGGCTCATTTCCTCCTCCCAGTAGATCTCAGTCTGGCTCATTTCCTCCTTCCAGTAGATCTCAATCTGGCTCATTTCCTCCTCCCAGTAGATCTCAGTCTGGCTCATTTCCTCCTTCCAGTAGATCTCAATCTGGCTCATTTCCTCCTTCCAGTAGATCTCAATCTGGCTCATTTCCTCCTTCCAGTAGATCTCGTTCTGGCTCATTTCCTCCTCCCAGTAGATCTCAATCTGGCTCATTTCCTCCTTCCAGTAGATCTCAATCTGGCTCATTTCCTCCTCCCAGTAGATCTCAATCTGGCTCATTTCCTCCTTACAGTAGATCTCAATCTGGCTCATTTCCTCCTTCCAGTAGATCTCAATCTGGCTCATTTCCACCTTCCAGTAGATCTCAATCTGGCTCATTTCCTCCTTCCAGTAGATCTCAATCTGGCCCATTTCCTCCTTCCAGTAGATCTCGTTCTGGCTCATTTCCTCCTCCCAGTAGATCTCAATCTGGCTCATTTCCTCCTTCCAGTAGATCTCAATCTGGCTCATTTCCTCCTCCCAGTAGATCTCAATCTGGCTCATTTCCTCCTTCCAGTAGATCTCAATCTGGCTCATTTCCTCCTTCCAGTAGATCTCAATCTGGCTCATTTCCTTCTTCCAGTAGATCTCAATCTGGCTCATCACAATCAAGGTCGCTTTCGATGTTTAATAGATCTCAGTGTCACCTTACATACCCACTTGACTTCCATCAGTATCCCGCCAGATATCCATTGTCAATGTATCTCAACTCAGTCAGATGTCATCAGGCTTTGCGCAGTTTTGAATAGTATTGAAGCAGCCACTTTGAAATGGCAGATCGTTGGATGACTCATTGCTTTGTGTGCGATCGCTTGCCTGTAGGCACCACACACGGTTCATGGAAGCCATGATCGGTAGGACTAATTTGCGAAGAGTGAATTACAGAAATTTACAAGTGGAAATAGATACAGGCATCTAAGTTAAAATAGAAACGGGACCGGTCCAAATATCAAGACAGAATAGGAAAAAGTCAAGTGAATACAGTAAATCGTCATCATTTTATTTTTGCATTTCTCACATGCGCGTTGTTTGTTTTTGATTTTATCGATTGTACAGTATATTAGGGTCAATTAGGCACCGTCTGTGAGGAAAAGAGCACCATGACCTATTCATTCTTCCAGAAATTTAGAAACTGTACTGGTTGGCATTCACACCGGAAGCTTCAATACGAACATTTCAGTATGTTTGGGTGTCAATCTGAGGACAGGGCAGAGGATTCGGAAAGAGTTAAATGAGTCTAATGGTGATTACGAAGATACGGCAGCTCGTAAAACTCACTCTGATTGTTCTGATAAGAAAAGAACTCCCGAATTTGTTGACGAGGGCCTCAGAATCAACACGGAATCCTATATCAAGTACCTTGATGAGGTAGTTCTGTCTTGGGTGAAGAGGTTGTCTGCTGGGAGATCCTAAGTCTGGCAACAGGACTCTGCACCAGGCCACACAGGCAGAAATACCTTGTCATGGCCGTCAGATAATTTCTGCGACCACATCACACCTTAAATCTGCCCACCTAATACTCCAGACCTGCAAACCCTTTCATTATTATGTGTGGGGTGCAGTTGAGCAATACTAAAGATGAACTGAAGGCAAGGAATTATATCAGTATTCCCTAACTTAAACCAGGAGACCCTCCAGAATAGTACGACGTTGTCTGATGGCTTATTTCTTGTAAAATAAACAAAAGTAAGAATTGCAAATTTATTCAAGAACCCGCAGAATATTATCTAAATTTTGTTTATTGGTTCTACTGACTTGACGCATTGCTATGAGGAAAAGCTTTTGTTTAAGTACAAACAAATCCGGTACACATCATCACCTCTACGAGTAGTACCAGTAGTAGTAGTAGTAATCTATTATAATGCTGGTTGTGCCTCCCTTCGTTAAGTTCACACGACCGTTACGCCCGGGCAATATCTCATAAATAATGGACAATTCCGTTTTGATCGCATGGAATGAAGCGAAAAGACACATCGGGGTTTCAGTAAAAGAAAGAAAGAAACAAACAAACAAAGTGAGAAAGAAGGAAGGAAAGCGAGAAGGAAGGAAGGAAAGAAAAAGAAAGAAAGAAACAAACAAACAAACAAAGCGAGAAAGAAAGGAATTAAAGCGAGAAGGAAGGAAGGAAGGAAGGAAGGAAAAGAAAGAAAGAAAGAAAGAAAGAAAGAGAGCGAGAAAGAAGGAAGGAAAGCGAGAAGGAAGGAAGGAAGAAACGAAGAAACGAAGGAAGGAAGGAAGGAAAGAAGGAAGGAAGGAAGCGCATGGTTCCAGATCTTTTCATACGAATACGGGGTTCCACCACGACTCATTTGTGCAGATGATACAACCATTTACTCCTGTCTTTGTAGAGAATCCAACAGACCCGACAAAGTAAGCATGGCAACAAATCTTAAAGAGGAACTTGAATAAATGGTTAACTGCGGCAAGAAATTACTTGGAAATTTTAACCTCTCTAAAACAAAACTTGTTTAATCTAATCGCAGAGAAGCTTTTCTGTCTACCATCAGCACGACTGGTGTTAAACTCCAGGAGAGAGCGACACTCTACGCTTTCTTGGCCTCATGTTTTCCCCGCATATGAAGTGGAGCCACTCTATTCAAATCAATCTCTACGTCTACTGCAAAGAAAGTTGATTCACTGTGCCATGCAAGATTTTTTTTTCGAGAGAGAGAATTCATCTTGCACATTTGTAAATTTGCCATTCATCCATGCAATGAACACTCTTACCATATCTTTTCCGGTACTCAAAATTCAAAGAAAGGTCTGTAATATAATCGATCCTGACCAGGCATCTTGACTTCAGTCATTTTCTCACCGATGTAACGTGGCCTCGCTTTGTTTTTTCTACAAATATTTTTATGGCAACTATTCTGATTAGGTATTTTTTTCATCGGGGCGCCGACTATATGAATTTAAGCGTGCGACTAGATTGGCAACTAGGTCTCGCCATTTTACTGTTGGACTATATTGATGCAGCCTCTACTTCTACAATAACAATTTCTTTTCTCGCTCTTCCCACTTGTGGAAATCCATTCCGAGTTCTTGCTTCCCTGATAACTACAAAAAATGGAAATGCGGCATCAATCGCTATCTTCTGTCCTCTTGAGCCTTGTACGTTTTTTTGTCCTTTCCTCAATCCTCCGCAATAAAGTCTTCTCGTTCTCTTTCACTCCCTGTAACCCCTGCGTTCTAGTGGCAGCCTCGCCCTGCTTGGGGTGAAGCAGTAAAAAAAAAAAAACTTTACTCTTAAGGACGCCACTTTGTCTCGTTTGGTCAAAAATTCGTAAAAAAGAAGAGGTTTTGCGGCTAACTTACATGTATTAGTGTGTGTCCACGTGCGCACGCGCGTGTATGTGTGTGTGTGTGTGTGTGTGTGTGTGTGTGTGTGTGTGTGTGTGTGTGTGTGATTGTTTTACACTTACGTAAGCAAATCATTCATCGTGGCAATTCATTGGCTCGGAACTAATTTACTTAGGATTCATTCATAAAATATGAACATGTACACTTCATTCATAAAATAAAGGAATTTGTACAATTCATTTATAAAATAAATAGTTGTAAAAGGCATTCATAGAAACATTTATTTGTACACTCATTCTATGAAATAAAGATATCAATAATTTATTCATAATATATGCGTAAATGGAATTCCTGAAATATTTTGTATTTTCGCCAAGATTGTATATAATATTGCAGTTTCAAAGATATACAGATGCTCAACATGCCGATTTCAAATCGCAACCTTGTCTATTGTGAAAAGGTCATGAATTCATTTTATTTCCCCACACTATAGGTTAAATAGTTGGATAGATTGGCCTCTTTGTTCTTGCCTTCCCTCATTCAAGAAGGAAAGCAACTGCCAATTACAAACCGTTGAAAAAATGTCCGATTTTAGGATAAACCATTTAATTTTCTTCTATTATGTTGTCATATTGGTTTCATAAAATATATTCAGTCAGTTATGTGCCATACGTGATACATGCTTAGGCGATCACGTATCTTTCGATACATGACTGACGAGGCAGATTTTTCCCGCAGTAGGTTGCCATTTCTTTCTGCGGTAGACAAGTTGCCATCCAAGGCTATAGAACCCGGTCTGGAAGGGAAGAAGAGGATTCATTCATCTCCCAATCACGTAAGTGAATGTAATGGATTCGACTGGAATTCGAACTCGGCTTTCCGATTCCTCAATCCGAGCCGCTATCCATTACTCCACAGTGCCTCCTCAATATATTACTTCTGCATAATGATGCAAGTGTCCTCTTTGTTAATTTCCTATCAATCTCTTTCAGAATTTAACTTTATATCCACCCCTTAATCTTGTACATTTTTGTGACGTGCAGTGACCGTTAAGTATAACTCAAGGCTTCAATGTTAAGATAAAACAGTATTTAATTGCAATTGCAAATAAATACTTAACAAGAACAAAGAAGTAAAAGTCAACTGAAGATAATTAACCATTTCAGTGAATACCTTGTTAGTAGCGAGGCGAAGCTTAACGTTCGGTAAATCCTAAATTAAATCCCAAATCATCGACTCACAACAATTCACACTAATTCGACTGGATAGTTCCACTAAATAGTCACTCAATGACCACTTCATAATCACACCACTGCAGTCAGTCGCCTGACACCGTTATTTATACACCTGGCGGAAAGTATATATCCTTAAGTCCAGAGTGCCACGCTCGAACCTCGGTGTCGGTGGTTACTCATTTTCTTCCGATATGACAAACATGAAAAAAGAGCTTAATTTACATCAGTTCAAGCCTGGTCATAATGCTACTCAAACTGCTGCCATTAACAGAGAAGAGGTTGAAAGATCCACTTGTGATTGGTCCGTCCGGTGCTGATTTTTGAAGTTCCGCAGTGGGGATACGAATCTGGAAGATCAAGGTAGTAGAAGACATCAATCTGCAAATAACAATCAGCATCTGAAAACATTAGTCGAACAAAACCCACGTCAAAGTGTCAGATAATCATTCGCAGATAATGGGTGTCAGCATTTCAAGAATTTCAGACGATCTCAAGAGAATTGGCAAAGTGAAGAGTATACATGAACTCAGTGAATACTAACGACTTCGACGATTTGAAGTGCCTTCGATGGTGCATATACGAAAATCGAATGATCCATTTCTTGATTGATAAGAAATTAATTCTATATGACAGTCATAAACGATTGGCTCAATGGCATGATAATGACGAAGGACATTCAAACAGATTCAAAAAGCGAAATTACACCAACCGAAATATTATGATGACTTTCTGGTGGTCCGCCATTGGCGTTTTCCATTACAATTTTGTGGAAGCTAACCAGAGTATCACGACAGTTACGGGATGAAATGCGCATTCACTTAAGCGAAATTGCAAGCGGCACGGTTTAATCAACAAGCTACAATTCTGTTTCCCCAAAATGTTCGGTCACATGTTGCCCGGATGACACTGCAGAAGCTCACTCCGGATACGAGACTTTGCTACAACCCCCATATTCTCCTGATCTGTCACTCATTAAATAACACTTTTCAAACACCTTGACAATTTTTAAAGCAAAATATTCCGTTGAAAAGATGCAGAAATTGCATTCAAAGATTTCCTGGCGTCTGAACCTTTAGTTTTAACGTAAAACCATAAATAAACTTGTAATTAGACGACAGAAATGTAGAGATGATTAGGGTTCCTATTTTGAGCGATTTAAACACTGTTTAAATACAAGGGTCATTCAATAAATAAGGTAAATTTTTCGGTATAAGGACTTCTAATACAAATAGAAGCTTACTTTTTTTCAACGTAGTCTCCCAGCACTGTCACATACTTTCCGCATCTGTGCACAAGCTTCCGTATTCCCTCAGCGTAAAAATCTTTGGATTGATGTCTCAGCCAGTCGCTCACAACACTTTTGACTTCATTGTCACTTTTAAAGTTCGTGCCTCTTGTGAACGCTTTCAAGGGACCTAACAGGTGAAAGTCTGAAGGAGCAAGATGAGGGAGCAGTTCCCAGCCCAGCTTGTTGATGGTCTGCACCGTTTGGGAAGCTGTGTGAGGCCTTGCGTTGTCATGATGCAAGATGACTCCTTCTGACTGATGACCCCTGCGTTTGTCACAACAGATAAGCTCAAAGTCCTTGCAATGACATCCACTGTCACCCTTCTGTCAGACTGAATGTGGTCATTGACTGATTCGATCACATCAGGAGACCTTATTTGTGTAGGCCTCCCAGGCCTGTCTTAATCCGCAACATTGCTCCGTCCTTCTTTAAACAATTTAGCCCACTTGCAGACATTTGTTTGGCTGAAACATGTGGCACCATACACAGTTGACATTCTCCTATGAATTCCAACTGATTTGCACCCTTCAGCAACCAAAAACTTGGTAACTGACCGCTGTTCAATCCTGGAGCATGCTTCTTGCTCGGCTATCTTTGTTAATCGCCAAAACTCTCAAAGTTTTTTAATCTGCAAAAGAAATTAAATCCATGTGAAAAAGAAGTAAAACAAAAAATAAATAAAAAAGAGTAAGCTTCTATCTGTATTAGAAGTCCTTATACCGAAAAATTCAACTTACTTATTGAATGACCCTCGTATATTAATTCAGGGAAGTTACCCCTAAAGTTGAACATTATTTTATGAACAACTTATAGTATGTTAGATTGAACCATCTGTTCTTAACTGCAGTCATTTTAGAATAACGGCAAATCCTAACTCCAAACGTTGGAGAATACTACAGGAAACCACTCATCTCATTTATTCTAGTTCACTGGAATCCATAGATAATAAATAAATGTGCTGAGCCATGATAGCCTATAATCTGAAATGACATGGCATTAAAAATTAGAGTTTCGAGGTACAAATATAAATTTCTTGTTTTCCAATTTCTTTTCTAGTTTATTTTCTTTGGGGTGGGGAGACTTTTTATTTCTATTTCAAGAACGTATTATATCTTAATATAAGTTTATGTGATGTAAGGGAAAAAGGTTTTATCTTACGTTTTTCTGTAAGAATTTCTCGGGGGCGGCGTCTACTTTTGGGAAGGATATAAGTTGACGACATTTATGTAAAGATTTAAATTTACAGATGTCATTTGAGATGGTAATTTTAAGAACTGGCGAATAAGGGTTTAAGTTTACGATTGTGACAGTAAGTACTGAGTGAAAAATTTATTTATCTAGTTCACTCCATTTTTTCTTTCTTTCTTTCTTTCTATTCACTGCATTTCTTTGTTTGTTAGTTTCTTTGTTTGTTTGTTTGCTTCTATCTATCTATCTATCTATCTATCTATCTATCTATCTATCTATTCCCTCCATTTCTTTCTTTCTTTCTTTTTCTTTCTTTCTATTCACTGCATTTCTCTGTTTGCTAGTTTGTTTGTTTGCTTCTTTCTTTCTCTCTTTCTTTCTTTCTATCTATCTCTCCTTTCCTTCCATTTTTTCTTTCTTGCTTTCTTTCTTTCTCTCTTTCTTTATCTTTCTTTTTTCTTTCTTTCTTTTTCTTTCTTTCTTTTTCCTTTCTATTCACTGCACTCTTTGTTTGTTTGTTTCCTCCTATCTATCTATCTATCTATCTATCTATCTATCTATCTATCTATCTATCTATCTATCTATCTATCTTAGTCGTTTCA
This sequence comes from Acanthosepion esculentum, assembly GCA_964036315.1. Taxonomy (NCBI): domain Eukaryota; kingdom Metazoa; phylum Mollusca; class Cephalopoda; order Sepiida; family Sepiidae; genus Acanthosepion; species Acanthosepion esculentum. The sequence goes on along the minus strand of OZ038505.1, from coordinate 94,956,632 downwards.
TATCTATCTATCTATCTATCTATCTATCTATCTATCTATCTATCTATCTATCTATCTATCTCATTGTATTCATAGCTATCTCTCTAATACATATTTTAGAAATATTTTCCTTTTATTTAAGCAGGTTTTGTGAAAGATCACTAACAAGGTTTGACACTACTTAAATAGACTGGTCCACTCATAAAAATAGGGGTAACTTTTGAAGGAAGTAATTTTTCAGATCTTCCTTAGACTTCGACATTTGTTAGAATCGAAAACATTAATTTGTTATAAACTTATAAGGCAGATTCTGCTTATGGTACCGATATAGTCCCAAGTTGATATCTGATTTTTTATCTATGAATATACCACTGAATTAAGTGCATTGGCAAAGAACAAATATATACATACACACACACACACACACACACACACATATATATATATATATATATATATATATATATATATATATATATATATATATGCGTGTGTGTTTGCGCGCGCGTGTTTGTATTTAGTTGAAGGAATATGAGTTTGTGACCCTGGGTTTTACGCTTTAAGCGTGAAACACAGGGTGAAAAACTCACATCCGTTTAAGTAAATATCTTAGCTCTATCACTAATACTGAGAGCTTTCCAATAATCAACGAATATATATATATATATATATATATATATATATATATATATATATATATATATGTATATACATATACATGTATATATATATACATGTATATATATATATATATATATATATATATATATATTTATTATACTTTTATCATATAGACAAAACCATTTTACTCACAACAAAGATGCAACTTGGTTTCAGTGCATTTTAACTGCACATCTACGGGTGAGGGTTGGAAATTGTTCATAACCATTTCCAAAACTCACCAATAGATGTGCAGTTAAAATGCACTGAAACCAAGTTGCATCTTTGTTGTGAGTAAAATGGTTTTGTCTATAAAATATATATATATTTATATATATATATATATATACATATATATATACATACATTCATGTATATATATACATATATATTTATATTTATATATATATACATACATGTATATATAAACATATATATATATATTTATATATATTTATATATATTATATACATACATACATGTATATATATATATATATATATATATATATATATATATATATATATATATATATATATATATATATATATATATATATATATATATATTGCACTATTCTGATGAATATTCATGAGCACCCCATACCGAACATTTTGAAAAAATAATAACATTTTTGTTCTTGTATATAAATACTTGTCACAATATAAAATCCTTTATAAATCCCTCTTTGAACGAAACTCATCGGCGAGGTTAAGTTTACCTTTTGTTTATATATATATATATATATATATATATATATATATATATATATATATATATATATATATATATACATGTATTTATATATATATACATGTGTGTGCGTATTGTTTCTAATCATATATATATAGTTTCTATTTATATATATATATATATACCCCCCATATATATACATATATATATATATATATATATATATATATATATATATATATATATATATATGTATTTAGATTATTTATTTTCTAAAATCCGGGACTTGTCCTTCAATGTATATTTTAAATTGTATGTTTCGTATATCAATCGATATCTGAGAATGTTCTTTCGATTCACTTTGTTCATAGATAACATTATAATATACTATTGGTCATCGATTTTTTCTTTTCTATTTATATCCAGTTTATACCGCGTCTCTGCTTGTCACTGTCTCTTCACATCTATCACTTCTCTTTACATATTTACGAGAATTTTGTGCATATCAACGCAATCTATTCCTATCTGCCTGTTTTTGCCCGTTCATATCTGTGGTCGTTTTCTTTTCTTTTTTAATTCTCTCTCCATTATGTATCTGTGCACGAGCAGAGGTGTAATTCGGTTTTCAGAGATTAGTCAATCAATTTATTCGTATCAATCGATCTCAGTTTATTCCTGACTCCTCATTTATACCGATCTGTCTCTATGAATATAAATATAAACGTTAGAGACACAAAAATCATCGTAGTTTGGTGAATGGCAGTTTCTCTCCTTAAGCCGTCGTCAGAATACGTATAAAACTGCTTGTCATCATCTAGTGTCATTTCAATTTTCCGATTTTAAAGAATCATCATCTTGGCTTGGCATCGCAAAACGAAGATCAAGTGGGAATCTGTACACGTCGCTTGCAGCCCCGTTTGTGACTGATAAGTCCAATGCGGGACAGGCATACACGAAGGATATGGCTGGTGGGCACGAACGTCTCTCTCGGGCTTGCGCAGTGGAGTTTTTAGGTAAAGTGCAGAGTGCGCTGAACTGGACCCACCCTTTACACCCGATCTGTCATGGCCTAGCAAGCTGGAACGATGACAGTGAAGTCCCCGGCTCGTAGGTTTTATAGTTTCCTTCTCTTAGATAATGGCTAGGAAAAACTGTGGAGTCCAAGACTCCCAGGATAATTGTGCTAGATGGCCGTTGAGCAAAAAACTTCCTCCACCCTTTTGACAGGTCTTGTATTTAATCCTGCAGGATGACTAGCCACCCTCTCCACGGACAAACCTTGTTGTTGTACCGCCTTAGTCGCTGATAATCCGACTATAAAACAGGTAGTACTGGTCTATCTATCTATCTATCTTAGTCGTTTCATATCTATCTATCTATCTATCTCATTGTATTCATAGCTATCTCACTAATACAGATTTTTGAGCCTCCTCCTTTTGTTTATTTTGAGCCACTTTCTTTTCGTTAATTTCATAACCAAATCGAGAGTGATTATTATTTTCTCATAATATTTTAGAACATTTGAGGCCCAGAATAAGAAGCCACTGCATTTTTCTTAATGTTTTATGATGGAGGATAGAACCTTTTAAGCAAAGGGATATTGACAAAAGTCATGCAAAAATACTGAACAACTAATGCATATTACATTTTTCAGCTATAATTTTGTTATATCGTCAAAACGAACCACTTGTTGTCACTGTTATGATGGCAACGTACACTTGCTTGATAATTCGCCATTGCCAACTTAGTAGGAGATTTTGTAATCGCAGATATCAATTACAATACGCCGTTGGACAATGCTGGTGTCAGACGTCTGGAATAATACTCGTACTAATAATACTTGGTATATTGAATAGAGTAGAAAATAGCAGTCTCAGTAGTAACAGAAGATAGAGGAGAAAGCGAACACATAAGACGTCACCCGACTTCCTCTATATATGCGTTTACTCTATGATCACGTGATCTACTTCAATACTGAGATCGCCTGTATTTGTTCACTGACGATCTCTTTTCAATCACAAGGATCGGCAGCGGCACTTTTTTCTTATATACAAAGTTAATATATATATATATATATATATATATATATATATATATATATATATATATATATATATATATATATATATATTGCAAAAGAATCATCTTTAATATTACAGATAATACCAAATGTCAAAGTATGGAGTGTTGCTGTCTTTGGTTCATGTTATAGCCTCACTTCAAATGTTGAACATCTTCATCTACGAGAAATCTTTGGGATTTTTTTTGTATTACACGCGACGTGTGTAAAGAAATACTGCCATGGTGAAAGATCCTTTTATCTTCTTAGTCTGGCAGAAGATTAGATCGAAATAAGCTAATATAGTTTTCACTCTTTTAGGCATCGATCGACTTTCACCAATATTCTTCTTCCAGTCTAAATTTCTGAAATGAGGTATTATGTACATTATTTAAATTATTCGGACTACTGTCCTCATCTTTGTCGCCATATTAATTACAACGTTTCGGCCGTTGTACGCTCCAGCCTTCTTCAGGTAGTTGGAATGTCGAACTGAACCCTTTATTTCGCTCACTGGGGTAGACTCTTCTATTTCCACGTGCCATGTTTAATGGATGTCAGTTATCAGTTATCTGATTGAGGACACATGGCACAGTGGATAAAGGCGTTAATTAGATCCAGTGACAGGACCCATAGAGTGTGAGTTCAATACTCGGTTAAGGCAGTGGAGAAGTTTCAGAGGTCAATTAACAGGAGATAACTGATAACTGACATCCATTAAACATGGCATGTGGAACTAGAAGAGTCTACCCTAGTAAGTGAAATAAAGGGTTCAGTTCGACATTCCAACCATCTGAAGAAGGCTGGAGTGAACAACGTCCGAAACGTTGTAATAAATATGGCGACAAAGATGAAGACAATAGTCCGAATAATGTAAATAGTGTAATCTTCTCCCATCATTTTTTGTTGCAAACCCAAAACATGACGTGTCCACCACCGTCCTGGGTATGACGATAGACTATATCCACGTCTTGGTTAAGACGATAAACTACGTCCAACTGATCAGGAGGTTTGAGGAGTGTGGAACCACTTCTTAATTGCTGTTGTTCCCAGGTCCACCATGACCCGGGGTGGTAGCACCTGTTAGGGGTCCCAAATATGGGCAAAAAGTTACCCTGCGGAAAACATTATGAAAGTGTAAAAATAGGTTTTAATACCAGAAATACTTTGTAAAAACAAAATTTATTACCAGCAATACATTTAAAAAAAAAAAAGATATTACCAGCGATACATTCTTGAAGAAAAAATGAAGCCAGCAATAAAAATGTTGTCGGCATTAAATAACCTATTGAGGTTGATATGCCGTAAAGCAAATCAAACCAAACGTGTCCACCACTAAGCTTTCAGTTTTTGTCTTTGTATCTTTCATTGTATATTTCTGCTCTTAGTCTTCCTTCATATTATTTTACATTAGAATACAAATTTATTTTGCATTAACCAATAAAAATTGCTTTTTGCCACTTTCCAGCTTCTGATGTTAGATTGGTTTGGTTTGTTTTGTTTTACGGCATATCAACGTTTTTATTGCTGGTAACAATTTTTTTCAAAAATGTATTGCGGGTGAAAAATTTTCCAAAAACCTATTGCTAGTATTAAAACCTATTTGTATACGTTTATAGTGTTTTCATGGGATTAACTATTTACTCATAGCAGGGACCCTGACAGGTGCTACCACTCTGGGCGAACCTAGGAACATCAGCAATTAAGAGATGCTTCCACGCTCCTCAAAATCTCAAAATATAGTTTATCGTCCTACACAGGACGGCTCATGTTAGATATTTTATTTACCACTTCAATCTTTTTCTTTTTTGGTAATCATTTTACCCCAAGCAAGGAAAGAAATGACTCAGGCGGTTAATGGACATTAGAGAATATGAGAAAAACTACTATTAGGGAGAGAAGACATTAAAAGAATAAGAATTAACAAGACAAGAAGATAACGATTGAAACTTCTTTTGTATTTTTGTATTCCGATGTTTTTTAGTTAATATTATATTTTGCTGCTATCTACCCGTTCAAGAATTTTTTGTAATACGCAGCGTACCGTATCAACTGAAATACAGTGTAACCCGGATATAAGAGAGTTGTCGGGACCGGAGAAGAGGTCTCTTATATCAGGGTTTCTCTTATATCCGGGTTTGGTATATTTTGTTTAGGTAAATATGGCTCTAATTTGGGACCAGAGAAAATCTCTCTATTATCCGGGTTTCTCTTATATCCTGGTCTCTTATATCCTGGTCTCTTATATCCGGGTTACACTGCATCAGTTAAGACTGTATTCACTCCTCACATGTCTGACTGTTAATTTTGGGTTGCCTGTCGAGACACAATGTTTATTTCATCTGCCTTATCTAAATTTTGTGTTTGTTGTTTGTTTTTTTTTCAACTTAAAACACTTCCAGTAGTATCAAACGTCTTTCGATAGTCTGAATACTGTTTCTGGAAATTCCCATCCGTTGGCTATCACGTCCTGGGTATGACGATGAACTCCACCCGACAGAAAGCCCTCTGATCAGGAGGTTTTGAGCAGCGTGAAACGACCTCTTAATTGCTGGTGTTCCCAGGTTCACCCAGACGCGGGGTGGTAGCTTAACCCCCAAACTGGAATCAAAACACAATGAAAGTACACAAATAGGTTTTAATACCAAAAATTATTACCAGCAATAAATTTTTGAAGAAAAAAGGATTACCAGCAATCCTTTTTTTTGTAAAAATATTACCAGCAATACATTTTTGAAAAAATTTACAAGCAATACCTACTTGAAAAAAAATACCAGCAAACATTTTTGGAAAAAATATTACCAAGAATACTTTTTGGAAAAAATATTACCAGCAATAAAAATCTTGTTGGCATTAAATAACCCACTGAGGCTGATATGCCGTAAAACAAACCAAACCAAACCCCTTGGCTATTTTTATTTGAGTTATTTGCTTCAGTGTCAGAAACCTACTCTTTGATTCACTAAAAATATTCTAAGAGCCAAGGCGCAAATTTACTGTAGATGACCTTGCAATTAAGACACTCTCTACGTCGTAATGAAGTATTTTCTCCCTTGATCAGAGTAGCATTTTGTACTTTTTGAGCAGCGTGGAATTGCTGGTGTCCCTCGTCCACTCTGACCTGGGGTGGTAGCACCTGTCAACGTCCCAGCTATGGGCAAAAAGTTAACCTTCGAAAATGGGCCAAAACGCTATGAAAGTATAAAAATAGGTTTTAATACCAGCAATACTTTTTGGAAAAAAATATTTTTAGCAATACATTTTTGAAAAACAAAATATATTTCCGACAATAAAAATCTTATCGGCATTGAATAATCCATTGAGGTTGATACGCCTTAAAACAAACCAAACCCAACCCCCTGGCTATCTTTGTTTGAGTCACTTGCTTCAGTGTCAGCAACCTTCTTTTTGATTCACTAGAAATGTTCTAAGAACCAGGTCGCAAATTTACTGTAGATGACCTTGCAATTAAGACACCCTCTACGTCGTAATGAAGTATTTTCTCCCTTGATCAGAGGAGCATTTCTTATGTCAAAACATTTCACAATTCTTGGCAAACCTTCTAATATCTCAGTGTGGAATACCTACTTACAAAAGAAATGGAAAGAAAAAAAAAGTTCCTTAAATGAATTCGGCTAGATAAATAATTATAACATTCCCAGCATCCCTCTATCGTGCGCATGTGTAATCCTACCAACATAAATTTAGTCCGATGAAATCCTGAAGAACGAAACTCAAACTTTTTTCCCCTTTGTCATGCATATATACAGTGCTGTTCGATAAAAGTGACTCACCTGATTTTTTTTTTTACTTAACATTTTTTTCGCCTATTGTTTTTGGGGTCAAACTAATTTCTAATCTTACTAATATAAAGACCCCTTCCCGACCACTTAGTAAAAAAGTTTACTCACCCTAAGGTATTCTATTGATAATTATAATTTTGGATATAAATGAGATTTAGGGAAAAAAACTCTGTGCAAAAAAAGTGACTCACTTATTTCCTGCAACTAGAAACCGAACAGCTTTAAATAAAGAATAATAGAGGTATAATTTATTTATAATAGGTAATATAGTTCGAAATATTTAATAATCTTTGGGTCCTCCTTTATTTTGAATAACGTTTTCAACCCTTTTTGGCATTGACTTGATTAGGTTCTCATCTCCAAGCATTGAATTCCATTCAGATATGAAATTCACAATCAAATCCTCTTCATTGCTCAACTGCTTTCTCAACAGCCTGTACTTTATAATGCTCCATAAGTTTTCTATGGGGTTGAGGTCAGGAGATTGGGGCGGTCATGTCATAACACTCACCTGCTTCTCATCAAAGTATTCCTTCATCAATTTTGATTTGTGACAGGGAGCATTATCCTGCATAAAAATGAGCTTGGTGGGGTCGATTTGCACCCTTTCAGTAGAAGGGAGCAGACAAGACTCTAAAATTCTCTTGTACTGCTCGCTCCTGAGGGTCTTTTCAATAGGTTTTAAGAAACCAGTTCCATGAAAAGAAAAGCATCCCCAGAACATTATACTGAACGGATGCTTGACAGTACTTACTGCTAAATTCAAAGAGCTTTCAGAGCTTACTCCTTCGGATTTTAGATCGCTTATCCTTTGAATTTAGCTCAACTTTCGTTTCATCGTAGAAGAGAAGATTTAGAAAAAATAATCAGCTGAGTCACTTTTCTCGAACAACACTGTATATATATATATATATATATATATATATATATATATATATATATATATATAAAGACATTTTTTATGTTTAACATTCTTTTTATAGATACAAGTATTTAAGTAAATGCTCTGTTTTAATAAACAGTATTAAATAACATTTACAGGCCTGAATGTCCGAGAATTTTTCATAGAAAATATCTGTCCTTCGACAGGGTTCGAAGCTGTATCCTATACGGAACCGTCATATAGCCTGACGTGCCTTAACAGCTCGGCCACTGAGGATCGTTCGGTTGTCATGGTCGAATTTACTGCTTATAAACTTCAATCTTTCATGAATCTTTAACGTACATTCATAACTGCTCATGGCGTATCAAATGTAAACAAATGACGTCACACATTATGAAATGGACAAAGACCGACAATTATTTAAAGACATTTTTATGTTTAACATCCTTTTTATAGATACAAGTATTTAAGTAAATGCTCTGTTTATAATAATCAGTAGTAAATAACATTTACCGACCTGAATGTCCGAGACATGTTCATAGAAATATATATAAATCAAAATATAGAACAGTAAGATATAAAATCCGGTGTTCTTATAGATATTTTTATTTTTACACAAAAGTGCTCAATGTAAATTTACAGAGCATTAATATTATAAATTAATTGATTTAAAATATGGGTTTTTCTCTACACAGTGATAACCATGTTTCAGAAATGGAAGCTAAAGCTTTCGAATTTAATTTTGTTATTAAACCTAAGACATTAGTTCCATTTCCTCGTCAAGCGAATTTTGGAGTATATATATATATACATATACATACATATATATATATATATATATATATATATATATATATATATATATATATATATATATATATATATATATATAATTAGAAAATCTCTACCTCTAGTGTTTCGCGAGCCTTGTACATCGTAGTTAAGAATTAATATAATTTCATTTTGACGTCATGATGGCGTCACATTTATTTAATAACTACTAGAAGATTATCGGATTACAAATGGAGGAATCTTTAAAAAGTTTCTGCCACTTTCAAGGCTTCTTGTCTTGCTTAAACATATTTTTTCGATGAGATTATAACTTCCAAGTTTTACAACTAAGTGAACGAACGTGCAGTCATTGTCGAATAAATCTGAAATGTGTAACACTTGATAACTCATAGGTGGTTTCCTTGACAGCATTTTGGGTTTTAGAGGCACGGAGCGAATAAGCAACGAGGAAGTATTAAAAGAAATTTGTAACAAAAAATAACACGCATAAAGCAGAATCAGAATGAGAAAGTTGAACAGACAAAACCATGAGGTCTTGGGTAACATAACCCTCACAGAAGTCGAGGATAAAAGAGATAGGGGAAGGCAAATGGTCACCTACCCGACGAGATTGTGTGAATGGATGGCGAACCTGTGGTTGGATACATAGCAAACGGAGAAATAAGCCAAGATCACGAATAATAATAATAATAATAATAATAATAATGATGATGATGATGATGATGATAATAATAAGTCTTAAAGAAATACAAAAAAAAAAACAATACAAAAATTGTTTCCCCGCGTACAGCTCTCACCTTGCGAAGGGCTTTATCTAGTGATTTTCCAAGCGTAGCTCAGATGTGGCACAAGGCCGAAAGTATGGGGCACCCAGTGAGGATCGAACTCACTACTCAGTCGTAATTGTTCTAGCGAGACAAGTTTGCTAACCATTACAATATTTATTTCTGTGAAATATACAGAAAATGTGGCACAAGGCCTAAAAAAGGACGGTCTTCATCTGTCTTAATTTTAAACTTTGCTATCCACACACACTGACCGAAGCATACAAACAATATTCCTAACACCAAAATAACACATTATTACTAAACTCTCTTACTACAACCACCATAATACCTCATTGTCTCTATGAAAAATCCTAAATAGTCCACATATGTACAAATCGTCGTATGTGGGGTGGGGGATAAAACAACAAATTAAAAAAGTCCCCAATGAGTATATACAATATGAATTAATCTATTTACAAGAAACTAAACAAAACCATTGTTAGTAATAAACCCCCCTCCCACAATACTTATTTAAGTATCAGAAACATCAGTTCACTGGACGAAATCAATGCGGGCATATAAAATATATTAAAAAAAACATTCATTCATCCCTAGCACTTACACAGATAGGCACTCATCCAAACACGACAACAGAAAACAAAAAACACACAGAGGCGAAAAAACGAAAATTGTCCCGCATCCACCAGAGAACTTAACCCACTGACCACCTAACGAGTGAAATTAAACTAAAGAAAAAAAAGAAAAAAAATAGGGGCAGAAATAAAAGAGGCGAATGAGCAAACACCCCCTAGCTAAGTTTACTGGAAAAGGGAAAAAACTAAAGATTACACCACCTCGAGATTCCCCTAAAGCGCTTTATCTATGTAAAACATGTTCATGTCTTTTTTTTTACTTGTTCTGTGGAAAATGTCATGATGCTATATCTAACCTTAGGTCTCTGGGCGGGACCCGGAAAGAAATGTGTACACACCAGAAATCAAAGGAAATAATAATAATAATAATAATAATAATAATAATAATAATAATAATAATAGTGGTCAATATCTGCACTGGAAAATTTGCAACTACTACGGGAAGGAAACTGAAAGAAACTGGTACGAATATCACCCTGACCCGGTTACGGAGATTTTTTTTTTTTTAAGCGTATCACCCCAAGCAAGGCTGGAGGCCACTATCACGCAAGGGGTTAAAGAAGGGTTGGAGGAAGAGCAGATAGGAGTGGTAAAGGAGAGGATGTGGAGAAAGAGAAAGACAGTGGGTCGATCAAGGCAAGGGGGTTACAGAAGATTTGGAGCGAGAGCAGATAGGAATGAAGAATGAAAGGATGTGGAGAAGGGAAGTGGATAGATCAAGGCAACTGGAGATGTCGATTGACGCTACACTTAAACTGTTGGAGATTGTATTTGTCAGGGAAACAGGAATAAGGAAGGGAGTTCCACAGGCGACATGTGCGAGACATGAAGCTATTGGAGTAGAAGAGACGTCTACATCTAACAGTTTCAACGGTGTATGGGGTGGGAACGGGATGCCAGCCTCGTAGGACGTTTAAATTCACGAGGCCTAGGGACAAGCGAAAGCAGCCCCTCGGAGCAATTATCGTGAAAGTACTTGTAAAAAAGGCAGAGCGAGGCAACATCACGTCTGTGAGAGAGCGACTGCAGACGAGATGACAGATCAGGGCCAATCACATTGCATATCCGTCTCTGGATCTTATCAAGAACCCTGAGGCAAACAGCAGGGGCATCAGACCATATATGGCAGCAATACTCCATGCAAGGGTGAATGGTCAATAGGACCTGTTACAATTCTATGGGACTACACAATACACACTGACAGAACAATCAAAGCCAGACATTGTTATTAAAGACCACAAACAAAATAAGTGCCTCCTTATTGATATGGAAGTCCCTGCAGACTGCAATGTATCTTTGAAGATATTCGAAAAACTATCAAAATACAAGGACCTTGAAATAGAAATCTCAAAAATGTGGCACATGGGAACATCAACAATCTCTGTTGTAGTTGGAGCCCTTGGACTGGTTGGAAAAGATTCCAGTAGGCTGATTGAAGGGATCCCTGGAAGTCCATGCCTCAAAGAGATACAAAAAATTGTTCTGACAAGTACAGCCCACACTTTACGAAGGGATTTATCTATGTAATTATTTTTTTCTTTCTTTGCAGTGGAAAGTGTCATGATGCCATTTCTAACCTTAGGTCCCTGGGCGGGACCCGGAAAGAAATGTGTAAACGCCTGATATCAAAGAAAATAATAATAATAATAATAATAATAATAATAATAATAATAATAATAATAATAATAATGAGGTGCTTGAAATTATTTCTAGTCATTTAAAACAATTTTTCTTCTTAAGAGTAGAGATTGTTTCTTTTGGGGTCACTGGAGCGGCTTTCAACCTAACGATGAATTTTAAAAACCATCTGCAGGGTTTAGGGTTAGGGTTAGAGCAGAAAAGAAGTATAAATTTAGCTCACAAGCTAAAGTTGAAAAATATGTTAAGTAAAAAATATTTTCGGAAATGATCATTTTAATTCAGGTCCTCGTGTATAGCGATCATTAAGGTGGACAAAGGACTATTGGACGGCCGTGGCTCAGATATAGACAAGATAAAGGGTAACATCTCAGCTCTCAATGTGCCTCCTACTAGATTCCAACGAGTTTGCCCGGATAGAAATCACCCGAAATATTTGTGTAAGTGTGGTATCAGAAATTTTGAAATCAGTCGTATTGATCAGCTAAGAAACGAAAGACAACGCCGAAAAGCGTCAGCAAATGTTCCTGTTGCTATGTCCCCAGATTCTCGCCGTTATATAGTTAATATGCGGGACTGAAGTGACACAGAGTAAGTGAATTATCTTGTCGGATCCTCGTACGTCGAAATCGAAGGGAGAGTCAATCACACACACGCACGCACGCACACACACACACACACACACACACCTATATATATAAGAAATATAAGATAGTATACAAATATAAATAAAAATATAACAAAAATATAAATAAAAAAATAAAAACAAGCAAAATAATTTAACGCAAATAAATAAATAAACGACTTCCGTTGAAATAACCGCCAAAATTGACTACCCACAATACACCACTGACCAGTATATATAAATAGCCGAGAACAAAAAACAACACTCACGTGGCCTGACGATTGCGTCAATCATGAAACAGACTGTCGCCTCTGAATGTTGACTTCAATGTTCACTTATATATATATATATATATATATATATATATATATATATATATATATATATATAAGAAATATAGTTTTAAGGTGTGCTATATTTATTGGTTCTCAATATCAGAGATAGGGCGTATGTAAATATAAATATGAAAAGTGAATATTGAAGTCAACATTCAGCGGCGACAGGCTGTTTCATGCTCGACGCAATCGTCATATATATATACATATATATATATATATATATATATATATATATATATATATTTAATAGTTAGCCATTCGTATTCCAATATATGTATATATTTCGGGTAGACTGTTCTAGTTACACTTGCCCAGTGAGCGAAATAACGGGTTCTGTTCGACATTCCAACCACTTGAAGTAGGCCGGAGCGTACAACGGCCGAAACGTTTTAATAAATATGCCGACAAAGATGAGAACAATAGTCCGAATAATGCAAATAGTGTACATAATACTTCATCTCAGAAATATAGACAGATACAGATGCCTGTCTGTCTGCCTCTCTCTCTCTCTCTCTCTCTCTCTCTCTCTATATATATATATATATATATATATATATATATAGCGTATAGGTTTAAATGGATAAATTATCGTCTACATTACGGAAAAATTACAAATAAATATCTTGAAATACTAAAGAATAATTTTATTAAAAAAAATCGCCATCGACTTCAACCACGGTCTCCAGACGGATTTGGAATCATCTGCAACTGTGCTTCTATCTGTGTGTGTGTGTGTGTATCTGTGTGTGTGTGTGTCTGTGTGTGCGTGCGTTTAAGCCTGAAACAGACTGTTGTCACACGGTGTTGACCTCCGTGTTCACTTTTATCTTTACATAAGTTCTATCTCTTTAACCAATGTATATAGCATACAATAAAACTATATTTTTATCATAGGCACACACACACACACACACACACACACACACACACACACACACACACACACACACACACACACAAACAAACACACACACACACACACACACACACAAACACACGCTCACACGCGCGCGCGCACACACACACACACACAAATATATATAGTTTTTTCTTATTACTTTAAACGCCATATTTAGTAGACATGTGTTGGAGTAGCCATCTTTGTTTTTTAAATAGTATATGTATATATGTATATATCTATCTATATACATACATATATATATATATATATATATATATATATATATAGATAGATAGATAGATAGATAGATAGATAAATAGATAGATAGATATGTGTGTGAGTGTGTGTGTGTGTGTGTGGCGGTGGGTGATACGCAGCATGGAATGAATGTACCAATTATAAAGATCAATACTTTCACTGCTTGGAAGAGAAATGCCGAAAAGGAAATCCATTCATGTTAATTGCAATGAAACTCGGCCAGAAAACGGTAAGGAAAAAAAAATGTAAGATTCTTTATATTACATCCTGAGATCATTTTGAGTCGATTGCCGCTATATTTAACATCATCTCTGGGGGAGATGAATCAAGAAACATCAAAGAACCATACACTCAGACACGCATAACCTGCATACCCTACATGCACCCCCCATGTATATATATATACATACATATATATATATATATATATATATATATATATATATATATATATATATATATATATATATATGTATGTATAGATAAATTGTCATCTAAATTACGGAAAAGTAAAAATAACACTGACATCTTATTTAACAGATATATTTACCAAAATTAGACAAAAATATCTTGAAATTCTAAAGAATAATTCTATTCAGTAATATCGCCAACTACGGTCTCCAGACGATTTCGGAATCTTCTGCATCTCTTCGAGACGATATCCTTGTTTAAGTTTGAGAATACTGCCATAATCCTTGCCTTCAGTTCATCTTTGGTATTGCAAGGAGTTTTGTTCGTCTATCGCTCAACTGCACCTCATACATAATAGTGAAGGGTGTTGCAAGTCTGTGGATTTAGGTGGGCAGATGTAAGGTGTGATGTGGTCGCAGAAATTATCTTAAAGCCACGACTGGTTTCTTCTGCTTGTGTGGTATGGTGCAGAGAACTGTTGTGACCCAGTTAATTACTGCCTCTTCAAGGCACTTGATGTAGACCTCCGTGTTGTGTCTGAGGCCCTCATCAACAAATCCGGGCGTTT
This sequence comes from Acanthosepion esculentum, assembly GCA_964036315.1. Classification (NCBI taxonomy): domain Eukaryota; kingdom Metazoa; phylum Mollusca; class Cephalopoda; order Sepiida; family Sepiidae; genus Acanthosepion; species Acanthosepion esculentum. The sequence goes on along the minus strand of OZ038505.1, from coordinate 94,941,604 downwards.
TTTTTTCTTATCCGAACGATCAGAGTGAGTTTTCCGAGCTGCCGTACCTTCATAATCACCATTAAACTCATCCAAATCTTTCCGAATCCTCTGCAACACTCTGAAATGTTCATACTGAAACTTACGGCGCGAATACTAAACAGTACAGCAAGTCGTTTCCACATTTCTGGCGAACTGAATTGCATCATTGTGCTCTTCTTCTCACAGACGGTGCCCAAGTGACCTTAATATACTGTGCAGTCGACCAAATCAAAAACAAACAACACTCATGCGTGAAATTAAAAATATAAAATGGCGACAATTAACTAATTGCACCCTATTAAAGCAATCGGATGTCTAGCCACACTGATGAGATGTGAAACAGCGAAACAGTCTGTAGATGAGAATATATATATATATATATATATATGAGTAATTGATTTGGGGGTATTTAGGCTAATTTTATAGTAATTCGTCGAGCTTAGATTCTCGGTAGTGGATGCGGACTGCTGATGATTCCATTCCTAGACGTATTAAAGCTGTATGTGAGTATAAAGGAGGACAAACTCCATATTAAATTAATTTTCTTTGAATTTAACAAGTGTTTCAATTATTTTGTTCAACCCCTGTATATATATATATATATATATATATATATATATATATATATATATATATGTATTCAAATTTTGTCTTACAATTTCCTAATACTGTTCTTGATATAAAGAAATATATATCGTTATTATATATATATATATATATATATATATATATATATGTGTGTGTGTGTGTGTGTGTGTGTGTGTGTGTGTCTGTGTATACATACAGATATATACTTACATATATGAAGAATAAAGAAAGCTGAATTAAGGGGCAACAAATCTAATAAAGAACAATATATATATATATATATATATATATATATATGTATGTGTGTGTGTGTGTGTGTGTGTGTGTGTGTTAAGGTGGGATATATGGGTAAAAGTGCTCAATATCACGGATCGAGCGTTTGTAAATGTTGTAACTTAGGGAAGGTTACTTAATAGAATAATCAAACGAAGATTGGTAATGAACGATAATACTTAGGACAAGAACAACACACATAAGATTCGCCAGCGGCGCGTAGAAGAAGTCGTCGACTGCTAGAAGTGAGTCAAGTGAATTCCACAATGAATGTCCAACTGCAGACCACCATACAGTATTTGCTACTGTATTTACGTGAATGGGGACATACGCATTATCGTCCGTGGATATGCTACAACAGTAAATATAAAAGTGGAATTGATCCCCCACTTCATATACACATTATAATGTTTGGTTCTTTCATTCTCTAATTATATTATTTTGGGAATAGCAGGTTCTGTAAACTTGGATATGCGGGTGGTGTAATGGATAACGACACGGCAATGTTAATCAGTGAGCCGACTTCCAATTCTAGTCGGCTTCGCTATATTCACTTAAGCTCAAATACCCTTGGAAATGTTATGACTCCACTTCTTCTCCAAATGGGTTAATTAGTAAGCTGAACAAAACAAAGCTGTCGAAATCTAAACCAATAACCAATTCGTCAAAAATTAATAAAGTCTTACAGATATTTTCAGGAATTATGTGAACAGAAAGACAAAATACATAACATATGACACTATGTCTGACGAAAGAAATCAGCACTATGCCGCAAAAGCAAGAAAACACAGTCATGGCTACCAGACAATTTCTGCAACCACCTCCCTAGACTTCAACCCCCTTGATCATTATGTGTGGGTCACAGTTGACCGAGAGACCAAGAAAACTCCTTGTAAAACGATAGATGAACTGAAGGCAAGGATTATGGTAGCATTCACAAACTTAAACAAGGAGACCGCCCAGAAGACTTGCAGGAGATTCCGAAGTTGTCTCGAGGCCGTAGTTGAAACTAATGGCGATTTTACTGAAAAAAAATTCTTTAGTATTTCAAGATATTTTTGTGTAATTTGGGTAAATATATCTGTTAAAATGAGGCGTCAGTTTATATATATATATATATATATATATATATATATATATATATATATATATATATATATATATATATATATATAACGTAAATCATTCAAACGAAAAACAAATACTGAAGCTAGTTATATGGCGAGAATCACTCTCACAAACAATATTTAATAATAAATTACAACCAACTTCGAATCTGTTAATGAATGGTGTGATCCTTGTTCATAAATTCCGGGCTTATCTGGTCTTATTTTTAAACCCGGAATTTATGAACAAGGATCACACCATTCATTAACAGATTCGAAGTTGGTTGTATTTTATTATTAAATATTGTTTGTGAGAGTGATTCTCGCCATATAACTAGCTTCAGTATTTGTTTTTCGTTTGAATGATTTACGTTACATAAATTGAATACGCACTACAAAACCGATATATATATATATATATATATATATATATATATATATATATATATATATATAAATACATATTCTATTCATACGAATCTATCCTAAAAATGTTGTCGGCATTAAATAACCCATTGAGGTTGATATGCCGTAAAACAAAATAAACCGAACCAAACACCAGAAGTTTGAAACAAATTTGTAATGAATTTATAACATTTTTATGTTATAATTTTCAAATAATTGTAAAAGGCTGGAGGCAAGCATCCAAAAGAGAAACATATAAGACGATGTCGAAATTCTGATTTTCATTATAGTTATATTATTTTAAATCAATATTTCCGTTTTTAAGTTTTGTATGCTTAATCTCAGTATTTTATCCACATTAAATCGCCAGGCATTTGTACGGTATGCTGTCTATATTCACCCAATTACAAGTGTTGCGACTGAAGGAAAACAAACAATTTTGTCGCCTGAATTCATTCGTTCACAGATTGACGTATTTTTCCAACGAGAATTTCTTTAAATTGCTTTTTCATACAGAAAGAAATAAAGTGTCCTTTAAAAGACTGGCATTAATAATTAAATATATAAAAGAAAGCAATGATGAAATCAGCTCTTATTTAAATGAGATGTGAATGCATTTAGTGTTTTTGTTTCGACTAAGATGCTGTTCATAATCAAATATCAGTTTTCATTTCATGCGAAAAAGCGTTTCTTGTTGCCACCTTTACCCAGACGATGGGGATGGGTAAAAAGTGATCGAGAATTTGTTAAGCGAGAGAAGACATTAGATTCAAAGGAAAATAAGATTCGTGTCAAATATACCTTTTAATGGTTTCCTGATAGCGCACTGCCGGGAATGAACGTGATATATCAATAAAAAAAAAGCAACTTCCAAATTTCTACTTTTACTTTCACTTTCAACTGTAAACAGCCAACTGTTAGTTGCATCTTGTTATCGCTACATTCTATGCATTTTGAAATGTATTTATTACTCGAAATGATGATCCATGATCTATAAAATGATCGTGTCTTCTATTTAATTCCCTCCCACGAAGTCTACAAAAAGGAATGAAAGCAAGTGTTTTTTTTTCATTCCATTAACGACATTTATTAAACTAGTTATTTTATGTAGCGTGTTCCTAAAGGGCATGTGTGAGCATATGTCTTCCTGTCTTTTTGTGGTTTGTAACCACAAGTAACTTTTTGTCCTCATTCTAACATCAAATTCAGAAACACCTTATTAAATGTTCTTCTCTGCTTTTATTACCTTCACTGTGTCCTGTAAGTGGTTGATGCCCCAGGACTTCTTTCTTCATTAAGATTCCCAAAATATATTTTTTTCCTTTGCGCGTATAAATAAATACCTCCACTTTTTCGCTCAAAAATAGTATAGCATGATGAAAAAAAAAAACTTGATTAAAACAAAGTTTTATCGCCAAAATGTTTGTTATTATTAAGAGAAGAGTCCAAAGTATTTTTTTGATTATTTAATTAAATTTTTATTCCTTTTTAGCATGTTCGAAATTTTGGATAAAAATCTTACTATGAGAATTTTAGCGCCTTTTCTTCTGCATCTGTCTATATTTCTGAGATGAGGTATTATGTACACTATTTACATTGTTCGGACTCTTGTCCTCATCTTTGTCGTCATATTTATTACAACGTTTCGGCCTTTCCGTATATGTCTATATTTCTAAGATCAGGTATTATGTACACTATTTACATTATTCGCACTATTGTCCTCATCTTTGTCGTCATATTTATTACAACGTTTCGGCCTTTCAGTATCTGTCTATATTTCTGAGATTAAGTCTTATGTACACTATTTACATTATTCAGACTATTGTCCTCAACTTTGTCACCATATTTATTACAACGTTTCGGCCTTTCCGTATCTGTCTATATTTCTGAGATCAGGTATTATGTACATTATTTATATTATTCGGACTATTGTCCTCATCTTTGTCATCATATTTATTACAACGTTTCGGCCTTTCAGTATCTGTCTATATTTCTGAGATGAGGTATTATGTACACTATTTACATTATTCGGACTATTGTCCTCATCTTTGTCGCCATATTTATTACAATGTTTCGGCCGTTGTACGCTTCGGCCTTCTTCAGGTGGTTGGGATGTCGAACTGAACCCTTTATTTCGCTCACTGGGGTAAACGGTTCTAGTTCCACGTGCCATGTTTAATGGATGCCAGTTATCAGTTATTTCTGTTAATTTCCCTCTCCAAGTTCTCCACTGCCTTAACCAGGTATTGAACTCACGCTCTTTGGGTCCTGTCAATGGATCTAATTAACGCCTTTATCCACTGTGACATGTGGCCTTTTTTCCTATAAACAATCACATTGATTTGGGAATTCTTGCAAAAATCAAATCATTGTCAGATTTTAATGATATTTTCAGGACTTCTTCACGTCATTTTCTTAAATTATGTTTTACAGATAAAGTTTCCGTAGAACAACAATAAATCTGTCATCACCTCGATATTACTTATAAAACACGTAAACGTGGTTACTGTTGGTTAAAAACACAGCTAGTGTTTGGTTTAAAAATGCATTTCTGCGTTATTTTAAACTGAAAGTAAATAATGTATGTTTTAAAATCAATTGATTATATTTTAAATCAGCTAATATTCCTCAAATAAAGAATTGAAATGTATATTTTATTTTTGCAAGTTTTTAAAACTGAGAACTAACTTGTGTTTATAAATATCTAAAAAGTAGATGACTTTAACGATTATTCTTTAAAAAAATTAAAATTGAATGAAATCAATATAATTTCTGGTTGAAATATACTAGAGTATTTTGCTTACTGAAAATATTAAATTTAGTCCCTTGGCTTTAAATTAAAGCTAAAATGTAAGCGTCAAGAGGGTTTGTCATTTTTTAAATTTTAATGTAACCTTACGTATCACGATTTTTGTGGAGTAATTACGTATAAGTTTTATTATAGTTCCTATTTACTATAAAATATTATGCCTTTATATGTTGTAAAATTAGTGGGGAGGGCAACACCATCCATTTTATTGCTGCTCCTAATTTTTTTGACCACTTCAGTTTATTCTGTTTGGCGGTTTTTTTTTCCAAGTTTAACTCGGTACAACAATGATATCGCACGTTATTACCTCTTTCTCGTTTCCCACACCCGTTGGAAATCTCCATCAATAGTAGAGAGAGCTGTAACAATTACAGGACTTGAGAAAGCTATTTTTCCCCCAAATTCTTTTAATAGAAATATTTTATATATAAGTTTAATCGAAAGTGACACACACACACACACACACACACATATATATGTATATATATATATATATATATATATATATATAAATATAAAAGTGAACATAGAAGTCAACACTTTTATATTTACACACGCTCTACCTCTGATATTGAGCACTTTATCCCATAAATATAGCACACTTTAAGACTATATTTCTTCATATATATATATATATATATATATATATATATATATATATATTGTGGACTCGACTACATAGGGAGGATTCGAGAATAAAACATTTACCCCCCCCCCAGGATTTTGAATCCGGCTGCCAGGAAGAGCCAACTAACCAATACGTCTGGCTCTGCTATTGCTGGGCATATAATAAATAGCAGGAAATGTGTGGTTAATTTTAGGGTGGACCGTTTTTTGATTTTATCTAGGTCCCACTCCATATTTCACCTCAAGGTTCTAGAGTCCTTGTATATCAGATCCCGTGGGCCTTCCATTTGTAAACAGAGGGAATGCTTACTGGGTCTGACTGTTATTGGACTCTAGTTTCTTCAAATTCTTTTTTTCTCTCTCTCTTCTCTTCCATTCCATTCGTTAAGTTTAATTTACACGCTTTTATAAATTTTCTCTTCCCAGAAAAATAAACTTGATAAGTCCTGGGACTAAACTGGTTGTTTTTTTTTTTTTTAGCTTTTTCTTTTATAAAAAATGCCTTATAAAATTTGTCTTTTCATAGCCATTATTAAATTCTATACCACAAAAAACTACATTTTTGCTCGACTATATATGCTGTTCAATGTTACATTATAGGTTTATCTATTGTATTATTCTAACTGTTATTGTGTAGGCGGTAACGGCTATTTTTCAAATCATTCTAGAAGCTATATTATAGTGTTGTTTGTTAAGTTTTACTCATTTATTATTATCGATTACTTTATTATTTGCTGTTGATTGGAATTAAGTTTACTCTTGTTTATGTGTTCATTCGTAGTTTATTAATTTGTTTATTACCTTAAATTGTTTTTAATTTTTTTGAATTAGATTATTTTATTTTGCTTATTTATATTTATTTTATTTTCTTTGTTTTTTATTTATTGAATTGGATTATTTTATTTTGCTTATTTATATTTATTTTTATTTTCCTCGTTTTTACTTTTGAATTTTAACGTAGAAAAATATGTTTTCATGTCTGCATTTTTAAATGAGTTCTGATTGGTTATTTAATAATTTGTGTTTGTCTGGGAAGGTAATTATAGCTATTATCTTCTAGAGTTTACTATTTTGGGATTTATTGTATGCAGTTGCTCTTTTATTTAATTTCCATATTTTTTGGTGTGATTTATTTTTTGTTTTTAATTTTCCATATATGTTATGATATTATTTGAGCTGTTTGCATATTTATTATTGTTAAATTAGTTGATGTTTTGTGTGTGTAATATCTGTTACCAGTGTTCTTCAGTTATTCTTATGTATATATTTCTTCGCTATCTGGTGATTTTAGAGTGGCTTAATATATTAGATTGTTCTGCAAGCAATCGCAGTTAAAGGGGTATTACTTCTTTGTTTCTTAGTTACAAGTAGGTTTGATTTGAGCTGGTGGTTTGTTGGTTGATTCCTGTTGTACTATTTTATTATTTATGTTATGTTCTCGTTTCAACTATAGCTGATTTTTACTGTTTCTACTCAATATCTTGTTTGAATAAGTGGTTGTGTATGAATATTTTCGTTTGTTTTACTTTTTTTGGTACAGTGGACTTAACCATATGATCTTTCTTTTCCTGATAGGTTTTGTGCTGCGTGGTGTGTATGTGTGTGTAACCAATCATCCGCTATATTTTAGGTCTGTTTCATAATCTTTCGTTGAAGATGCTTTCACTTGAAAAAATGTCAGATAACCTACGGTTAATTGATTGTGAGTTCTTCGTGATTATTGGTGGCGTTATAATAATACAATAGACCTAGAGATAATGCACCACTGACCAGCATATATAAATAATCGAACCAAAATACAAGGCTCATTGTCTGAGGCAAAAGGAAAACTTATCTTAGCCGATGCGTTTCGTTCTCTGATGGACTTCGGCAAAGCAAATGCATGGATTTTATTTTGTAACAAGTATTTATATACAAGAGCGAAAACGTTAGTGATTTTTTTTAGATTTCAAGAACATCTCTTATTCACTTTAGTTTATTAGACTTTGAAGGGTGTCTCTTGGTGTCTTCCATAGCTTGCATAGATTTTCGGCTAACCTGACAAGCGTTGTTAAATTTGAAAAAATTGAAAAACGAATAACATTTTTCCTCTTGTATATAAATCCTTGTTACAAAATAAAAAAAATCCCTGCATTTGCCTTGATAAACGAGAAGGAAACGCGTCGGCTAAGATAAGTTTTCCTGTTGTCTTTATTCATATTGTCCTTTTACACATATATTCTATCTGACATTTTATACACACAAATATATATATATATATATATATATATATATATATATATGTATATATATATATATATAAGATTGCTTGATGATAAAAATATTTCCAGACAATTATAATTCAAGATAATTTTTAAAGAGATAATAAAAGTTACATCGACGACCAAACGTATTTTTCTAACTTTTTTGGAATACGTAATATTAAAACCTCCAAAGAACTAAATTTTAAAAATGAAAACAAATATTTTTAAAAGGTCTCATTTTTTCTTCTAAATCAAGGATACGATTCCTTATAACATTCTAGAATATATCAGACTCTTCCTGCCATGCTCAGTCTTGACAAGAGTCAGATCATGCTAAAAACTTAGTGCTGCTGTCATATCTGACTGGAGCTGGCGAATTTTCACTTTTCCGCTCATAAAAAGATCTACACGGCCTTGAGGGTGATGAATTATTTCCCCCTCTACAAACCCTTTGCCAGAGAGGAAACATTGACGTTTCGGGTTACTCTGTCGATATTTACGTAGCAAATATTCTAACGAGCTACATTCATTAGTTTCAACAGTTCGGCTATTTGCAGCTAAGACTCGCCATACTAGGTACATTTGGACAAATCATGCCCCATACCCTTCGCATTAATGTTAATTATCATTAAGAAGAAAGTTTCATCCGGACAGGCTCTTGAGATAATGCAAGTCCAATCACTACAATCTTAACCTATTCAAGTCTAGGGTCAACTGCTCTCTTTCTTAAATGACATTAAAATACATACTTCTTAACTCCACTAATTGCGTTTATACAACAACCCCATTAAATACCTCTCTATCCTGAAGAGCTCCTCTGTCTTGCATTGACTGAAAGCTTAGTAAAAAAAAAACAAGATATACAAGAAAGTCTCCATGTTGTATGAGACATTAACCGTAATTTTGATAAGAAGCTATTTGTCTGTTAATGAAATCGAAAAGTACTGCCATCGTTTAAAAATCAATAATTGAAGCCATCGCTTCTAGCAAGGTTGTCCCGCCGACTCTAGGGAAACAAGAAGCAGTCCGACCAGTAAATCGATCTTATGGAAAATATTTTCATAATTTCTCTTTTAGAACCTACTCACAGACCGCCAAAATGTCCCTGAAGCACAATGTCAAACTACTTATAATTTATTTTATATTTTTACAAGTAAATATGACGAAACAACTTTGGATTTAGCCAAACTCCAACTACATTTAACATTTGAAGTTATCTTTACTTGTACTTCCACTGATTCCTAATCATCAGGAGTCGAGTTTTAAAAGCTACATGAATCAATGCATGCTAGAAATTTAGAAAAATTGCTCATCTTCATAACGGAAGAGGGAAAGAGAAATATAAATAATATACAGGGTGCGGCAGAAATACCTTCGACATATACCTCCGAGGAATGCCACCCACGTAATGGTAAGACGTTAGCTAGATAAAAACATCATTGCCGGTAATGTGGTAACATTATTTGTGGGTATTTCTGAGAGGTATATGTAGGAAATATTCCTACTGGACCCTGTATTAACAATTTTACAAAAAATCCTGATACTCGTGAAACAATGTTATATCTATTATATAAAACAATTCTATGTAGAATATGTAATAATATATATATATATATATATATATATATATATATATATATATATATATATTACAAAGAGTTAATCATACCTTGAATCAATCAGCAATATGAATGCGATTATTGGCGAAATCACTTCACTAGTAGACATAATTATAAGCATTATACTACTGATAATCCTCTGAATGATGAGATCCTCATATATAAAATGGATATGGTGTATTTTTTTTTTATTTCTGCTAGTACTTTCGAACGCTTCGCGCAATTCATCATCAGGCTTTATTTTTCCATCAGAATCAAAACTGGGAGACGAATTAAATGTGTTTATCCAACCGAAAGATGTTTTTAAGAATGAGCTATTAGTTAACGGTTATATGGTGTTGGAGCGTGCAAATCGCGACGCTAAATTTTAAATATTTAAAGTGAGAATTTTTTAGTAGTTTTTTTTTCCTCAGGAATTCTTTACTGCTGGATCAATTGTTTTTTATGAACATAATAAAATCGGCAGCATATATTTTACATTACAAAGAGTTAATCATACCTTGAATCAATCAGCAATATGAATGCGATTATTGGCGAAATCACTTCGCTAGTAGACATAATTATAAGCATTATATATATATATATATATATATATATATATATATATATATATATATATATATATATATGGGGGGGGGGTAAATCTCCCACCACCTAATAATATAATCCACTAGAAGGAACCTAAATTCATTTACATACAAATAAAGGCCTTGGTCATAAATTATCCCCCAAACCCGGCCCATCGTCTGGTCATCAAACCAGTCTCCTTATCTAAAACTAAGGTGTCCCCTTAAGTGGCTCCATACGTTTTGTTTTTAATCAACGCTATCTAAACCTTATTAAAAAAAAAACATAATTTCCAAACGGCCTTGGGCTAAGGATAGCTGGCATATAGCAGTACTAGTTTGAAATGGACTATATTCACATGAGGTAATTTTGGACGACAGGCTGTTTCATGCTGTACGCAATTGTCAGGCCTGACGATTGCGTACAGCATGAAACAGCCTGTCGCCTCTGAGTGTTGACTTCAATGTTTTACTTTTATATTTATATTTACATACGCACTGTCTCTGATATTGTGCACTTTATCCCACAAATATAGCACACCTTGAAACTATATTTCTTCATATATATATATATATATATATATATATATATATATATATATATATATATATATATATATATATATACACAAATGAATGTATCATTAATTCACTGATATCAAATTTATGTTTAAATTTGGAAAGATTTCATTGTTTTCCTTTTCCCGTGTTGATACGTTCTAAAAAGCAAACTAACATTAAAAAAATGACTGTGAATTTGGACTTTATTCTTGGTGCATTTTAACGAATTTTTCTTATAAAAAAATCTCCTTTTCTATGTGCGGTTTTCCAGTAAAAAAAAAATAAAGCCACAAATATCGAATCGGGATAATATAGATGGCCCGGGGATTTGCTTAAACATGCCAAATGATAATTCACGTCGTTCTTTTTTACTTAAATTATTGCCAGCGGCGTTGACGCATGCGTATTATTACAATTAAGACTTTTCTCAGTGCATTGATAAATGCAAGCATTGGAAGAATGGATTTAATCACCTAAATAAAAACTTCAAACGAAGAATTTCAACTCATTGTATTTTTGTTTTGTCTCGGTTTGTGCAGCTACAAAACGTAGGAAATTATCAAATCTATTATTCGAAAAAAGCAAAACTATTTTTACTGACATTTGAAGAAGCGAGCTTTTTTGAGGTAAGAATACATCGACTACTCTTTTATCTTTTCAAGATGCACGTACGACTAAAATTTGTCTGCGAATTCTTACCTTAATAAAACAGATCGATTCTTTAAGAACTAATTTCATATCAATGTTTTATATTTTTTGCGACAGTGTTCCTAGATGTACTAAAAGCAGTGAAAAGCAAAATTTACACATCCAAATGACAGGTCGCCATTGTCAGCTGAGGTGTAAGGAAATGAAAATGGAGTAACATTTCAAGAACGTGATATTTTCACGCGTTTTTATATAACAATTGACTGATTAACAATAGAGACAAAATACATTATTATGTTTGTAAGTAGAGCTGGAAATAAAGAAGACATTAAAATTCAGGAATTGTGTCGTAAATAAACGCGTATTATTTTAACCCTTTCATATGACGAAAGGCAATAAAACCCCTAAGATGCAAGGAATTACTGAATGTATGAGAATATGAGAAAATACTATTGAGGAGAGAAAACAATAAAATAACAAGAATTAAGAAAAAAGAAGATAACGTTTCAAATCTTTGAAAATCAAATTTGACTGGAAAGCAATAAACTGAAAGATAGAAGAAATTGTTAGCATAGAACTTGCGGTTGCATTTAGCCATTTCAATTGTAAAATGATGACACCTTGCCGCCAATCTAGCTCTGCGCTTACATTCATTCTAGTTACCAAAGAGAAAAGTTCATAAAAACATTTACCATAAAAGTATTTATAGAAAAGTCACAAGAAAGATATGTTACGGCGGTGAGAAAGTAACTGAAGCCGAGGTGCCAGATTAGGATTAATAACATTGCAAATTCTTCTTTCGATTTTATCAAGAATATCTGAAGACATAAAAGAAGCTCCAGAGAAGATATGCAGCAATATTCTAAGGAAGGTGAATGGTTGACTTATAAATATCTAAAATAGCTTCTGGTGAGAAAAACTGTCTAGCACGACACAGGTAACCAACTTTCCATGCAATCGGACTTGCAAGTGATTCAATATAATCTTACCATTTCATGTCAACGGGAAAATTTAGTGCGGGAATATATATATATATCATCGACTTTCCCGTCGAATTCGACATATGAGGGTCAAGCAAATCAGTTCCTATAAATTGAGAGCCCGACGCCGACACATGAGATTTGATTATAGTGGTGAAGGTTTCGTGCAGGACCATCCACACTTTTTGAAGGGACGAATACAGAGACCTGGTGCACTGAGTGCCACAAGGTCCCCAAACGATCCTCCGCAGGTTTTGAATTCAGAGTTGTCCTTCTCCTAGACCAGTTGCCATCCAAGGCTATAGAACCCAGTCTGTCCTGCTATTTACCCATAGTTGGTGGGTGAAGAAGAGGATTCACACCTTTCCCAAGGGTAAGTGAATATAATGGATTCGACTATTCACGTGCACGTAAGTGAATGTAATGGATTCGACTGAAATGTAATGAATTCGACTGGAATATATATATATATATATATATATATATATATATATATATATATATATGGGGTTGTATCAAAAAAATACTCTTACAAACATTGGGGGCGGGTTCTCACACCAAAACAAGGACAAAAGTCCATCTAAACATATGTCCACAAATCCTTCCTTTTTCAGTTATTAATTTTAAAGGAAGTTGACGGCAGATGGCGCAGTATTGCTATGTAGATTAGGTTACATTTGTCATTCGTGTACATTTGTGACTAGTGTGTGGTCAATGTTTAACGTGTGTAGTAGTGAGTTATTTAAGAAGTGTTCCGTTTAACAATGGCAGGATATTCATATCGTGAGCAGACAGATATGATTTGCACATACGGCCGCGCGACTTGTAATGGACAGGAGGCTGCACGGCTGTATGGAATTGCGTTTCCGAACCGAAGACAGTCGTGTTATGCAACTGTTGTTGAGTCAGGATCCGTGGCACCACAAACTATGAATCGAGGAAGACCTAGATACGCTCGTACGTCTGACCACGAAGAAGATATTCTCAAGGCTGTCGTAGACGATCGAGTTATAAGCACACTTCAAGTATCCCTAGCGTGTATATATCATAGTACTGCATGGAGGATACTTCAACAGCAGCTCCTATATCCATATTATTTGCGACGTGTGCAGGTTCTTTCGTCCTATGATTATTCCCCACGGGAGAAATTTTACCGATTTTTTATTGCACCAAGTGCCATTGTTTGTCTCTTCAGTCTTGTTTACGCATGAGGCAACATCTGGCAGAGATTGAATAACAAATTTACACAACCAACATTTGTAAGCGAATCGGAATACCTATGGTTAAATACAGGCTAGACAGCAGCATCAGTTTACGATTAATATATGGGCTGGAATTGTAGGTGACTGTCTGGTAGGTCCACAAACTATGAATCGTGGAAGACCTAGATACGCTCGTTCGCCTGACCACGAAGAAGACATTCTCCAGGCTGTCGGAGACTATTCAGCTATCAGCACAGGTTTATTGGCTCTAGCATGTCGTACAACTCATAATACCGCATTGAGGGTACTTCAAGAGCAGCTCGTGTATATGTATCATTTGCAACATGTGCAGGGTTTTTCATCCTCTGGTCACTAACCACCGCAGAAATTTAACCGATGGTTTATTGCACAAACTGCCACCCGGTTGTTTATATCTTCAATCTTGTTCACGAATGAGGAAGAACTGGAATAACAAATATACGCAACCATCATTTGTAGGCGGATCGGAATCCGCATCGTACAATACAGGCTAGACACCAGCATCAGTTTACGGTTAATGTGCGGATTGAAATTTTAGGTCAGTGCCTGCTAAGTCCATATGTTCTCCCGGTACGCCGTACAAGAGTAATATACAGATACTTTATTTTGAACACGCTTGCAGACCTTAGGTATATAAATAAAAAACATACCTACCAGCTAAAATATATCTAATATATATATATATATATATATATATATATATATATATATATATATATATATATATATATATATATATACCTTAGGAAAATAAAAGAAAACATGGCTAAAAGCTACAACATATCTACCCACTAAAAATAACGTTTATTGTAATAACGAAATATATATATATATATATATATATATATATATATGTGTGTGTGTGTGTGTGTGTGTGTGTGTGTGTGTGTGTGTGTGTGTACCTCTCAAACTTAGGACGCTTGTGAGTTAACTTACCTAAACATTGACAGATGGTTATCATCGAGAAAATGTCCACACACCAATCAACATTAACCACCCGGTCCACCCACCACCAAACTGCTGTCAACAACCACTATTGTTTCACTTAGATACTCTATGTATATTTTGTAAGTACATTTTTCTTCTCAAAAAATGGAAAAAGAAAGTGACATTTTACATCCGGGCTTGCCTACAAACAGGATTGTTCATAACCATTTCCAACCCTCACCCGTAGATGTGCAGTTAAAATGCACTGAAACCAAGTTGCATCTTTGTTGTGAGTAAAATGGTTTTGTCTATATAGATAAAATTATAATAAATAAATAAATAAATAAATATATATATATATATATATATATATATATATATATATATATATATATATATATATATATAATATATGAAAGGTCAGCGTTGAATCAAACCAGGAAAAAAATAGTAATAAAAAAGTGTTTAATATACATGTGAAAAAGATAAAATAAAAGTTTAAAATAACATGTGGATCTTTTACCTTTAAAAATCAGGAGGTCAGTCAGGCGATTTTTATCAAATGACCTCTTAACCTTTTATTTAAAAAAAAAACAACTTATGAACGCTATATTACAATCTGTTAAAATGAGATATCAGATAATAATATACTGTTCTTTAGTTTTTTTGTTTTTTTAAATAAAGCGTTAAGAGGTCATTTGATAAAAATCTCCTGAGGATAATGTAAGATTGAAATCAAAGTAGCGGATTCAACTGACGTCATGATTTGTAAACTATATATATATATATATATATATATATATATATATATATATATATATATATATATATACTAGTGTACTCTTGCTTTCAAAAATGACGGCAATTATTAGAAAGTTTTAGTGAAATCTAATGAAACAAAAATCTTGATATAATGTATTGAGATTCAATAAAACGGAAAATTCAAAGCTAAAATTGAGGTCAATGAACTGTCTAATTAATCCGTTCTCATTATATTTTTTAGTAGTTCAATTATATCTATGGTTTATTGATTACTTCTGGTATTATAGAAATCGATTTTAGCTCAATATCTTTTCAAGTTAAAAATCTTATGGGTTTAACGTAACAGGAAGTGAAAATATATCTAGGAAGAAAAAAATTTGCAACAGAACGACAACGACAGCGACGAAAATGCCTATTTCAAGATGATCACTTAACAGACAAAGGTATCTGCGTGCTTCACATGAAAGGCATGAACAAATAAGACTACATTCTAAGAAACATGCGAGTAAATGAACGGATTAAAGGAACTGGGAGTAAAGTAATTGGCCATTTCTTTTAAATGCAAATAAATATTTTATTTGTATAGATAATTAAAACTACATAGGCAAATAATTACCTAAAAATTTAAGTTGATTTTCCTCCCTTCCCACTATATATGAGGCAATAAATGTTTAAATAAATACACTGGAAATACATGCACATTGATAAATATTATATGACTTTATTTATGCAATTAGCAATAACTTTTCATAAATATTATAAACTGAATGAAAAAAAACCGTAGTATATTCAGTTATGCCAAGTAGTAAAACTAGGTCATTCTTAGAGGTCCTGTACATATATATATATATATATATATATATATATATATATATATATATATATATATATATATATTCCTACAGGGCCTCTAAGAATGACAGTTTTATTACTCAGGGCCTCTAACAAAGACTAAGTCATTCTTAGAGGTCCTGTATATATATATATATATATATATATATATATATATATATATATATTGCTATTCCTACAGGGCCTCTAAGAATGACTTAGTTTTAGTACTTGGTATAACCGAATATGTATATATATTTGTGTATTTAGGCAGCAAATTCTCTTTTAGGCATGTCTGCTAATTTTAACAAAATCCGTTCATACTCACGAATAACCTTACGTGTATTGATGTTAATGGATGAGAGAAATGGGCTAGTTTAAATTTCTTTTATTTTCATTTCCCAAGAATTTAAACAGCTATAGCACATTTCTCTCATGCGTTAACATCAATACACGGAAGGTTATTCGTTAGCATGAACGGATTTTATTAAAAATTGACAGACATAATTTCTGTAATTTATTCAATCAGACATGCCTAAAAGAGAATTTGCTGCCTAAATTCACAAATTTTAATATATATATATATATATATATATATATATATATATATATATGTGTGTGTGTGTGTGTGTGTGTGTGTGTGTGTGTGTGTGTGTGTGTGTGTGTGTCTGTATTTAGGCAATATATTCTCCTTTAGGTATGTCTGATTGAATAAATTACAGATATTATGTCTGCTAATTTTTAACAAAATCCGTTCATACTCACGAATAACCTTCCATGAATTGATGTTAAAGAATGAGAGAAATGTGCTATAAATGTTTAAATTTCTTTTATTTTCATTTCCCAAGTACTTTCGGTTTTCTCTCAAGATCATCTTCCGGGGTACAAGTGGTACAAATCTATATGTTGTTCATTAATATAAGTATTTATACAAAATTGCGCGTTGTTATCCATTACCGTAATTTTTTCATTATGCTTTTAAATGCAAAACGGTTGATGCGTATCTGATGCTGAGTATCTATATATATGTTGTAATAATAACAGCATAGATGAGAAAAATAGCCCGAATGTAAATTATTTAAATAATAATAAATCCAGAAAAAATTAAAGATAATGCTTATTATTAAATTATTTTATTTATACAATTACTAATAACTTTCAATAAATGTTCTGTCCTCAGTGAAAAAAACAAAAAAACAGTATATTATGTCATAAAAGGAGCTAAAACTGAACCATTCTTAGAAGAATGGTTTAAATTTATTTTCTAATTTCGCGTAGAGGATACTTGGAAACTTTCCTACTGCTGCTGCTGATATTGTTGGAACCTTGTTGTCATTTCTCTTTCGTGCTTCATTAAAGGTTCCCATATTGTATTTATTCAGTGGAAACGCGTCGAGCAATAACTAAGCCTTACTAAATAAGCACCAGGCATAAATGTCCCGGGACAAACTCAGCTGAACAAAAATAATTTCAGTTTGAAATAACATGAAACTTACTCAAATCGACAAGCACATTATGAAGGGCGGAGAGTACTCCGACCGAATAGTTTTAATAACAACAATAGTCCGAATGTAAATAATGATAAACTCTCGTCGCAAAATTCCAAACGGAAATTAGAAAGAATATATATTATTTAATTTATGCAATTATTAGGTTGGTGCAAAAATAATGTCGTTTTCTCACATTAAATTGAAAGTCAAAAAACGACATTATTTTTGCACCAACCTAATACAAATAACTTTCCATAAATATTATACCGTCAATAAAATTTTTAAAAGTATATTAGGTCATAACAACAGCTAACACTGAACCATTCTTAAAGAACATGTATTAATTTATTTATCTTTTTACTAATTTCACGTAACAGATAGTGGAAAACACACTAGAACTGAAGAAATAAAAATTTTACATAAAATATCCGTCGATCCTTTCGAAAAAAATCTGTTACTCTCTTTTATACGACTTAAATTTGGTAAACGATCTACTTCTCTCTCCACAGAACAAAAAGTACGAAAGGTACTTTGAAAACTATATGAAAATTGCTTACGAAGAATAAGCTCCAGGTAATAGAATGACCTTCTCAATCTCCTGAATTAAGTCCCCTCAGGCGTTTCGGCTGCAATTGAAAATTGGTATTCATAAATGACATTTTGTGAGATAATGTCTTTGAACCTATCTGCTCCTGCCATTGTCCCTGCGTGCCAAGATTTGATCTGAAATGCTGGTCAGAATCCGTGGAGACAGATACAAGGTAAACTCGAGTGTCAGGACGGGTTTCGGCTGAATGTGAAAAAAATTTTTTTTTTAAGCTTATCACGCCAAGCAAGGCTGGAAGCCACTAGCACGCAAGGGGTTACAGAATGTTTGGAGGAAGAGCAGGTAGGAGTGGTAAAGGAGAGGATGTGGAGAAAGATAGTGGATCGATCAAGGCAAAGGGGTTACAGAAGATTTGGAGCGAGAGCAGATAGGAATGAAAGGAGAAAGGATGTGGAGAAGGGAAGTGGATAGATAGCATCTGATGTAAATTGTCATGTAAAAGACGCATTTGTAAAGTGTTTCATCTTCATTGCATGTATCGTTTGACTTGCTAGCAAACAGAGAGAACAGGGGTCCAGATATTGACATATCTCATCACCAAATGTCAGACGGTTGATAGAAATGGAAGCCTAACAAATCTATAAACAAATACAAGAAATAAAAGTTGCAAAATCGTGTGTATGGAAGAAAATTTCTACAATAAACATAAATATAGCTTTATGGTTTCTCTTTGAATCGTAATTTTTGGTCGATCATATAAAGGAAAAAAATATTCATGAGATTGGTAATTTAAAAAAGACTTTGAAAAACGTTTTCAGGTGTTTCAGATTTTACTTGATTATTTTGTTTTATATGAACTCAGAAAACTTTGCTATTTCTTAAACGAACACACATACGCGTGCGCGCGCACACACACACACACACACACACACACACACACACATATATATATATATATATATATATATATATATATATATATATATATATATATATATGTTTCCCAAGTAGGCATCTATGCGGACGTCACTACTTTTAATCCTGCCTCAAAAACAAATCTAGTGTCGCCGACAAAATTAACTTGGCTGTTTGTCTTTAAAAAAGGACTCCCAATCTCTTGTGTACTGGGGCAGGAATTGGTTGCTTAACTTTAATGCCTCAAAAACAAAAACTACTCTCTATTACTCACCAGAGAAAACCATCTCTGCCTCCCATTAGAATGCCTGACGTTCAACTCCACGAGAGCACCTCTTTGCGCCTGTTCGGTCTCACATTGACTGTTGACTTGAGATGGAACGAATACATTGAGTTAATAGCTTCGTCCACCGCAAGGAAAGTCGGCTCCCTGTGCCGCGCCAGGTAATTTTTTCTCGCCGGGGTGGATCCTTCAAATCTACAAATCAACCATTCGCCCTTGCATGGAGTATTGCTGCCATATATGGTCTGGAGTCCCTTCTGTTTGTCTCAAGGTCCTTGATAAAATCCAGAGACGGATATGCAATGTAATTGACCCTGATCTGGCATCTCCTCTGCAGTCGCTCTCTTGCAGACGTGACGTCGCCTCCTTCTGTCTATTTTACAAATACCTTCACGGTAACTGCTCCGATGAGCTGCTTTCGCTAGTTCCATGAATTTAAACGTTCTACTAGGCTGGTATCTCGCTCACACTCATTCACTGTCGAAACTGCTCAATGTAGCTGTCTCTTCTACTCCTTCATGTCTTGCACTTCTTGCCTGTGGAAGTCCCACCCCATTTCTTATTTTTCTGATAACTATAATCTCAAACTATTCAAATATAATGTCAATCGACGTCTCCAGATGCCTTGATCTATCCCCTATCCTTCTCTTCGTCCTTTCCTTTATCACTCCTATTTGCTCTCGCTCCAACTCTTTGTAACACCTTGCATGCTAGTGGCTTCCCGCCTTGATTGGGGTTGAATGCTTATATATATATATATATATATATATATATATATATATATATATATATATATATAATGCTACGCAAAAGTAATTGAACCGCTAAGGAAACATTAAAAAATTGTCTTTTTTTTTCAGTTAATCGACAAATTTTAGTTAAACAATATATTCATTAAGAAAAACCTTTATTAGATGAATTACAACTACTTTATCAAACTGGAATATAAGGTGTTAATCAAATTATTAAAAGTATTAATTAATATATATATATATATATATATATATATATATATATATATATAATTAAATGATTAAGAAAGAGATTTCTGGGGAAATAAAGTATAATCATGGAACCTTAAGGTTGTCACTTTCTTAATTATTTAATTCATATTTACTCTGTTGTTACATTGAGCTCTCTGGAATACATCCTCTTTGGAATTATCCACACGGATTGCGAAACCCTTCAATACCTTACTATATATATATATATATATATATATATATATATATATATATATTGGAAAACTTACCAGAACTGAAGAAATAAAGATTATATATAAAATAACTGTCGATCCTTTCGAAAAAAACATATTTTACCCTCTTTGACACGGCTTAAATTTGGTAGACGATCTTCTTCTCTCTACAGAAAAAATGCACGAAAGATTCATCCCAAATTATATGAAAATTGCTTAAGAAGAATAAGCTGTAGGTAATAGAATATATATATATATATATATATATATATATATATATATATATATATATATATATATCCAGGTAAGATGAGAATGAATAGAGTACAATTCCAACGTACGGACATTTAATTTAAAAGAGGGCACAATTCAGAGTAGAGCAATATTATTTACTTTAGGATATTAACACGGCATATAAAAATCGCTACACAGTTGCTGTCGTGTTTCAACACATGTCAATACGTCTCCTGAGGTGATTGCAAATTACTGGCGAATGAACAATTAATTTGGTTGGAAAAGCAAAATACATCCTCCTTATTTGAAAATAAAAAGGTTATAAGGCTCGGGATCTTTACCCTTATCAACCAATCGAATATGACCAACGTTCAATTCAAACTAAGCGAAGAAGAAAAAAGTAAATTTTTCTTAGAAAGACGACTGCAGTTGTGTGCTGGAGTTGTTTAAACTGCTGATCATGAGAGATAATGTGTTCACTTCTTGAAACTACAACTAGGGCCCGCTCAACATAGAGAACGACGTAGCCCAACCAGATCCTTTTTGTTCTTTTGAATAATACACGCCTCCACCTCCTCGCCTCCACCTCCTCGCCTCCACCTCCTCGCCTCCATCTCCTCGCCTCCACCTCCTCGCCTCCATCTCCTCGCCTCCACCTCCTCGCCTCCACCTCCTCGCCTCCACCTCCTCGCCTCCACCCCACACCCCAATAGGCGAGGGCGCTGGTTCATACCGTAATGGGGAGCTTACTCTCTCTGTTAGGTTTTCTCTAGTGCGCAGGCCGATAAACCTAAAACACACTTATAAAAGTAAAAAGGGGCCGGCTATTTCAAACACGAGTATCCACTATAAATAACGTTTCATGAAATAAAAATCGGATTGAAATTTGCAGCAACTTTTTCTTCATTTATCTTATATAAATATGTACTAGTTGTTACATTTTCTTTTTTTGATATTGAGTCCTCATCAGACTTTTGGTGTACTAAGTTTATTTGCTGATCAACTTTTTTTCTCTATAAAAATATTTTTCATAACATATGGTATTTAAAATAATTTTGTCAGTGACGTAAAAGTTCCGTTTCTGTACCCCATTAGCATGACGCATACTAACCACCATTAGAAGAACATGTTGCGCCTAATCGGTCTTACGTACTTGGCTGACATGTAGTGGGAATATGATAGGGAATTGATTTCTAAGAAGGTTGGCTTACTGTGTCATGTTAGACAATTTTTCTACTCTGAATCTATCTTACGTATTTATACGTCTACCATTTCTCCAAGCATTAGATATTGCTGCCACATCTGATCTGGTGCTCCTGTTATATATGTTGAGCTTCCCGATAAAATCCAGAGAAGAATCAGCAATATTATTTGTCCTGACCTGGTGTCTCGGCTTCAGTCAGATTTACGCCGCCATAATCTATCTTCCCTTTATACCTTTTCTATAAATATTTTCCTGGTAACTGTTTGGATGAACTCTTCGCCATGGTATCTAGAATTTAGGAATTTTAATGCAGTATTAGATTGACTACAAGGCCTCATCAATTCACAGGTGAATTGGCTAGATGTCACCGTACGGTCTGTACTAACACTTTCTCACTTCTCACTTGTAGAACACTCTTCTGTTTCCATACTTTCCAGCCAACTTTGATCTTCAAATATTCAAATGCAATGTCAATCTACTGTCTTCTTGATTCCTCTTCTATTTTTTCCTTTCTTAATAATAGCTCTTTTTTCATGTTCTTTCACACTCAGTAACCTCTTGTCAGTAATTAATTCATATATTATATCGTGAATGTTTATGAAAATGCTACTATCTTTCAGTTTTGTTGTTACATGAAATTTTAACATGCAGTTCTCACTACCCGATCCATTTGCTTAAATGACTTCTTGGCCGATTCGTGCGTAGTGAAACGCCACAATTGCAACAGGAAGCTCTGTAAATAGTTCCTTTAGTCAAATATTTAATTTATTTACAACATAGAAATTATCTTTATCTATAAATTTTTATACATATTATTGGTGATTTTACTTATATATTACAATTAGAGTTTATGATTTTGATAAAGTCATTGATTTTGCTGAAAATTTCACTCATTAAAAAAATTAAAGTGATTAAGTCTCTGAAACTTAATATTCATTAGTTTCAATATATATATATATATATATATATATATATATATATGTATATATACATATATATATATATATATATAAGGTATTATGTTCACTATTTACATTATTCGGACTATTGTCCTCATCTTTGTCGCCATATTTATTACAACGTTTCGGCCTTTCAGTATCTGTCTATATTTCTGAGATGAGGTATTATGTACACTATTTACATTATTCGAACTATTGTCCTCATCTTTGTAGCCATATTTATTACAACGTTTCGTCCTTTCAGTATCAGTCTATATTTTTGAAATGAGGTATCATGTACATTATTATCATGTACATTATTTACATTATTCGGACTATTGTCCTCATATTTGTCGCCATATTTATTACAACGTTTCAGCCTTTCAGTATCTGTCTATATTTCTGAGATGAGGTATTATGTACACTATTTACATTATTCGGACCATTGTCCACATCTTTGTCGCCATACGCTTCTTCGGGTGGTTGGAATGTCGAACTGAACCTTTTATTTCCCTCACTGGGGTAGACTGTTCTAGTTACACGTACCACGGTTTTAATGGGTGTCAGTTGTCAATTATCTCCTGTAAACCCCCCTCTCCAAGTTTTCCACTGTCGTAACAGGGTATTGAACTCACACTCTTTGGGTTCTGTCACTGGATCTAACCAACGCTTTTATCCACTGTGCTATGTGTCCTTGAGGTCATCTGTGTATGAAATTCTAGTTATTATAAACCTAATGTCTTCAATATATTTTTTTACCAGTGCTCATATTTCAATTTTTGCTGTTATCATTATATGTTTTTACCAGAGCTCAAATTGCAATTTTTGTTGTTATTATCGCTTTTCTTGGCACTCCTTATTACTGGTTCCCATATTGTATTCATTTCTTGGAGAGGGAAATTAACAGGAGATAACTGACAATTGACATCCATTAAACATGGCACGTGGAACTAGAACAGTCTACCCCATTGACCGAAATAAAGGGTTCAGTTCGATATTCCAACCACCGGAAGAAGGCTGGATCGTACAACGGCCGAAACGTTGTAATAAATATGGCGGCAAATATGAGGACAATAGTCCAAATAATGTAAATAGTGTTCATTAGTTTCATATTAAATCCGCCATTGCATACATCTCCGAAAAATACCTCCAATAGAATCGTAAGACATTAGCTAGATGAAGACAGCACTGACATTAATTTCTTACCATCATGTGGGAGGAAATTTCTGGAAGGTATACGTGCGTGTTATTTCTACGGCACCGTTTATATATACAGGGTTATTCAAAAAAAGTAGATTTCGAAAATTTAATAAAAATAAATGCTAAAAGACAACACACGTTCAACGCATTACTGAGTAGGGAAAGTTGCAGAGTTTATTATTTTAACTTTGCTCTGTTGGAGTTTTTGGGTAGCCTGGTGTACGAGTGAGCTAGCCAAAATGAGCTGACTCATTTTATAGTTCACCAATAGAAGGCTTAACCAATCAGAAGGCTCAAAATATTCAATTTGATGTGTATAAAGTTTTTCCCGAATATGCACTGCCAGCCTTTGATTTCGAATACTGAATAATTAGGGAACAGCTGCTGGTGGTATTGGCGATATAGTCAGATTCAGTAGAGTGTCTGACCCGTGAGTGTTAATCTTTAACGTTGTTTCATTGAACAGATTACGCACTGCGCTGTATTCTATATTCATAGACTAGGGTGAACATGGTGAACATGCTCAAATTTTATGCACTCAGCATGAGCACCATGTGTTGCCCGACAAGCATCTAAATGGTATTCCACTTGACAAACTCGAATCAATTCGAAGCAATTCCATGCCTCAGATCTTCAATAGTAGCAGTGTGTGGTCAGTCTATCCGGATTTTAGGAGCAAAAAAGTCAAAGATCAATAATTATTTATCCGCTTTTTCTTTCTAATTTTCACTTCTATTACCATCTCTTTTTCCGTCCTCTGTAAGACGATAAACTATATCCGACAGCAAGGCCTTTGATCAGAAGGTTTTGAGGAGGGTGGAACCATCTCTTAATTGCTGACGTTTCAAGGTCCACCCTGACCTGGGGTGGTAGTACCTGTCAGGGTCCCAGCTATGGGCAAATAGTTAACTCCCCCACAAAATGGGTCAAAATACTATGAAAGTAGGTTTTAATACCAGCAATACTTTTTTGGAAATTTTTTTTACCAGCAATACATTTTTGGAAAAGGAAAATATTACCAGCAACACATTTTTTAAAAAATATTACCAGTAATACATTTTTGAAAAAAAAAACGCAATACATTTTTAGAAGATCTTACCAGCAACACATTTTTAAAAAAAATATTACCAGTAATATATTTAAAAAAAAAAATCTCCAATACATTTTTAAAAGATATTACCAGCAACACATTTTTTAAAAAATATTACCAGTAATACATTTTTGAAAAAAAAATCGGCAATACATTTTTAAAAGATATTACCAGTAACACATTTTAAAAAAATGTTACCAGTAACACATTTAAAAAAAAATCAGAAATACATTTTTAAAAGATATTACCAGCAATACATTTTCGAAAAAAAAATATTATCAGTAATAAAAATCTTGTCGGCATTAAAGAACCCATTTCGGGTTGATATGCCCTCAACCAAACCAAAGCAAACCAAACCAAACTACCTCTTTCTTCATAACCCCACCTCTCTCATCATTATCATTTTAATAATAATTTTAATAATAACCCTCCACTGTGAATGGCTCACAATCTTTGTATTGGCTGAAATTTAGTATTAAAAAATATTATGCTTTAAATGATAAAAAGGAAAATCAATATAGTTTTATTAGTTGTATTAAGACAATTTGTAAGATTCCCAAAAGAAAACAAGAAATACATATTAAACCCGGAACCACAAGACATAAGACAGTAAAAAGATTGCGTTGCTATCCAACAAGCAGAGATAAATTCCTGTCTGCAGACGTTTCATTATTTTAGCTAATCAGTAAATTTCAACTCACTTGCCTGTACGATCAACCGTTTCCACGACAGCGTTTTGATTTTTCTCATTATGTTCTGCACAATAAAAAACAAAAGAACTGAAGTACCAAAAATGTGGGTACATATCCGAGAAAATAAAATCGTTAAAAGGACTAAGTTACTTGGTAGTCGTTAGTTTAATGCCTGAGTTGGGACAGGCAAAAATAAATAATATCCTCCTGTGTAATGGGAGCGACAAACAACAGCAACTTCTTCTATGCTCCCGTATCCATTCTTTTATTTTACTAATGTTTACCCAGTAGAAGTCCCGAGAGCCACTCAAGATAGAGGGTTATTGTATGGTGTTGTATTAGCGTCATAAAAGGTAATAAGTGATGTTTTGTGGGCTATGCAGGATAGATAATCGCTAACTCTAGATTTGAAGCGGTCAAGAATTAGAATTAGTTAATAAAATTAATTTACGTGCTAATACCCTTGGGAAAGGTATAAATCCTCTTCTTCTCCCTCCAACTATGGGTAAATAACAGGACAGACCGGGTTCTATAGCCTTCGATGGCAACTGGTTTACCGCATAAAGAAATGGCAACCTACTGCGGGAAAAAAATCTGCCTCGTCAGTCATGATAGATGATCGCCTAAGCCTTGCCTTCGGATGTAATTCATCGTCATACCCAGGACAAGAAAAATTGGCATGATCAAAAACCAGCAACAGGGCGAAAATATCACTGTCCATTGGGACTTCATCATATATACGGACTTATAGGATTTGAAAGATATTTTAAGTTAGCCAAAGATCTGCTAGATGTAACCGTAAGTTCTATGCTAACAGTTTCTTCTCTCGCACTTCTCGCTTGTGGAACTCTCTTCCGGCTTCTAGCTTTCCAGTCAACTTTTTATCTTTAACAAATTTAAATGCAATGACAATCGTCATCTTCTGTTTTCTTAATTCCTGTTCTTTTATTGTTCTCTCTCCTTAATAACGTTTTATTTCTTATATTTTTTTCTTACTATGTCACTCCTTACATCTTAGTGGCTTTATGGAGTTCCTTGGAGTAAAATAGTAAAAAAAAATGTTTAAATTATGCACATCATGATTAAAACAAGAAACAGAGGGATGTATCCTGGTCGCTCGAAATTAAAAACCTGCACATAACATCCAACTAAGATCAAATTTAATGTATACGATAGATCCAAAATGTAGCTTTGGTATAAATGCTGAGAACATTAAAATCTAAAATTCAAATGAATTTAAATATAGATAAGACAGGGTAAAGAAATGCATGCATCGTGACTTTAGCATATATATTTACTTCATTACACAAGCCAAGATAATAATATATAATAAGACTGAATTTAGAAGAGGGGCGAAAAATGTATATATGTATCGGAAGATTCCTTATCAAATTTAACAAGTTGAATATACAAGACAATAATTATAGGATTTGAAAGATATCTTCAATTAGACAAGCATTGCTCGCAAATCTTGTTTATCAGCCGCGTTCCATCATAACCGAGCAGTTCATGAATTCTCGTCTATCACAATGAAAAGGTTGTCCTCTCAATGAGGCATTTTGTCTTTGAGCGCCTATTGGAACATAAGCTCGCGCCAGTCTTCAAGTTTACATTACTCGAGTTCTCAGCCTTTTTTTGTTGTTTTGAGCCTTTAAATGGCAAATTGTTGGAGAGAATACTGATGGTAAATTGAAAATAAACGGTGCAGTGCTTAATAAAAAGAATTGAACCTTGAAGCCTATGAACCTTTATACCAAGCCTCGTACTAGGAAAAGAACAATGTACTTATTAATAAGAAGAGTTGAAATTAATGCATGAAAGATTTCACAGTTCTGGCATCACTCCTTCATAGTCAGCCCATGAACTTTTCAGCCCTACCTCGAACCTGAAAAGGAAGAATGCAGTTATTAATAAGAAGAGTTGAAATTAATGCATGAAATATTTCACAGTTCGAGCATCACTCCTTCATAGTCAGCCTATGAACTTTTCAGCCCATCCTTGTAAAGACTGAATTTAGAAGAGTTAAGAAGAAAACGGGGGTATGTGAAATTTCCATATCATATTTTACAAGTTGAACATAGAAAACTAAAAAAAACTTGAAAGTCATTTTAATTCGCCAAGAAAACCACGCTTACCAGAATTAAACGAAAAACAATTATATTCAATTATCGAAGAAAGCTAAAACTTCACACAAGAATTACTACTAAGAGAATCATCAAACCAAAAATGCAAAGAATTTGGGCCTAATTTACTTAAAAAACAGATAGAAAGAAAAACAGTTACATGACTGATGTACATTGCAAGCACGAAGACTATGATGATAATAGAAAAACTTTTAATCATCAGTGTTTACGGAGCTCTGGGTTGAAACTGGAAACTGATAAGATTCATTCTATCCGCTCATGGCCAAATCGTACAACTTCTTACCAGACAGATATTTTAATGAATATGACAGATAAAAGAAATGTCGCTTTTGTACGGACGCTGAGGTAAACTACTCACCATATAATAACTCACTGGTCTACCATAGTCTCAGCTGAATTTAAATATAGACATTATCACTCATCCGACATTTGAATCAGTGACATAAACAAACAAACGATGTGTACTGTAGCGTCAATAGAATACTTAATGTATGTTACTATTATTTTATGTTAATTTATGCGTTAATACGTCAAATATGCTTACCAAACAAGTTTTAGTGGGATATATTTAAGGCAACCTGCAGGAGGTATGTTAAGTGGTGCACAGAAATTGTTAGGAGGGCTGTCCCACTTGTTTTCAAGTCGATATAGTTTGCTGTCTTTTTGTTAAGTTCCTTTAATAATAATAATAATAATAATAATAATAATAATAATAATAATAATAATAATAATTGGCCTCCAAAGATACTTGGAAAATACAGATGACTGGATGATGGTATGTGTCAAGGAACATGAAAGTAGTAAGTGTCTCTACTCTGTAGTAAAGGAAGCCGAAAAATTCAAAAAAGAGCTTCAAATGGGCACAGAAATTCAAATACATCACTGTACACCGGCTGAAGCTGCAAAAAACTTTTAAAAAATGCAAAGAGAAATGCGACCGACCAGATAAAGAAACAATGGCAAAATAAACCGCTCCATGGCCAATACTCTGCACGTACCAAACAAGCAGACGTAGACAAAAACCGCACCCATCAGTGGCTATGTAGTGCAGGGTTGAAAGGTGAAACTGAGGGTTTTATAATTGCTGCACAAGACCAATGCTTGTAAACTAGGAATTATCAAGCACATATACTAAAATACTGTGTTAGCCCAAGATGCAGATTCTGTGACAAATATCCAGAAACCATTGATCATCTTATATCAGGTTGCACGATATTGGCATCCACTGAATATAAAACCCGGCATGACAGAGTGGGCCAATATCTGCACTGGAAAATTTGCAACTCCTATGGGAAGGAAACTGGAAGAAATTGGTACGAACACCACCCTGACCCGGTTACGGAGATAGGACCTGTTACAATTCTATGGGACTACACAATACACACTGACAGAACAATCAAAGCCAACCGCCCAGACATTGTTATTAAAGACCACAAACAAAATAAGTGCCTCCTTATTGATATGGCAGTCCCTGCAGACTGCAATGTGTTTAAATACCACATTCTTATAGTTTATTTTTTCCAGCTCCTCATCTGTAAATACGTTTTTATCAGACCGGGTGGTCATGGCTATATTAAAGTGCGGATGTCTTTTGACGATTTTAATTATTATGATTGATCTGCTGCCTTGCATAGTGTGGTCAGGTCGACTTGTACGCCAGTTCGACTAGTACGCTACTATTCACGTTAATAATAATAATGATAATAATAATAATAATAATAATAATAATAGGACCTGTTACAATTTTATGGGGCTTTACAATACGTAGAGACAAAACAATTAAAACTAATCGCCCAGACGTCGTGTTTAGAGACAGCAAAGGCAAAATGTGTCATTTCATTGACATAGCAAACCCTGCAGACTGCAATGTATCTTTGAAGAACTTCAAAAAAGACCTTGAAATCGAAATCTCAAAAATGTGGTACATGAGAACATCAAGAATTCCAGTTGCTGTTGGAGCACTCGGATTGACAGGAAAAAGTACCACTAGACTCATTGAAGGCAAACCTGGTAGCCCATGCCTTAACGAAATACAAAAAAATTGTTCCCACACATTCAGCAGGGCTTTATCTATGTAAAATGTATGATTTTTTCAAAACTGCTCAGTGGAAAATGTCATGATGCCATTATTGACCTCAGGTCTCTGGTCGGGACCCGGAAAGCAATGAGCATACACCAGAAATCAAAGGATAATAATAATAATAATAATAATAATAATAATAATAATAATAATAATAATAATTGTACTCATAAGTATAGCTCACACATTACGAAAAGCTTTATCTATGTAAAATGTGTATGATCGTTATACTAGTTATTTTTATAATTTTATATTTATTTATTTATTCATTTATGTAAAAACAAAAAATGATCAGCGGAATATGTAATGAAGCCATTTCTGACCTTAGGTCTCTGGTTGGGACCCGGAAGGAAATGTGTATACAACAGAAACATAAGGAGGAGGAGGAAGAAGAAGAAAAAGAAGAAGAAGAATATATAATAATAATAATATTAATAATAATAATAATAATAATAATAATAATAATAATAATAATAATAATGATGAGAAGAAGAAGAAGAAGAAGAAGAAGAAGAAGAAGAAGAAGAAGAAGAAGAAGAAGAAGAAGAAGAAGAAGAAGAAGAAGAAGAAGAAGGAGGAGGAGAAGAAGAAGAAGAAGAAGAAGAAGAAGAAGAAGAAGAAATGGCGACGTGGGTACATAGAAGAGTAAGATTAATTGAGAGTTCGAAATTCAGTCGGATCACTCAACCCAGGGCAGTAAACAAGATCTACTCATCGTAAACAAAAAGGAAGATAAGTCGGAAAGTAGATATAGTTGTCCTAAGTGGATGACAGAAGTAAACTTAGAAACCGTGTACAACTGGAGAAATATATATATATATAGTCATCCACAGACAGATTGTTTCGCTGTATTACAGCTCATCAGTGTGGATAGACATCCGGTTTTCTCTAGCTAGGTTCGAAACCCGACTTAATTGGCGTCAGTCGCGGATTCTACCACTAAGCCGTTGGCGCACGGCAGGGATGAAGTTGAATTTAAGCGTATTTATTTTTAGATAAACACACAGGGACTGAGAGAACTCGATTCGATTTACCGAAGAGTCTTGCATTATCAGCCGTAATAGTCACTGTTTACAAACCCACCCATCCTCCCCAGAGAGCTCAACCGAAATAAATATGTGAGAACTAAAATGGAAATTTGAAGTTTTTAGCAGTACCTCTACTTATAGGAGAATGTCTGAAGAACTTTGAAGAAAGATTGGAATTATAACTAAAATCGACTTCGAAGGGAATTGCGGTCACTTGATGTCGGTCACAAGCCAACAGATACAACTCGGACGAAAATTTAATGAATACATAAGATAGTAACACCGAGTAGACGGTGTAAGATACAACAAAAGAAAGTCAATAATAATGATAAGAAGACGAACAAGAAGAAAGAAGAGAGAAAGAGACGGTGATTTCAAAAATTCGATCAGAATCAATGCGTTGAGGCCATGCAGGAATAGGTGAATCGAAATTGTAATAAGGCGAAGGCAAAACTAATGCTTCAAAATGGGGGATGCGAAAGGAATAATCGATAACAGCCAGAAAATAGCCAACAAACCGTGGCTTTATGATAACTACTCATTAGAGTATTTGTCATACATCTATAGCTTACAGGCAAATCAGATATAAACAGAATGGGATGGGAAAAAAGTGTAGTTCAGTGGAACACAAATAGATGCGAAGAGAAGAAAATTTATACAGAGATAGATATAAATAGTCAACGAATATATATATATATATATATATATATATATATATATATATATATATATATATATATATATATATATATATTCGTTGACTATTTATATATATATATATATATATATATATATATATATATATATATATAAAGTGATAGAGAGAGAAGGTAAACGAGTCAGGAAGATGTGAAAAGTCTTAGATATGAATAGGCGAAGATAGAGAAGTAGAAAGATCTATATCAAGGGATCAAGAAATAGATAGATAGATAGATAGATAGATAGATAGATAGATAGATAGATCAAGAAGAGATCAAAGCATCGAAAGATCGATAGACATAGAGATAAATAGATAGATTAAATGAAAAGATGAAAATAGAGACGCAGATTGCTAGTTATGAAGTGATCAAGGGATAGATAGATAGATAGAAAGATAGATAGATAGAAGCGATCAAAGCATAGATAAATATAAATATATATATATATATATATATATATATATATATAGATAGATAGATAGATAGATAGAAGATCGAGCAAAGCATATATATATATATATATACAGTGTAACCCGGATATAAGAGACCCTGATATAAGAGAAACCCTGATATAAGAGAGATTTTCTCTGGTCCCAAATTAGAGCCTGTGTTAATAAAACAAAATAGACCAAACCCGGATTTAAGAGAAACCCGGATATAAGATACTTCTTCTCCGGTCCCGACAACTCTCTTATATCCGGGTTACACTATATATATATATATATATATATATATATATATATATATATATATATATATATATATATATGTATGCAGGTGTGCAGAAAAATAGGAAAGAACACATTGGGTAGGTAATCCGGTGTTCCTTAGTATTTTGCTTTTATTTTCAAAAAGACAGTGCTCCATACAGAAGTAGAGCTTATAATATAATAACTAAAAGTATTATAATATATTATATATATATATATATATAGATAGATAGATAGATAGATAGATAGATAGATAGATAGATCAAGAAGAGATCAAAGCATAGATAGATAGATAGATAGATAGATAGATAGATAGATAGATAGATAGATAGATTGGAGCAGAATGAGATAGATAGATAGATAGATAGATAGATAGATAGATAGATAGATAGATAGATAGATAGAGAAACGATCAAAATTAGACAGATATGGTCAGATGAAAATAGATTGATATATCTCAGATTATTAAGAATATTATCTGTTTGACGAAATCTGTTTCATGATTATGCATACGTCCCAAAGTGAGGAAAACCTGTTTATTCTTTGATCAAACATCCTGGCATTTAAAAAGACTCGAATCTTGACAGGAGATTAAGTAAGGAGGTACACACTCTCACATTTCAATCAACATTCTTGCCATTGAAGGAAGTCAATGACTGGGCATCCACCTTCCACTAATAACAGACATGTATTATTATTATTATTATTATTATTATTATTATCATTATTATTATTATTATTATTATTATTTCTAAAAAATCTTTTGGGCCTGCATTCGCTTTATAATCATACGGCCTGAGGCAAGCGAAGATATGTTATTGTTTTTGTTTGTTTGATTTTTTTGTTGTTTTTTTTTTTTGTTGTTTTTTTTTTGTTGTTTTCTTGTTTCGATTTAATTAAACAAAAGACAGCTATTAAAAAATAAATTTAAATGGACAAAGTTCTACGCAGGATATGGGCGACTGAGACTTTTCGCAGAATTCAGGAAGTGGGTGGCGAAATGAAACAATATCTGAGCGGACTACCCAGAATTGGATTACACATTCTCGAAGAATTGAACCTTCCCCGGGCATATTGAAGGCACGAGAAGCTGGGTGGGAAAAAAACGACAACAAATAACTTGCTTAATAATTTGGATGACGGAACAAGGGCCACGAAGACGGATAGGACGAGTGAAGACGTAAATGTAAAGACAGGGAGACTTTATGAAAGGTCATGTCATTAAAAAGAAGAAGTAGCCTTAAAAAATAAAGCCTAAATGTTGACGTCCATCAAATTCATGAATAATTCAACCAGCAACATCAAAAGCGCTAGAAGCCGAGAAAAATATCATAAGTCGATGATTATCTGTCTATATTTCTGAGATGTAGTATTATGTACACTATTTACATTATCTGGACTATTGTCCTCATCTTTGCTGCCATATTTATTACCCCGATTCAGCCTTTCAGTATCTGTCTATATTTCTGAGATGAGGTATTATGTACACTATTTACATTATTCGGACTATTGTCCTCATCTTTGTCGCCATATTTATTACAACGTTTCGGCCTTTCAGTATCTGTCTATATTTCTGAGATGAAGTCTTATGTACACTATTTACATTATTCGGACTATTGTCCTCATCTTTGTCGCCATATTTATTACAACGTTTCCGCCGTTTCTGATGCATACTCATTTCTTTCTGGGTCCCAACCAGAGACCTAAGCTGAGAAATGGCATCATGGCATTTCATTGAGGTGTTTAAAAACAAATAAAACAACCAAAGAACACACACATTTGACATTGATATGTGGGCTATATTTGTGTGAAGAACGTTTTTTTCTCTATTCCTTAAGGCCTAGGCTACCAGGAATCCCTTCAATATATCTATCAGATCCTTTTCTAATCAAACCGAAAGCTCTAACCACTGGAAATATTGATGTTCTCATGTGTCACATTTTTTTTAGATTTCCACTTCATGATCTTTGCATTTTGATACTTTTTGAAGATATTCAAAGATACATTGCAGTCTGCAGAAATTGCAATGTTAATAGGAAAGTACGTTCTGTTTTTTGTGGTCTTTGATTACGATGTCTTGGCGATTAGTTTTGATGGTTCTCTCTGCGTGTATTGTAAAGTCCCATGAAACTGTTACATGCTCTATATCAGTAACCAGCTCTTGGTTGTGTTCATACAAAGTTTCTTGCGGTTTCCTTCTCGTAAAAGTTGCAGATTTTACAGTTCGCACCTTGTCATGCCAAGATTTATATACGGAGGATGGTACTAACGTGCAGACTGATGCAAGAAATGTCAAACGTTTCTGGATATTCAACACAAAATCTGCATTTCGGGTCAACACAATTTTCAGGTTTTTTTTTTTTTTGTTTGATAATTAGCCAACATTGGTGTTGTTCAGCAAGAATGAAACCTTTGGTTTTAGCTTTTAATCCTGCACTATGTAACAACTGATGTGTATGGGGTTTGTCTTCATCATCTTATTTGGCACGGGCTGATTATTGGTCATGAAGAGGTTTATCATGTCTTCGTTTTTACGTTTGGTCTATTGAATTCTTTTTTAGGGTCTTTGCTGCTCCAGTAGATAATTGTTTATTTATTCTTCTTCATCCCCTTGAAATTCCCTTTTGAATTTTTGGCTTCATTTATTATTGAATTATTATTATTATTGTTATATTTGTTGTCGTTTTGTTATTACTATTTCCATAATGACCATTTCTTTATTATAATGATTCTTGCCAATTAATATTTCGTTGGGTCACTTTTTTCACCGATCATTGTTAATAGGCATATTCTACAGACTTCAGTAAAGCTTTTGCATCTCTTGAACCCTATTTCCTACCACTCTTCGATGCAAAATCCTTCCAATCTTACAGATTCTATGGATTCCGTTTATGAATAGCAATTTTCAATTCTAGTCCAAACGTCTGAGGAGGCTTAACTCAAAAGAGTGAGAAAACCATACCATACCATTGCACGTGCTTTATTCTTCTTAAGCAATTCTCATATAGTTTTCTGATGTACCTTTGAGGGTTTATTTTTTAAGACAATCGCCTTCCAAATCTAAGATGTATAGCATAGTGTAAAATATCTTTTCGAACGTATCGGTTGATATTTCAGGCAAATCCAGTTGTCTTCAATTCTCAAGATTCTCCTAGTATCTGCTACGCCAAATTAGATTTGTATAAAACTAAAGAAATAAACTATATATCTGTATAAAACTGAACCTATATAAATTTATACAGGTATATATTTATATGATAAATTTATACAGGTTCAGTTTTAGCTCTTGTTATGACCTAATATATTGCTCTGATATGTTTTATCATTGACGGTATAATATTTATGGAAACTTATACTTAAATACATAAATAAAATAAACTCATAATACACATTCTCTCTAATTTTTCTCTAGATTTCTGAGAAAAGCGTTTATCATTATTTGCATTATTTACATGCAGTCTCTTCTCTGTATGCTGTTATTATTGCAAACTTTCGGCAGTAGTGCCATCCGTCCTTCATCAAGTGCTTGTCGATCTGGCTGACCTTGTGGTAATTTCAAACTGAGCCCTTTATTGAATCTACAGTGGTCGATTGTTATGGTTCAGCTGACCTTTTCCAGGGTCAGTTGAACACTAAGAATCTACCCCAAATCATAGTGATTTAGTACGGCTCAATAAATGCTCGATGCGTTTCCACTGAATAAATCCAATATGGAAGGCTTTCATGGGGTACGAAAGAGAAATGACAACAAGGCCTCAGCAGTAACAGCAGCAGCAGCAGTAGTAGTATATCATAATTTAATATATAGTTGAGACTGCATTCTTAGGAATGCGCTGATAGATTTTCCTGCACATGCGCGTGGCAATAAGCAATCATTCAAATTCTGTTCTAAGTTTGCGTCTAATGGTAGTAGCAGTCACTTGGAGGCGGAAGTTGATTTTTTAGCTTCAGCAAGAATATTTTCAGTTTTTTTTAATCCTTGCTTCGTCCAAAATTATGAAGAAACGGGAAAATTTCTTTAGAAACAAAGAAGAAAGTACTGTTATTACGTAATGTCTTCCTTCCAAAATGTCAGTGAATGCTGTAATCCTAGAAGATGAAGAAAAGACTTGAAGCAACAGAAACAAAGAAAAGAGTATTCGACTGCTATGTAATATTGGTCCTCCTATATGGCAGTGAATGCTGGACATTCTTCTCGAATATGAAGAAAAGATTTGAAGCAACATAAACAAAGAAAAGAGTACTGGACTGTTATGTAATATCTGTCCGCCTATATGGCAGTGAATGCTGGACAATCTCGAAGATGAAGAGTTAAACTTGAAGCAACAGAAACAAGTAAAAGAGTACTGGACAGCTGTGTAATATTGGTACTCCTATATGGCAGTGAATGCTGAACAATCTCCTCGAAGATGAAGAAAAAACTTGAAGCCACAGAAATAAAGAA
This sequence comes from Acanthosepion esculentum, assembly GCA_964036315.1. Lineage (NCBI taxonomy): Eukaryota > Metazoa > Mollusca > Cephalopoda > Sepiida > Sepiidae > Acanthosepion > Acanthosepion esculentum. The sequence continues at coordinate 94,904,505 of OZ038505.1, read as the reverse complement.
AAGAGTACTGAACTGCTATGTAATATTGGTCCTCCTATATGACAGTGAATGCTGGACAATATCCATCCCGAAGACGAAGAAGAGACAAATAAAAGAGTACTGTACTGTTATGTAATATATGTACACCTATATGGCAGTAAATGCTGGACAATCTCCTCGAAGCTGAAGAAAAGATTTGAAACAATAGAAGCAAAGAAAATAACACTGAGCTGTTACGTAATATCTACCCTCCTAAATGGCAGTGGATAATCGTATTACATAACAATTCAGTACTGTTTTCTTTGTTTCCAACGTGATGTTTCTGTTTCTTAATACTTCGCTTAGCTTTTGGAAGGCATCTTTCGCTATTCCAATGTGTCTTTGAATTTCGGTGTCACACTTTCCGTCCTCTATTACTACACTTCCCAGATATCTTAATTATTGCACCTGTTTGATTTCGGCATTTCCTATCTGTAGTTTGCATGCTGGCCTGTTCTTTTTGCTAACGACCATACACTGAGTCAAAGACATTAAAATTAACGAGCATTTCTCCGTTTGTCATATATTTTTAAAATCTAGAATGAAGATTTGAAAAACTATTTTAATCCTAAATCAATCAATTGGAATCAAGTGTAAAAACTTACAGATCAGTAAATAAATATTTCAAGGAAATCAGGTTTACGATTCGATTATTCTGTATTGCGTTAATACAACTATGAAATAAAATAAATAACACAAGTTATTGCTAACATAAATATAATTGATTCATTAGTCATTTATTCTACAGAAACGACTTACAATTTTTTTTCGAGAAATGATAATAAACATGAGGTTTTGTTGACAGCAATAAAAAACGCAACGATGATATCGTCATGGGCTATGATGTCGAAAATGTGCTTAGCCAACCTTAAAGATTGACAAAGAAACTGATTCCAGAATTATATCAAGAAGTATATAAATGCCTTGATATAAATGAACAGCATCACCGAAGTTAAGCAACATTGAACCAGGTCAATACCTAGATGGGTCACCGCTTACGAATACCAGGTGCTTTAAGCGTGGATGTGCGGCTGGTGTAATGGATAATGGCTCGGAATTCTTAATCGGAGAGAAGAGTTCCAATTCCCGTTGGGTTAGTTATAGAGGGTGACCAAAAAAAAAAAAAAATACCACGGGTTAACCCAAGCCTTGTGAGTGAAATTGGGTAGAGAGCACTATTGTGGGCTGTTGATATCTGTGGTAGCACGATGCCACAACTCATCTTGACTAAGGTCTTGAGCGAGCAGGCCTTTTACAAATTGTTGATCACGCTAGATAACACGATCTCTCACAGAAACAGTAACTAAGGTCTGCTCAGAATAGTTGCAATATAAACCATAGGTGGGCTCTGTGGGAGTTGTGCAAACATAAATGTGCCTGAGCGAGCGTCTGCAATAGGGATTGGCTAGCCGCCCTAGTAGACGAGTATCCTCGAATATGAGTGGCCAGCTATTTATTTTATTTTATTTTTTATATAGTCATTAAGTAAAGAGACGTTCAATTTACTTATCTGGTTAGTGGACTTTATATACACATATATATATATATATATATATATATATATATATATATATATATATATATATATATATATAAAGAGAGAGAAACAGAAGGTGTTAAAGAGAATCAGAAAAATCGTGACTAAATTTTAATTCTAATTCTTAATTCTATAATGTATAACTAACCGTAGCATTTAAACACAAAAGGAAATAAAATTAGTAATGGATAGCGATACATAGTTTTTGCCTTACCAGTTGCACTCCTGATGATGATGTCAGAAAGAGATCGAAAGGTCTTGAGAAATAAGTTATTGTCACTGCTTATTCCTCCAGTTATTGGTTAATTAGTAAGAGCCATATCACTAAACATCTATTATTTCCCCCGAACTTTTTTATAATATGAAAATATTTTCTGCCTTTAAATAACCGCCAAACTGGTTGATAAGCCGTAAAAACGAATCAGTCAATCAATCAATTGATATAAACGGAGTAGAAAGACTCTAACATGTAAAAAGAAAAAGAAAAAATAGTGAAGAATTTGCATCACCCTTTCTGATATCATTCCGAATATTATTCCGACATCATTCCGATAATAATATCGCGTTTCTTCTTCCAATGAAGCCTCGCTGTTCTAGTTCTATTTCTAGTTGAATTCAGTAACGCCTTTCCCAAGAGGATTCTTCACAGATCAATACAATCTTAACCTCGTCAAGTCTAACCGTTATCTAGCCCACATATCCTCATAAACTGTGACTCTTACCTCTTACTCGATAAGTCTCTACAGGGCCTTGTACAGAGTGAACTATATTCATAAACATACATTTTTAACGTGGTAAACTGGAATCTAGAAGATATAAGAAGAATTGAAAGATACAATAAATCCTTCCCATATATTATATAATATACACCATCCAAAAGAAAGATTTGGGATATATATATATATATATATATATATATATATATATATATATATATATATTTCGATTCGATTTAATTTTTCATGTCCGCTATTACCTGGATCTACTAAAACAACAAAATAATTTCCATGCCTGAGGATGACTGAATGTACAGTTGAAAGTACTTGCATGTTAAAAAAAGACCTTATACAACTTGAAGTTATTAAAAACAAGGATCGAGTGGTTCGTAGGTTAATGAAACTTTAAAATTTGTTTGCGAAGAAGTTTTTCGCCATTTATATCATTAACTTTACTAATCTACTTTTTGTATGAATGATTCATGTAACATATATATATATATATATATATATATATATATATATATATATATATATATATATATATATGCTTTATTATCCATAATTTTGCAACACGTGTTTCGAGTCTTGCGAAATTCTTCAGGAAAAGAGTGGATATTTCCAGAGATTATAAAAATGAATTAATTTCCCTTATGTTGTTCGATGTTAAAAATTCTCGATGGTAAACACACACACACACACACACACACACACACATATATATATATATAAATATATATATATATATATATATATATATATATATATATATCATACCTGGAGAACGAGAACCTGTCTACCTAGATTTCATCCACCGGATCATCAGGATAATTCTGACTAATGAGGGTTGGGCCAAACGACATTTTATTGATAAAGCGGTCGCCAGAAAGAATAAAAAATTAGCATAAAGAAAATAAATCCAAATTCTATTAGGGAAGTAACCAGGCATTTTATGCCTAGAATCATTAAGTATTTCAGACCTCTGGTTGAGTAATTCATTAGGGTTATTGTTAAAAGTTTTAGTTATTTTTTTCTCCCTACATAGGAGACGATATCTATCACCAGCCTTATATTCACGACATTTTTTTTACTATCTCCCATTTTTATATATAAAATAATATATAAGATATAAAGATAAAAATAAAAAAAGAATATATATATATATATATATATATATATATATATATATATATATATATATATATATATGAAGAAATATAGTTTTAAGGTGTGCTATATTTCTGGGATAAAGTGCTCAATATCAGAGATAGAGCGTATGTAAATATAAATATAAAAGTAAACATAGAAGTCAACACTCAGAGGCGACAGGCTGTTTCATGCTGGACGCAATAGTCAGGCGGCCTGATGATTGCATCTAGCATGAAACAGCCTGTCGCCTTTGCGTGTTAGCTTCAATGATCACAAAAAAAAATTAACGGAATATCGCAATTTCCCGAAAAAAAATGTCGGTTCGTCTGTCTTGTTAGTGTTTTCATCTCTTATTTTTTTTATTTTTTCATTTCTCATAATGCCTATTAGGAACAAATTCTTTGTTTTCCTGGCTTTTTTTCGGTTCTGTACCTCCCAGAATTCATATATATATATATATATATATATATATATATATATATATATATATATATATATATATATATATATAAGACATACATAGAGACAGACAGACATAGAGACAGAGAGAGAGAGAGAGAGGTATAAATGTTTAATGCTAAAAACTACTCTATATTGACATCTAACCTTTAACTTGGGGCTTTCATGCCACTCTGGGTGATATCGCCCACTCGTATGGTTTGGTTTGTTTTGTTTTACGGCATATCAACACCTCACTTGGTTATTTAATGCCAACAAGATTTTTATTGCAGGTAATATTTGTTCACAAATACATTGTTAGTAATATTTTTCCAAAAATGTATTGCTGATAATAAATTTAAAAAAAAGTATTGCTGGTATTAAAAACTATTTTTACACTTTCATAGTGTTTTGACTTCTTTTGGTGGTTAACCATTTGCCCATAACTGGAACCCTGACGGGTGCTACCACCCCGCATTGGGGTTGATCTGGGAACGCCAGCAATTAAGTGGTGGTTCTACGCTCCTCAAAACCTCCTGATGAAAGATGAGTTTAAATGGGAATAACTGGATCACAGTCCGAGACAAGATAAGGTATATTTTGGTATTTTCCATAGTTTAGAGAAAGATCTTTAACATTCAAATGACGATAATTTAAATAAATCAATAATCGATAAAGCCAATAAAAAATCGATAAATTCAACTTTTTTCCTACAATTTCGTTTAAACTCGGTATGTTGGTTACTTACATCATGATGAGCTCATTGATACCTCATTTTATTTCTATGCCACTACGTCATGTGAAAAACCGCGAAAAACAAAAAATCGATTTCAACACAAATCGATTTCAACACAAATCGATTTCAACACAAATTTTAAATTTAAAACTCCTTCAATTTTCAAGTGATTTAATACGAACTTCCCTCAATTGTAACCAACAATAAGTTGATTGTTTAACAGTCATTTAACTTGATAATTGAGTTCAACCTTTATAGTGAAAACCCGCTTAAATAGCGAAAAATGGCGATTCTTACTGGTTTCTTTGTTATTTTTCGTTGATCTTTCAACCAATTTTCATCAAACTTAACAATTGCTTTATATCTTTATCCTCTTTTACATCCCTGGTAGCACACTGACAAATTGAATTTCAAAAACTCCAAAATTATTATGGTCTGAAGTGGGTCTTCATGTTGCCTGTTTTACCCCTTCATGTTCTCGGCTAAATTCGATTGAATAAATACAGACTACTTCTGTTATATCAGTAACTGCATTCATTCAAAATGATTTTTAATGAAAATACTTTAAAGTAATTGAAGATGATAGACTCTACTGCATCTAAACATGATGCTGTTTTTGCTCCATTCTAATTGAACGCTTTTTCTGATCGACCAGCTGGCTATGGTTGCTAGTTTAATATAAAATTTGTTTTATTTTTAACACATTGTCCATCGCGGATTTCTAAAAAACAAGAAAAGTACCCGTTAAAGTATAATTTATCCACCACTGTATGCTTTTGAGTATTTACTATACAGGTGGTTGGTGAAAATGTTTTCATCTGAAAATGGGAGATGACTCAAAAAAGGTTGAGAACCAATATTTTATCTGTTCTTTTTCCTACGACCGGTCTAGAGATTTCCATTCTGCAAAAGTAATATGCTCTTAATAATCTTAAAAGCCATTTTGGTCTGAGTAAAACCTTTATAGATTTTACTAACACCTTATATGAAAATATTGTGTCTCTGCTCTTATGCATGGATGATATGAAAGGTACTTAATACTCGTGTCTTTTTTTTTTTAATTTTTACTCATCTTCAGTATTCTACACGTTCAAAGAAATCTAGGCTTTTACATTTGGCTTTTAATCTTAAGACTAAGCACTTAATAATATCAACAAAAAAGATTTCAACCGACTGCGGCACGTAATGGGAAGTCTTTAATGTTAAGCACTTACCATTAATGCAATTCGAATCTTTCCTGAACTGGCATTTCGGCTTCAGTCACTTTCCCAACGTTGTAACTTAGCTTCCATATGCCTTTTCTATAAATATTTTCAGAGTAATTATTTTGATGAACTTTCACCGTTGGTACCTTGATTTCACGAATTTAATCGCAGTACTAGATTGGCAGATAGGTCTCATATTTTCAATTTTGAAATTAATAGTTGTAACCATAATTTCTAAACTGTCAGTTTCTTTTCTCCGACTTCTTTGCTTGTGGAACACTCTTCTGACCTCATGATTTTCTGTCAACTTCTTTGTCTGCCGTGTCCCCTCAGGACCTAGGTGAGCATGGTTCTCCGCAACATCCTGTCCCTTATAGTGCGATCTTCAAAATCTTGTTCTTTTCATTTCGTCTCTTTAGCTTTTTTATGTTTTTAGCATGTTCTTATCAGTGATTAAGTGGGCCTCTTATTGTCATAATAGGCGATCTGACAAGAAATTTAGAAGACTATTTTGCCAAAATATATTTTTAGACAGATGAAAAAACTAAATAAATAAAATAAAAAAATAAAAGATTTTTTTCAACATTATCATTGATTTTCCGAACATTGTTCTGGTATATGAAAAAGTATATATTATTCTGCCTCATATATCATTATTTATATCATTAACTTCACTAATCTGTTTTTTGTATGAATGATTCATATAATATAAATTGAACTGCACCATATATTTGATTTAAAAAGAACTGATCCGACGTGCAACTTTCGGGATAATAGCTGTGACATTGCTCTATTTATTGAACAATTTAGTTCATTCCACATCGACTGAAAAAAACTACTACAACAAAAGAATTCTCCAATTACCAGATTAGTAAAAAAAAACGCACTCTCTTTTAAATTTTCAAAAGATTCAACCTTAGCGTTGCGACCGCACGCTCCAAAATTTCTTACTGTTGACAATAACACATATTTCGCTTCACATCTAACCTTTCGTATCCTGTTATTACCGGGATGTACTAAAAAAACAATTCAATTATGAAAGTACTAGCAAAAAGAGACCTTATACATATATATATATGTATGTATGTATATATATATATATATATATATATATATATATATATATATATATATATATATATATGTAGGTGACTATACTCGTGTCGAAAAACCTTCGAATTCTTGATTTAACAATAGCCAAATCAATCTCGAAGGGAAAAAAAGGTTTTAAAAAAGAAAGAGCCAGGGACATGAAAGTCTGTCGAAAATAATCGCACAGATACAGGTTCAAGGCCCAAAAAAAACCCGATACGAGTAAACAACTAACTAAAGAGCTCGATACAAACGTCGAGCAAACCTAGTCAAGCCTAATGAAGAAAAGGAATTTGTCGACTGCTGCTAATTAACGCTAAAAGCTTTTCGCTATGAATTGAGCACTCTGGTAGCCGGTAATGCTTATATCTCGTATATTATGCGTTAAAATTGCTTTTCACAATTGATGGGCTTAGGGTGAGAATCTACGACTAGTCAAATCGGTTGGGTTTCGATCCCGCTTTGGAGCAATCGTACGTGTAGTCCCACTGACGTACTGTGATACAGCAAAACAGTCTGTCTGTGGATGACGATACATATATATATATATATATATATATATATATATATATATATATATATATATATATATATACACATATATATATATATATGTGTGTGTGTGTGTGTGTGTGTGTGTGTGTATGTGTGTGTGTGTATACACAGTTGGAAAAAACAAATATTCATACACATACAATTTTTTTCAAACTAATGAATAAACATACTTTTCACATAATTAACTGTACACAGATGCATAATAACTAAATATGCATAGAAAATAGAAAAATTTATTTAATAGAAATAAATTCCATTTATTCATTTTAATGGGTGAAAAAAGTTTTCGTACAAGACAAAAAAGAATACTTAATTTTCATTAAATACTTTGTAGAATAGCCATTATTCACATCAAAGGCAACGAACCTCTTTGTAAATTTTAATTTGTATTTTGTTCTATTCTTCACGGCATATGACCTTCAGATCCGTGATGTTCTTTGGAACTCTCGATTGGATCTAATTTTCAAATAACGCCACACATTCTCGATTGGGTTTAAATGTGGGCACTGACTCGTCCATTTTAGGACATTTACATTATTTTCAGCAGGGCATTTCTTCGTAGATTTTGCAATGTGCTTTGGAACATTATCTTCTTGGAAGATCCAATCAAAAGGAAGTTCAAGATTTTCAAGCGAAATCATTAAATTTGCTTCCAAAATATTTTGAAGCAATCTTTCTTCGTTATTAAATATCCCATATTGCCATAACAGAAAATCTGCCAATGACGGTGAAACGTTGTAAGAACATGGACGCAAATACAGTACTTTCTAAGCATTTTCGTTTCAGTGAATTATTTTCTAATTTTATTAGGGTAGCATGTTTTATGCCAAAACTGTGGTCAGTCTAGTCACGGTGAGCCACCAACGCGTTTAATGTTGTTTTTTAAAATGTCTCTTTTCTGTCCATATACGTTTTTAGTCAAACATCTTGTGGTTTCTCACGTACATTCATATCTGCTCAAAGCGTGTCCAAATGTAAACAAATGACTTCACACATTATGAAATGGAAAAGTCCGACAATTGTTTTAAGACATTTTTATGTTTATACATTCTTTTAAAAGTACGTGAGAGATTCATGGAAGATTGAAGTTTAAAGACAGTAAATCCGACTTTGCTAATCAAACGATTCTCTGTGGCTCGATCGGTTAAGAGCACGTCAAGCTAAATGGCGGTTCCGTATAGGATACCGGTTCGATTCCTGTCGGAGGACGCATATTTTCTAAGAAAATTCCTCGGACATTCAGGCCGGTAAATGTTATAAATACTGTTTATTATAAAACAGAGCTTTTACTTAAATATTTGTATCTATACAAAGAATGTATAAAACATAAAAATGTCTTAAAATCATTGTCGGATTTTGTCCATTTCATAATATATATATATATATATATATATATATATATATATATATATATATATATACAAGAAAGAAAATTGCAACATTCAAAACAGGGGTCAATACAAGCGTATAGCAATAAATATTTATTATACACGGTTACATTAGAACATGTAAGTTGCCTTACATTTTTGTCTATTCTCTTGGTAGTAGAGTTCATTTATTATGCTTTTCTTTTGCCTTTATTTTCCTCCCACTACCTTTTTCTTTGATTGATTTCTTATTTTCTTTCCTTTTTCTTTATAAAAATCCTTTTTTACCGTGCTTGGAAAATTTCTCCCAAAACGGAAAATGAAGTGATGTTTCATAAATTGCAATTTTCAATAAGATCGTTTGTAGCGGTTACTTACATGTTTTAATGTAACAGTGTATAATATATATATATATATATATATATATATATATATATATATATATATATATATATATATATATATTATAAAATGGACAAAGTCCGACAATTATTTTATGACAAAATGTCTTAACATATATATATATATATATATATATATATATATATATATATATATATATATATAGAGAGAGAGAGAGAGAGAGAGAGAGAGAGAGAGAGTGAGTGAGTGAGTGAGAAAGACAGAGAGAAAGAATGAAAGAAAGAACCGGAAAAGGTTTTGGAAATTTAAAATTTTTATAATAAAAATCTATTAAGAACGAACTCACTTATGGATATTTCGCATCGTCTTTCCTACAGATGAAATGTTGGCCCTTTTGATATATATATATATATATATATATATATATATATATATATATATATATATATATATATATATATATGTATAATTTTAAATTTTGTCATAAAGGTTCTAAATGAGAGAAAGATAGGCGAGGCGCCCCCAACAGTGCATTTTCAATAGCTTTCAGTCACCTTTATTTATCCTAGCCAGATACAGCGTTCTGAAATGGCAAAATGTCTATAATGAAAATTTATTACAAAATGAAAGCATTTCACCGCGCTATGAATTATGAGCCAACCACGAAAAGAAGTGCCAAGGTCGAATGGTAGGAAACTGGGCATAGAATTAATTTATAATCTCATCTATCCGAGTTGTTTAAAGTGCATTTCAGAATTTAATTGGAAAAACCAACTCAAAGGGAAGTTTGCAGTTGACTCATGTAAACCTCGTAAGCTACGCTGTTTCACAAACAAAAAATTGCCTGTAATGAAAATTTATTACTAAATTTTCATCTCAAGAAGTTAATATGAATTCTTAATATTCGTGTGGTTTCCGTGAATAATTGCTTCAAAATGCACGGAAAGAGATGCCTACAAATCGTTCGCCATCTTCGCAGACATTTAGTTTTGGTAAATTATTATCTATTTTAATTAGTGTAACATTTTTCTATGTCAAAATTGGGATCAGTCTCATCACGGTGAGCAACAAGTGCGTTTAATGAACTGCTTTTTTTAATGTATCTTTTGTGTCCATATAAACGTTTAGTCAAATTTTTAAAGATTTCTCCAATATACTCTTTCTGGAAATCCTTGCAGCGATAGAATAAATTCCTCCTTTAAGTTTTGGCTTGTTGTTTTTTGTATTGATTAAGTCTTTTATTGTTTTAGATGTAGTTGTGACAAATGTTATATTAAGTCGAGATACATTCCTATTGATTGTATTTTTTGATAGAGTTGGTGGTTAGAATGTCGAACTGAACCCTTTATTTCGCTCATTGGGGTAGACTGTTCTTGTTCCACGTTCCATGTCTAATGGATGTCATGACCGAAAGAATTTGAGTTCAATAGCTGGTTAAGGCAGTGGAGAATTTTCAGAGGGGAATTAACGGGAGATAACTGACATCCATTAGACGTGTCACGTGGAACTAGAACAGTCTACCCCAGGTAGCGAAATAAAGGGTTCAGTTCGACATTCCAACCACCTGAAGGAGGCCGGAACGTACAACGGACGAAACGTTATGATAAACATGGTGACAAAGATGAGGACAATAGTCCGAATAATGTAAATAGTGTTGGTTATTTTACTATGAATATGTATTATTGGTAATTTTTCTATAAAAATGTATTGCTGGTATTTTTACTATAAAAATGTATTGGGGGGGTCACTATTTACCCATAGTTGGGACCTTAACAGGTGCTACTTCGCTGGATCTGGGTGGTCTTGGGAACAACAGCAATTAAGAGGTGGTTACACGCTCCTCAAATCCTCCAATCTCCTGATCTGAGGCCTTGCTGCTGGATATAGTTTATCGTCATACCCAGGGCTACAACAAAGATGAGGACAATAGTCCGCATGTAAGTAGGGTAAATAACTTTTTTCATAAGTTCTTATGCATAACCACAAAGCATAAACCTCTTACCCACAAACTTCAATGTTTTCGTCGTGAAGCGTAGGTCGTTTTGCTTTCCTGTAAGCCTCTGAATGATTTTTGCTTGTTAGAATTCACTCGCTTCCTTAATTCCATCGCTACATTTGGTCTTATGCCAAGGATCTACGTAACATAGTGCTTTATGCTCCTTCGACCTAATTAATCATTCCTTGAAATGCAAAAAGCATTTGAAAGCAAGATTAATTGGGTTCAATTAATGTTCGTTTTCTTTGAGTGAATATACCATTTCACTCCATGTTCTCACATGTGCATCGTAGTAATTACTGAAACTAAGTCGGACAAGTTACATTCATCCATCAATTATCTTGCCATCTTCTGCGGCAGTGCTTTTGCTTTTCTGGGCAGTTTCTGGATACCTTTTCCGAATGCAATTTCTGCTGCAACATTCGACAACATGTTGACTGATCCAAAATACTTCCTTACTCGTAAATCGAGAGGATATTTCAAATGTCGCTTCTGGAAATTGCGACTTCCTTAACTCAATATACTTCACATCTCCACGATTTTTATCCTGATTTTTTTTTTTGGTTTCAATGCTTCAATTTTATCGATGGAGGAATGCAAGAATTCGATGTAAATGTTTTCGCAAGATAAAAAATTAGCTACGCATTAAGCAGTATAGAAGGTAGCAAGTGAGTTGATTCTAGTGTTATTGCGACTGTGAGTTCGATTCTTACTGAATGCACCATATTTATTCATTGATGATTCGTTTAATACATCGGCTTATCAACCATTTGCAGATTATTGAAAAATTATTATTAATTATAAAAATAAACATTCAGTATTAATTATAAAAATAAAATTTTTGTATTAATTATTAAAATAAAAATCAGACCTTATTTATGAAAATAAATTTAAAAATTCCAGTATTAATTATGAGAATAAAAGTTAAGTAATAATTATAAAATTAAAAATTAGCTATTAATCATAAAAATAAAAATTCTGTATTAATTATTATAATACAAATCCGGCCTTAATTATAAAAATAATATTAAAAATTCGCTATTAATTATATAAATAAAAATTCTGTATTAATTATTAGAATACATATCCGGCCTTAATTATAAAAATAAAATTAAAAATTCGCTATTAATTATAAAAATAAAAATTCTGTATTAATCATAAAAATAAAACTTCGCTGTTAGTTATTAGAATACAAATCCGGGCTTACTTTTGAAAATAAAAGTAAAAATTCGCTATTAATTATAAAAATAAAAATTCTGTATTAATAATAAACATAAAAATTCGCTATTAGTTATTAGAATACAAATCCGGGCTTACTTATAAAAATAAAAGTAAAAATTCGCTATTAATTATAAAAATAAAAATTCTGTATTAATCATAAAAATAAAAATTCGCTATTAGTTATTAGAATACAAATCCGGGCTTACTTATAAAAATAAAAGTAAAAATTCGCTATTAATTATAAAAATAAAAATTCTGTATTAATCATAAAAATAAAAATTCGCTATTAGTTATTAGAATACAAATCCGGGCTTACTTATAAAATAAAAGTAAAAATTCGCTATTAATTATAAAAATAAAAATTCTGTATTAATCATAAAAATAAAAATTCGCTATTAGTTATTAGAATACAAATCCAGGCTTACTTATAAAAATAAAAGTAAAAATTCGCTATTAATTAAAAAAGTAAAAATTCTGTATTAATCATAAAAATAAAAATTCGCTATTAGTTATTAGAATACAAATCCGGGCTTACATATAAAATAAAAGTAAAAATTCGCTATTAATTATAAAAATAAAAATTCTGTATTAATCATAAATATAAAAATTCGCTATTAGTTATTAGAATACAAATCCGGGCTTACTTATAAAAATAAAAGTAAAAATTCGCTATTAATTATAAAAATAAAAATTCTGTATTAATCATAAAAATAAAAATTCGCTATTAGTTATTAGAATACAAATCCGGGCTTACTTATAAAATAAAAGTAAAAATTCGCTATTAATTATAAAAATAAAAATTCTGTATTAATCATAAAAATAAAAATTCGCTATTAGTTATTAGAATACAAATCCGGGCTTACTTATAAAATAAAAGTAAAAATTCGCTATTAATTATAAAAATAAAAATTCTGTATTAATCATAAAAATAAAAATTCGCTATTAGTTATTAGAATACAAATCCGGGCTTACTTATAAAATAAAAGTAAAAATTCGCTATTAATTATAAAAATAAAAATTCTGTATTAATCATAAAAATAAAAATTCGCTATTAGTTATTAGAATACAAATCCGGGCTTACTTATAAAAATAAAAGTAAAAATTCGCTATTAATTAAAAAAGTAAAAATTCTGTATTAATCATAAAAATAAAAATTCGCTATTAGTTATTAGAATACAAATCCGGGCTTACTTATAAAATAAAAGTAAAAATTCGCTATTAATTATAAAAATAAAAATTCTGTATTAATCATAAAAATAAAAATTCGCTATTAGTTATTAGAATACAAATCCGGGCTTACTTATAAAAATAAAAGTAAAAATTCGCTATTAATTAAAAAAGTAAAAATTCTGTATTAATCATAAAAATAAAAATTCGCTATTAGTTATTAGAATACAAATCCGGGCTTACTTATAAAATAAAAGTAAAAATTCGCTATTAATTATAAAAATAAAAATTCTGTATTAATCATAAAAATAAAAATTCGCTATTAGTTATTAGAATACAAATCCGGGCTTACTTATAAAAATAAAAGTAAAAATTCGCTATTAATTATAAAAATAAAAATTCTGTATTAATCATAAAAATAAAAATTCGCTATTAGTTATTAGAATACAAATCCGGGCTTACTTATAAAATAAAAGTAAAAATTCGCTATTAATTATAAAAATAAAAATTCTGTATTAATCATAAAAATAAAAATTCGCTATTAGTTATTAGAATACAAATCCGGGCTTACTTATAAAAATAAAAGTAAAAATTCGCTATTAATTATAAAAATAAAAATTCTGTATTAATCATAAAAATAAAAATTCGCTATTAGTTATTAGAATACAAATCCGGGCTTACTTATAAAATAAAAGTAAAAATTCGCTATTAATTATAAAAATAAAAATTCTGTATTAATCATAAAAATAAAAATTCGCTATTAATTATTAGAATACAAATCCGGGCTTACTTTTGAAAATAAAAGTAAAAATTCGCTATTAATTATAAAAATAAAAATTCCGTATTAATAATAAACATAAAAATTCGCTATTAGTTATTAGAATACAAATCCGGGCTTACTTATAAAAATAAAAGTAAAAATTCGCTATTAATTATAAAAATAAAAATTCTGTATTAATAATAAACATAAAAATTCGCTATTAGTTATTAGAATACAAATCCGGGCTTACTCATAAAAATAAAAGTAAAAATTCGCTATTAATTATAAAAATAAAAATTCTGTATTAATCATAAAAATAAAAATTCGCTATTAGTTATTAGAATACAAATCCGGGCTTACTTATAAAATAAAAGTAAAAATTCGCTATTAATTATAAAAATAAAAATTCTGTATTAATCATAAAAATAAAAATTCGCTATTAGTTATTAGAATACAAATCCGGGCTTACTTATAAAAATAAAAGTAAAAATTCGCTATTAATTATAAAAATAAAAATTCTGTATTAATCATAAAAATAAAAATTCGCTATTAGTTATTAGAATACAAATCCGGGCTTACTTATAAAATAAAAGTAAAAATTCGCTATTAATTATAAAAATAAAAATTCTGTATTAATCATAAAAATAAAAATTCTCTATTAGTTATTAGAATACAAATCCGGGCTTACTTATAAAAATAAAAGTAAAAATTCGCTATTAATTATAAAAATAAAAATTCTGTATTAATCATAAAAATAAAAATTCGCTATTAGTTATTAGAATACAAATCCGGGCTTACTTATAAAATAAAAGTAAAAATTCGCTATTAATTATAAAAATAAAAATTCTGTATTAATCATAAAAATAAAAATTCGCTATTAATTATTAGAATACAAATCCGGGCTTACTTTTGAAAATAAAAGTAAAAATTCGCTATTAATTATAAAAATAAAAATTCTGTATTAATAATAAACATAAAAATTCGCTATTAGTTATTAGAATACAAATCCGGGCTTACTTATAAAAATAAAAGTAAAAATTCGCTATTAATTATAAAAATAAAAATTCTGTATTAATAATAAACATAAAAATTCGCTATTAGTTATTAGAATACAAATCCGGGCTTACTTATAAAAATAAAAGTAAAAATTCGCTATTAATTATAAAAATAAAAATTCTGTATTAATCATAAAAATAAAAATTCGCTATTAGTTATTAGAATACAAATCCGGGCTTACTTTTGAAAATAAAAGTAAAAATTCGCTATTAATTATAAAAATAAAAATTCTGTATTAATCATAAAAATAAAAATTCGCTATTAGTTATTAGAATACAAATCCGGGCTTACTTATAAAAATAAAAGTAAAAATTCGCTATTAATTATGAAAATAAAAATTCTGTATTAATCATAAAAATAAAAATTCGCTATTAGTTATTAGAATACAAATCCGGGCTTACTTTTGAAAATAAAAGTAAAAATTCGCTATTAATTATAAAAATAAAAATTCTGTATTAATCATAAAAATAAAAATTCGCTATTAGTTATTAGAATACAAATCCGGGCTTACTTATAAAAATAAAAGTAAAAATTCGCTATTAATTATAAAAATAAAAATTATGTATTAATCATAAAAATAAAAATTCGCTATTAGTTATTAGAATACAAATCCGGGCTTACTTATAAAATAAAAGTAAAAATTCGCTATTAATTATAAAAATAAAAATTCTGTATTAATCATAAAAATAAAAATTCGCTATTAGTTATTAGAATACAAATCCGGGCTTACTTTTGAAAATAAAAGTAAAAATTCGCTATTAATTATAAAAATAAAAATTCTGTATTAATCATAAAAATAAAAATTCGCTATTAGTTATTAGAATACAAATCCGGGCTTACTTATAAAAATAAAAGTAAAAATTCGCTAATAATTATGAAAATAAA
Organism: Acanthosepion esculentum; assembly: GCA_964036315.1. NCBI lineage: Eukaryota > Metazoa > Mollusca > Cephalopoda > Sepiida > Sepiidae > Acanthosepion > Acanthosepion esculentum. The sequence goes on along the minus strand of OZ038505.1, from coordinate 94,888,244 downwards.
AATTCTGTATTAATCATAAAAATAAAAATTCGCTATTAGTTATTAGAATACAAATCCGGGCTTACTTTTGAAAATAAAAGTAAAAATTCGCTATTAATTATAAAAATAAAAATTCTGTATTAATCATAAAAATAAAAATTCGCTATTAGTTATTAGAATACAAATCCGGGCTTACTTATAAAAATAAAAGTAAAAATTCGCTATTAATTATGAAAATAAAAATTCTGTATTAATCATAAAAATAAAAATTCGCTATTAGTTATTAGAATACAAATCCGGGATTACTTATAAAATAAAAGTAAAAATTCGCTATTAATTATAAAAATAAAAATTCTGTATTAATCATAAAAATAAAAACTCGCTATTAATTATTAGAATACAAATCCGGGCTTACTTATAAAAATAAAAGTAAAAATTCGCTATTAATTATAAAAATAAAAATTCTGTATTAATCATAAAAATAAAAATTCGCTATTATTTATTAGAATACAAATCCGGGCTTACTTATAAAATAAAAGTAAAAATTCGCTATTAATTATAAAAATAAAAATTCTGTATTAATCATAAAAATAAAAATTCGCTATTAGTTATTAGAATACAAATCCGGGCTTACTTATAAAAATAAAAGTAAAAATTCGCTATTAATTATAAAAATAAAAATTCTGTATTTATTTTAAAATAAAAATTCGGTACTTATCATAACAATAAAAAATCCGTATTAATTATAAATTTAAAAATTCGCTATTAGTTATTAGAATACAAATCCGGGCTTACTTATAAAATAAAAGTAAAAATTCGCTATTAATTATAAAAATAAAAATTCTGTATTAATCATAAAAATAAAAATTCGCTATTAGTTATTAGAATACAAATCCGGGCTTACTTATAAAAATAAAAGTAAAAATTCGCTATTAATTATAAAAATAAAAATTCTGTATTAATCATAAAAATAAAAATTCGCTATTAGTTATTAGAATACAAATCCGGGCTTACTTATAAAAATAAAAGTAAAAATTCGCTATTAATTATAAAAATAAAAATTCTGTATTAATCATAAAAATAAAAATTCGCTATTAATTATTAGAATACAAATCCGGGCTTACTTTTGAAAATAAAAGTAAAAATTCGCTATTAATTATAAAAATAAAAATTCTGTATTAATCATAAAAATAAAAATTCGCTATTAGTTATTAGAATACAAATCTGGGCTTACTTATAAAAATAAAAGTAAAAATTCGCTATTAATTATAAAAATAAAAATTCTGTATTTATTTTAAAATAAAAATTCGGTACTTATCATAACAATAAAAAATCCGTATTAATTATAAATTTAAAAATTCGCTATTAGTTATTAGAATACAAATCCGGGCTTACTTATAAAATAAAAGTAAAAATTCGCTATTAATTATAAAAATAAAAATTCTGTATTAATCATAAAAATAAAAATTCGCTATTAGTTATTAGAATACAAATCCGGGCTTACTTATAAAAATAAAAGTAAAAATTCGCTATTAATTATAAAAATAAAAATTCTGTATTAATCATAAAAATAAAAATTCGCTATTAGTTATTAGAATACAAATCCGGGCTTACTTATAAAAATAAAAGTAAAAATTCGCTATTAATTATAAAAATAAAAATTCTGTATTAATCATAAAAATAAAAATTCGCTATTAATTATTAGAATACAAATCCGGGCTTACTTTTGAAAATAAAAGTAAAAATTCGCTATTAATTATAAAAATAAAAATTCTGTATTAATCATAAAAATAAAAATTCGCTATTAGTTATTAGAATACAAATCCGGGCTTACTTATAAAAATAAAAGTAAAAATTCGCTATTAATTATAAAAATAAAAATTCTGTATTTATTTTAAAATAAAAATTCGGTACTTATCATAACAATAAAAAATCCGTATTAATTATAAATTTAAAAATTCGCTATTAGTTATTAGAATACAAATCCGGGCTTACTTATAAAAATAAAAGTAAAAATTCGCTATTAATTATAAAAATAAAAATTCTGTATTAATCATAAAAATAAAAATTCGCTATTAATTATTAGAATACAAATCCGGGCTTACTTTTGAAAATAAAAGTAAAAATTCGCTATTAATTATAAAAATAAAAATTCTGTATTAATCATAAAAATAAAAATTCGCTATTAGTTATTAGAATACAAATCCGGGCTTACTTATAAAAATAAAAGTAAAAATTCGCTATTAATTATAAAAATAAAAATTCTGTATTTATTTTAAAATAAAAATTCGGTACTTATCATAACAATAAAAAATCCGTATTAATTATAAATTTAAAAATTCGCTATTAGTTATTAGAATACAAATCCGGGCTTACTTATAAAATAAAAGTAAAAATTCGCTATTAATTATAAAAATAAAAATTCTGTATTAATCATAAAAATAAAAATTTGCTATTAGTTATTAGAATACAAATCCGGGCTTACTTATAAAAATAAAAGTAAAAATTCGCTATTAATTAAAAAAGTAAAAATTCTGTATTAATCATAAAAATAAAAATTCGCTATTAGTTATTAGAATACAAATCCGGGCTTACTTATAAAATAAAAGTAAAAATTCGCTATTAATTATAAAAATAAAAATTCTGTATTAATCATAAAAATAAAAATTCGCTATTAGTTATTAGAATACAAATCCGGGCTTACTTATAAAAATAAAAGTAAAAATTCGCTATTAATTATAAAAATAAAAATTCTGTATTAATCATAAAAATAAAAATTCGCTATTAGTTATTAGAATACAAATCCGGGCTTACTTATAAAATAAAAGTAAAAATTCGCTATTAATTATAAAAATAAAAATTCTGTATTAATCATAAAAATAAAAATTCGCTATTAATTATTAGAATACAAATCCGGGCTTACTTTTGAAAATAAAAGTAAAAATTCGCTATTAATTATAAAAATAAAAATTCTGTATTAATAATAAACATAAAAATTCGCTATTAGTTATTAGAATACAAATCCGGGCTTACTTATAAAAATAAAAGTAAAAATTCGCTATTAATTATAAAAATAAAAATTCTGTATTAATAATAAACATAAAAATTCGCTATTAGTTATTAGAATACAAATCCGGGCTTACTTATAAAAATAAAAGTAAAAATTCGCTATTAATTATAAAAATAAAAATTCTGTATTAATCATAAAAATAAAAATTCGCTATTAGTTATTAGAATACAAATCCGGGCTTACTTTTGAAAATAAAAGTAAAAATTCGCTATTAATTATAAAAATAAAAATTCTGTATTAATCATAAAAATAAAAATTCGCTATTAGTTATTAGAATACAAATCCGGGCTTACTTATAAAAATAAAAGTAAAAATTCGCTATTAATTATGAAAATAAAAATTCTGTATTAATCATAAAAATAAAAATTCGCTATTAGTTATTAGAATACAAATCCGGGCTTACTTTTGAAAATAAAAGTAAAAATTCGCTATTAATTATAAAAATAAAAATTCTGTATTAATCATAAAAATAAAAATTCGCTATTAGTTATTAGAATACAAATCCGGGCTTACTTATAAAAATAAAAGTAAAAATTCGCTATTAATTATAAAAATAAAAATTCTGTATTAATCATAAAAATAAAAATTCGCTATTAGTTATTAGAATACAAATCCGGGCTTACTTATAAAATAAAAGTAAAAATTCGCTATTAATTATAAAAATAAAAATTCTGTATTAATCATAAAAATAAAAATTCGCTATTAGTTATTAGAATACAAATCCGGGCTTACTTTTGAAAATAAAAGTAAAAATTCGCTATTAATTATAAAAATAAAAATTCTGTATTAATCATAAAAATAAAAATTCGCTATTAGTTATTAGAATACAAATCCGGGCTTACTTATAAAAATAAAAGTAAAAATTCGCTAATAATTATGAAAATAAAAATTCTGTATTAATCATAAAAATAAAAATTCGCTATTAGTTATTAGAATACAAATCCGGGCTTACTTTTGAAAATAAAAGTAAAAATTCGCTATTAATTATAAAAATAAAAATTCTGTATTAATCATAAAAATAAAAATTCGCTATTAGTTATTAGAATACAAATCCGGGCTTACTTATAAAAATAAAAGTAAAAATTCGCTATTAATTATGAAAATAAAAATTCTGTATTAATCATAAAAATAAAAATTCGCTATTAGTTATTAGAATACAAATCCGGGATTACTTATAAAATAAAAGTAAAAATTCGCTATTAATTATAAAAATAAAAATTCTGTATTAATCATAAAAATAAAAACTCGCTATTAATTATTAGAATACAAATCCGGGCTTACTTATAAAAATAAAAGTAAAAATTCGCTATTAATTATAAAAATAAAAATTCTGTATTAATCATAAAAATAAAAATTCGCTATTAGTTATTAGAATACAAATCCGGGCTTACTTATAAAATAAAAGTAAAAATTCGCTATTAATTATAAAAATAAAAATTCTGTATTTATTTTAAAATAAAAATTCGGTACTTATCATAACAATAAAAAATCCGTATTAATTATAAATTTAAAAATTCGCTATTAGTTATTAGAATACAAATCCGGGCTTACTTATAAAATAAAAGTAAAAATTCGCTATTAATTATAAAAATAAAAATTCTGTATTAATCATAAAAATAAAAATTCGCTATTAGTTATTAGAATACAAATCCGGGCTTACTTATAAAAATAAAAGTAAAAATTCGCTATTAATTATAAAAATAAAAATTCTGTATTAGTCATAAAAATAAAAATTCGCTATTAGTTATTAGAATACAAATCCGGGCTTACTTATAAAAATAAAAGTAAAAATTCGCTATTAATTATAAAAATAAAAATTCTGTATTAATCATAAAAATAAAAATTCGCTATTAATTATTAGAATACAAATCCGGGCTTACTTTTGAAAATAAAAGTAAAAATTCGCTATTAATTATAAAAATAAAAATTCTGTATTAATCATAAAAATAAAAATTGGCTATTAGTTATTAGAATACAAATCTGGGCTTACTTATAAAAATAAAAGTAAAAATTCGCTATTAATTATAAAAATAAAAATTCTGTATTTATTTTAAAATAAAAATTCGGTACTTATCATAACAATAAAAAATCCGTATTAATTATAAATTTAAAAATTCGCTATTAGTTATTAGAATACAAATCCGGGCTTACTTATAAAATAAAAGTAAAAATTCGCTATTAATTATAAAAATAAAAATTCTGTATTAATCATAAAAATAAAAATTCGCTATTAGTTATTAGAATACAAATCCGGGCTTACTTATAAAAATAAAAGTAAAAATTCGCTATTAATTATAAAAATAAAAATTCTGTATTAATCATAAAAATAAAAATTCGCTATTAGTTATTAGAATACAAATCCGGGCTTACTTATAAAAATAAAAGTAAAAATTCGCTATTAATTATAAAAATAAAAATTCTGTATTAATCATAAAAATAAAAATTCGCTATTAATTATTAAAATACAAATCCGGGCTTACTTTTGAAAATAAAAGTAAAAATTCGCTATTAATTATAAAAATAAAAATTCTGTATTAATCATAAAAATAAAAATTCGCTATTAGTTATTAGAATACAAATCCGGGCTTACTTATAAAAATAAAAGTAAAAATTCGCTATTAATTATAAAAATAAAAATTCTGTATTTATTTTAAAATAAAAATTCGGTACTTATCATAACAATAAAAAATCCGTATTAATTATAAATTTAAAAATTCGCTATTAGTTATTAGAATACAAATCCGGGCTTACTTATAAAATAAAAGTAAAAATTCGCTATTAATTATAAAAATAAAAATTCTGTATTAATCATAAAAATAAAAATTCGCTATTAGTTATTAGAATACAAATCCGGGCTTACTTATAAAAATAAAAGTAAAAATTCGCTATTAATTATAAAAATAAAAATTCTGTATTAATCATAAAAATAAAAATTCGCTATTAGTTATTAGAATACAAATCCGGGCTTACTTATAAAAATAAAAGTAAAAATTCGCTATTAATTATAAAAATAAAAATTCTGTATTAATCATAAAAATAAAAATTCGCTATTAATTATTAGAATACAAATCCGGGCTTACTTTTGAAAATAAAAGTAAAAATTCGCTATTAATTATAAAAATAAAAATTCTGTATTAATCATAAAAATAAAAATTGGCTATTAGTTATTAGAATACAAATCTGGGCTTACTTATAAAAATAAAAGTAAAAATTCGCTATTAATTATAAAAATAAAAATTCTGTATTTATTTTAAAATAAAAATTCGGTACTTATCATAACAATAAAAAATCCGTATTAATTATAAATTTAAAAATTCGCTATTAGTTATTAGAATACAAATCCGGGCTTACTTATAAAATAAAAGTAAAAATTCGCTATTAATTATAAAAATAAAAATTCTGTATTAATCATAAAAATAAAAATTCGCTATTAGTTATTAGAATACAAATCCGGGCTTACTTATAAAAATAAAAGTAAAAATTCGCTATTAATTATAAAAATAAAAATTCTGTATTAATCATAAAAATAAAAATTCGCTATTAGTTATTAGAATACAAATCCGGGCTTACTTATAAAAATAAAAGTAAAAATTCGCTATTAATTATAAAAATAAAAATTCTGTATTAATCATAAAAATAAAAATTCGCTATTAATTATTAAAATACAAATCCGGGCTTACTTTTGAAAATAAAAGTAAAAATTCGCTATTAATTATAAAAATAAAAATTCTGTATTAATCATAAAAATAAAAATTCGCTATTAGTTATTAGAATACAAATCCGGGCTTACTTATAAAAATAAAAGTAAAAATTCGCTATTAATTATAAAAATAAAAATTCTGTATTTATTTTAAAATAAAAATTCGGTACTTATCATAACAATAAAAAATCCGTATTAATTATAAATTTAAAAATTCGCTATTAGTTATTAGAATACAAATCCGGGCTTACTTATAAAAATAAAAGTAAAAATTCGCTATTAATTATAAAAATAAAAATTCTGTATTAATCATAAAAATAAAAATTCGCTATTAATTATTAGAATACAAATCCGGGCTTACTTTTGAAAATAAAAGTAAAAATTCGCTATTAATTATAAAAATAAAAATTCTGTATTAATCATAAAAATAAAAATTCGCTATTAGTTATTAGAATACAAATCCGGGCTTACTTATAAAAATAAAAGTAAAAATTCGCTATTAATTATAAAAATAAAAATTCTGTATTTATTTTAAAATAAAAATTCGGTACTTATCATAACAATAAAAAATCCGTATTAATTATAAATTTAAAAATTCGCTATTAGTTATTAGAATACAAATCCGGGCTTACTTATAAAATAAAAGTAAAAATTCGCTATTAATTATAAAAATAAAAATTCTGTATTAATCATAAAAATAAAAATTCGCTATTAGTTATTAGAATACAAATCCGGGCTTACTTATAAAAATAAAAGTAAAAATTCGCTATTAATTAAAAAAGTAAAAATTCTGTATTAATCATAAAAATAAAAATTCGCTATTAGTTATTAGAATACAAATCCGGGCTTACTTATAAAATAAAAGTAAAAATTCGCTATTAATTATAAAAATAAAAATTCTGTATTAATCATAAAAATAAAAATTCGCTATTAGTTATTAGAATACAAATCCGGGCTTACTTATAAAAATAAAAGTAAAAATTCGCTATTAATTAAAAAAGTAAAAATTCTGTATTAATCATAAAAATAAAAATTCGCTATTAGTTATTAGAATACAAATCCGGGCTTACTTATAAAATAAAAGTAAAAATTCGCTATTAATTATAAAAATAAAAATTCTGTATTAATCATAAAAATAAAAATTCGCTATTAGTTATTAGAATACAAATCCGGGCTTACTTATAAAAATAAAAGTAAAAATTCGCTATTAATTATAAAAATAAAAATTCTGTATTAATCATAAAAATAAAAATTCGCTATTAGTTATTAGAATACAAATCCGGGCTTACTTATAAAATAAAAGTAAAAATTCGCTATTAATTATAAAAATAAAAATTCTGTATTAATCATAAAAATAAAAATTCGCTATTAATTATTAGAATACAAATCCGGGCTTACTTTTGAAAATAAAAGTAAAAATTCGCTATTAATTATAAAAATAAAAATTCTGTATTAATAATAAACATAAAAATTCGCTATTAGTTATTAGAATACAAATCCGGGCTTACTTATAAAAATAAAAGTAAAAATTCGCTATTAATTATAAAAATAAAAATTCTGTATTAATAATAAACATAAAAATTCGCTATTAGTTATTAGAATACAAATCCGGGCTTACTTATAAAAATAAAAGTAAAAATTCGCTATTAATTATAAAAATAAAAATTCTGTATTAATCATAAAAATAAAAATTCGCTATTAGTTATTAGAATACAAATCCGGGCTTACTTATAAAATAAAAGTAAAAATTCGCTATTAATTATACAAATAAAAATTCTGTATTAATCATAAAAATAAAAATTCGCTATTAGTTATTAGAATACAAATCCGGGCTTACTTTTGAAAATAAAAGTAAAAATTCGCTATTAATTATAAAAATAAAAATTCTGTATTAATCATAAAAATAAAAATTCGCTATTAGTTATTAGAATACAAATCCGGGCTTACTTATAAAAATAAAAGTAAAAATTCGCTATTAATTATAAAAATAAAAATTCTGTATTAATCATAAAAATAAAAATTCGCTATTAGTTATTAGAATACAAATCCGGGCTTACTTATAAAAATAAAAGTAAAAATTCGCTATTAATTATGAAAATAAAAATTCTGTATTAATCATAAAAATAAAAATTCGCTATTAGTTATTAGAATACAAATCCGGGCTTACTTTTGAAAATAAAAGTAAAAATTCGCTATTAATTATAAAAATAAAAATTCTGTATTAATCATAAAAATAAAAATTCGCTATTAGTTATTAGAATACAAATCCGGGCTTACTTATAAAAATAAAAGTAAAAATTCGCTATTAATTATAAAAATAAAAATTCTGTATTAATCATAAAAATAAAAATTCGCTATTAGTTATTAGAATACAAATCCGGGCTTACTTATAAAAATAAAAGTAAAAATTCGCTATTAATTATAAAAATAAAAATTCTGTATTAATCATAAAAATAAAAATTCGCTATTAATTATTAGAATACAAATCCGGGCTTACTTTTGAAAATAAAAGTAAAAATTCGCTATTAATTATAAAAATAAAAATTCTGTATTAATCATAAAAATAAAAATTCGCTATTAGTTATTAGAATACAAATCCGGGCTTACTTATAAAAATAAAAGTAAAAATTCGCTATTAATTATAAAAATAAAAATTCTGTATTTATTTTAAAATAAAAATTCGGTACTTATCATAACAATAAAAAATCCGTATTAATTATAAATTTAAAAATTCGCTATTAGTTATTAGAATACAAATCCGGGCTTACTTATAAAATAAAAGTAAAAATTCGCTATTAATTATAAAAATAAAAATTCTGTATTAATCATAAAAATAAAAATTCGCTATTAGTTATTAGAATACAAATCCGGGCTTACTTATAAAAATAAAAGTAAAAATTCGCTATTAATTATAAAAATAAAAATTCTGTATTAATCATAAAAATAAAAATTCGCTATTAGTTATTAGAATACAAATCCGGGCTTACTTATAAAAATAAAAGTAAAAATTCGCTATTAATTATAAAAATAAAAATTCTGTATTAATCATAAAAATAAAAATTCGCTATTAATTATTAGAATACAAATCCGGGCTTACTTTTGAAAATAAAAGTAAAAATTCGCTATTAATTATAAAAATAAAAATTCTGTATTAATCATAAAAATAAAAATTCGCTATTAGTTATTAGAATACAAATCCGGGCTTACTTATAAAAATAAAAGTAAAAATTCGCTATTAATTATAAAAATAAAAATTCTGTATTTATTTTAAAATAAAAATTCGGTACTTATCATAACAATAAAAAATCCGTATTAATTATAAATTTAAAAATTCGCTATTAGTTATTAGAATACAAATCCGGGCTTACTTATAAAATAAAAGTAAAAATTCGCTATTAATTATAAAAATAAAAATTCTGTATTAATCATAAAAATAAAAATTCGCTATTAGTTATTAGAATACAAATCCGGGCTTACTTATAAAAATAAAAGTAAAAATTCGCTATTAATTATAAAAATAAAAATTCTGTATTAATCATAAAAATAAAAATTCGCTATTAGTTATTAGAATACAAATCCGGGCTTACTTATAAAAATAAAAGTAAAAATTCGCTATTAATTATAAAAATAAAAATTCTGTATTAATCATAAAAATAAAAATTCGCTATTAATTATTAGAATACAAATCCGGGCTTACTTTTGAAAATAAAAGTAAAAATTCGCTATTAATTATAAAAATAAAAATTCTGTATTAATCATAAAAATAAAAATTCGCTATTAGTTATTAGAATACAAATCCGGGCTTACTTATAAAAATAAAAGTAAAAATTCGCTATTAATTATAAAAATAAAAATTCTGTATTTATTTTAAAATAAAAATTCGGTACTTATCATAACAATAAAAAATCCGTATTAATTATAAATTTAAAAATTCGCTATTAGTTATTAGAATACAAATCCGGGCTTACTTATAAAATAAAAGTAAAAATTCGCTATTAATTATAAAAATAAAAATTCTGTATTAATCATAAAAATAAAAATTCGCTATTAGTTATTAGAATACAAATCCGGGCTTACTTATAAAAATAAAAGTAAAAATTCGCTATTAATTATAAAAATAAAAATTCTGTATTAATCATAAAAATAAAAATTCGCTATTAGTTATTAGAATACAAATCCGGGCTTACTTATAAAAATAAAAGTAAAAATTCGCTATTAATTATAAAAATAAAAATTCTGTATTAATCATAAAAATAAAAATTCGCTATTAATTATTAGAATACAAATCCGGGCTTACTTTTGAAAATAAAAGTAAAAATTCGCTATTAATTATAAAAATAAAAATTCTGTATTAATCATAAAAATAAAAATTCGCTATTAGTTATTAGAATACAAATCCGGGCTTACTTATAAAAATAAAAGTAAAAATTCGCTATTAATTATAAAAATAAAAATTCTGTATTTATTTTAAAATAAAAATTCGGTACTTATCATAACAATAAAAAATCCGTATTAATTATAAATTTAAAAATTCGCTATTAGTTATTAGAATACAAATCCGGGCTTACTTATAAAATAAAAGTAAAAATTCGCTATTAATTATAAAAATAAAAATTCTGTATTAATCATAAAAATAAAAATTCGCTATTAGTTATTAGAATACAAATCCGGGCTTACTTATAAAAATAAAAGTAAAAATTCGCTATTAATTATAAAAATAAAAATTCTGTATTAATCATAAAAATAAAAATTCGCTATTAGTTATTAGAATACAAATCCGGGCTTACTTATAAAAATAAAAGTAAAAATTCGCTATTAATTATAAAAATAAAAATTCTGTATTAATCATAAAAATAAAAATTCGCTATTAATTATTAGAATACAAATCCGGGCTTACTTTTGAAAATAAAAGTAAAAATTCGCTATTAATTATAAAAATAAAAATTCTGTATTAATCATAAAAATAAAAATTCGCTATTAGTTATTAGAATACAAATCCGGGCTTACTTATAAAAATAAAAGTAAAAATTCGCTATTAATTATAAAAATAAAAATTCTGTATTTATTTTAAAATAAAAATTCGGTACTTATCATAACAATAAAAAATCCGTATTAATTATAAATTTAAAAATTCGCTATTAATTATAAAAATCAAAACCGGGTACTAATTCTGAAAACGCGTTATATTTATATGTTCCTAAAGATTTCGGTATGGATTATCGGTTTCTCCCTATAATCCATTAACACCTATTATTTTGTGGATTGTATTTAAGGGTTATGTAGAATCAACCAATTTTCAATTAAGCATTCCTATTGCATCTACTATTATTACACTGAATTGTTCTTTTTTAATTGTCTCCCTTGAACACCCCCAACTAAAACAGGCTTTTAACAACAAAAAATCAAATAAAGCTAATACTCGTAAATAAATTGTAAAAATTCTCAATCAACATCCAGCTAACTTACTGCTTTGGAATGTGATTGCATCTATCTATTTTATATACGTATTCTGTCGATTCGTTTTTACGAATTTTTGTCGCGTTGCTGTTCAAGATGACGTGAAATTTTTCTGTGATTTCTCTCCTGTTTTCTGCATGGCTTACTTATTTATTTTCAATATGATATTTTATTTCTATATTATATTTATCTGGGAGTTTTTATTTGACAGGAAGAATATAAATTTAACCGAATGATTCCTGTTGCAATTTTCATGAATCTTTGTCTTGTATTCATGAAGCTACAGAATTAAAGAGCACAATAATGAACGAACCATCTTCTCTTGTCATTTGGTGGGCGAGTCTAGCTTGTTATCCAACAAGCTACATAAGGGTTCATCATAGTCACTTAATAAACTTTAAAAATAGCTGGTTCCTTGTACTGCCTTAGAAGATACATGACGCCATCTACCATAATCTATCTTTCAGTTAGTTATGTACCATGGACGCTTAGGCGATCATGTATATCTTTCGATACATGACTGACGAGCAGATTTTTTCCCGCAGTAGGTTGCCATTTCTTTTCGCGGTAGACCAGTTGCCATCCAAGAATCCGGTCTTCCCTGCTATTTATCCCTAGCTTGAGAAGAAGAGGATTGATCCCTTTCCCAAGGGTATTAGCACGTAAGTGAATGCAATGGATTCGACTGGATTTCGAACTCGGCTCTCCGATTCCTCAATTCGAGCCGCTATCCATTATTTCACCGTACCCCCCTCTATCTTTACAAGAGTCAAATCACACGAAAAATGGAGGATTGCTACCATATCTGAGCTGGTGCTGCACAATCCTTACTTTCCAGACTCAACATAGTTCAAAACCGTTTACGCGGCTTTTTGGGTGGTGAATGATTTTCAACCCTTGTAACAGAGAGAGTTTGGGAAACACACAAACACGCACACACATATATTTTTAAAACTTTTTTATTGAAATTGGAGTAGATTTGAACAGCGAAATTAGATCAGAACAATTTTGTTTACTGATTGGAATCTGATCTCGGCCATTTGGAATTGGGTCATGAGGAAGACAATGATGATGGGTTAAAATTTGAAATAGAGCTTACTCAGGCTATGAGATCTTTGAAACTCACATAGTTTTGGGTTGACAGCGACACTCATGATAACCTGTTCGGACTAAGGGTCGATTTATGATTAGTCACATTTATCTATATAAACGCGTAGTTATGCTGAAAAAGTGGCAGTGGGGAGAGAATTCTCGAAGAGACTGGAGAGGCCGCGATCGGTCGGCGCGTCGTCGTCGCCTGCGTGCCGTCACGTGCATGAGCACCCGCGTCGACCGTTACGTATCGCGGTGCTACAAGGTCGAGGAGAAAGGCCGACGAGAAAGGCAGACGAGAAAGGCCGACGAGAAAGGCAGACGAGTGAGTGAAGTCAGAAGTTGGAGCCAGACTCCCGCTTACATGTTTTGTTGATATACGTACGAAGAAGCGAATTACTCCTCCAACGTCTAAGACTACTACTGCTACTATTATTACTACCACTGGAAACGGAACGTCGAACAAGCTACAATAATCAAGAGTCACATATCGTTCTGAGACGATTTCACAACAAGCTAATCACAACCCACTCTCTCTCTCTCTGTCTCGTAACCAGTGTATGAGTTTTCACGTCAATTATTTTCATTTCTGTAACCCGTTTCTTTTCTATACTATTCTTTTCTGCTATATAAAAGGCATTAACACTTCAACCATTGAATGGTTGTTTGTTCGGCTTACTGCAGATATATATATATTTTTTGGCGCATTCTAAATTTCTTAGCACAGACTCTCCAGCCGTGTCTACATCTTCAGTCGACCGTGAATGGATGAACATCACTTTTGCTTTCTGGATCAAACCAAACACAACGTGGGCAGGAAAAATTAAACCAATGGACCGGTCGAATGATCTACGGATGCTCAGGGGACCTACGGTCACTCCCTTAAGTTCGGTTAAGACCGAGTAGACACCTCAACCCACAGAGTAAGACGTCGGAGGTTGAGGGGCTGGGGCGAAAGTGGTTAGGCCCTAGAGTTTTTTTCCTGCAGATGCAACACCTTTAGCTGTTCACTCGCTATTTTCACGGCAAATGTTCTCATGAGTTTTCGTTCCACCAGTTCATACTTTTATGGCTAAGACCGTGCCAGAATCTTCAGCTCTTTAAGTCCAGAATCAATTATCGGTCTTCCATATCCTAATAATCTTAACTTCCTACTTCCAATTCTTGTCACTTTGCAATTTAGATCAGGCACCAGGTTCGTTCTCAGGGTGTAGCTTCTACCAGTCGAACGTTTGTAGCTTAGAGTATGGAAAATAACTGTTTGGCCAGATCGTTACCCACGAAATAATACCATGAAACGAGATTGTAGCAATCGGCAAATTTTATTCTGTTGTGAGCTTCCAGCATCAATCGTTATCTATACTCTATATTCTAATAATCTTCACTTACTCCCACTTCTTACGTCCATACTACCCATCTCTTTCAGTAATCTTCTGCCCTGAGTGGCTCTTGAGACTTGTATTGGGGAATATTAAAAAAAAGGATAGTATATGAATGTGAGGGTAGTATTACGGTTATCGTTGTGCAAAGTGGAACTGGCGATCCGAGTTCAAGCTCTCATCTTTCGCTTTCACTTTTACACAAATGTTCTTGAGATAAGATTATTCATCCATTTCTTCCCCACTCCCGACTATAGTATAAATAGGGGTTCGTCGTTAGAGTCTTTTGACTTGTGGTGATGGCAGTGGTGGTGGTTGTGGTGGCGGTGTAGTAACTTTTAAATCGAGGGCGGCCTTTAAGTTGAAGACGTCCTTTAAATCGAGAGTGGTTTTTAAGTTATAGGCGGTCTTTAAGTTGGAGACAACATTTAAGTCATAGGCGGCCTTTAAGTCATAGGCGGCCTTTACGTTGAAGGCTTCCTTTAAATCGAGGGTGAACTTTAAGTTAGAGGCCGCCTTTAAGTCATGGGCTGTTTTTAAGTTGAAGACATCCTTTAACTCATAGGTGCCTTTTCAGTCATAGGCGGTCTTTGAATTATAGGCGGCCTTTAAATCATACGTGGCCTTTAAGTTGGAGGCAGCTTTTGAGTCAGGCAGACGCAAATAACAATTTGCACACAAAAAGTAGTTTCTACCGTTTTCACAGGGGACATAAATAATTTTCTGGTAGCAACAACCAGCAACCCCACTTTCCACTCAGCGACGGCGTTCTCTCGCCTTGAGTAGCAGCCAGTCTAGGAAAAGGACTGCTCTGAATTCAAAAACCGTAAAGATGGTAACGGGAAATCATTTGTTGTCTTTCCCATCAAGCCATGCCACTTCTTGGATAATAAAGAAAAGAACTCTATGGAGAGTCGTGCACTGGCATGAATAAATCTGGTACAAGATAAACAGCCTTGGAGCACTGATAAAGACCTAATTTTTTGTATGGTAGAGTTAATCTGCAGGATAAATATTTAGATCATCTGAGTCTACCACAAGACATACGAGTGCTTATTGAATGTCGAACTTGTTGGCTTATTGAAAATTGAACACACTTGTTAGGTTAGTCTGGCATAAGGCCGCTGTAGCAGTAATCTCCGTAAAAAAGAAGAACCCACTATATTCAATGAAACTAAGCTGGTGCCCTAACATAGAATCCCTACATTAGAAAAAAAGTTCTTTATTGACATTAAATTCAATTCAAACCGTATGTTCTTTCCTGACATGAATTGTATCCTACATTAGTTCGGAACAAGACAATCGTCGTGGGGCCCACATTAAATATTGTAGACAAGCGTGAGATTAACTTAATACTAATCGCGCTAGGCTTCGTGCCATTTACTTGCAGTCATGAATCGTTAATTAAAACATACCTGCCTGTTTGAGATCGTGCACATTCTCGAATCTTTTGATGTTAACTTTATTCTTAGTTTTCCACCTGCGAAATGCTTTTAGATATTTTTTTCTCTTATTATCTGGAATGATAAGCTTCCAGTTTGTTTTTAGTTTTATCTTTGTTCTTTTTTATTTTATCCATTTATTAATTTCTTTAATTTTTTTTTCAAAGGAAGACATTGAAGCTGAAATTTAACTTCGCGAAAAACACAATAAACATGAGAATGGTGAATTTCTACAGACATTTCGGTGCTGTATCTTGTCTATTAGAGATTTCAATTGAGTTTGGCTCTTGTAGTGGCTTCAGGTTTTTGCGAATTTATTGACATACTGATTTATTTATTTATTATTTGTGTTGCTGTTGTTGGGTATCTTATGGCGGCGTTGTTTTTTTTTAAGATAAGAGAAATGAGCCTCGTTTTCGACCTCCTTGATATTTTGTTTGTTTGAGTAAGAAAGAAAGAAATGGAGTAAATGTTTACTCGTTTTCTTTTTGTTGTAAATATTTCTTTTTTTTTTTCTTTTCATACTTGTCTTCTTTCTTTCACCGCCTCATCCGTTTTAGGCTTCAGTTTCTTTCATTTTTCATTTTCCGTTTTCCTTTCTTTTCTTCTAAATTAGTATTGTTCATTCTTTTTTTTTAATTCCTTTCTTCCATTACATTCGTGCTCATTAACGTGACATTGCCTTCATTCTGTTTCTTTCTTCAATTTTGACATAATACCTCTTTCCTCTATCTCCCTTTACCTCTCACTTCATCTCTCTCCTGTTTTTCATTTATCTTTTCTCTCTAGTTCTATTGTATCACTCTTTATTTCTCTCTCTCTCTCACTCTCCTTCTCATTCTTTCTCTCGCTTTCTATTTACTTCCCTTAATATACCACTCTCCCTTTCTCGCCCACCTTTCTAACTCTCTATTCCACTGCCATCCTTTCTGCCTATCCGGTTCCCGATTACTTTTATTCTGTTCCTTTATCTCCAAATATTCTTATCCCTTTCTTTACCTGACTTTCTCTCTCTCTTTCTTTCTCCGTTCTTGCCTTCTTACGTTCGCTATTAAATCTTCTTCGAATAGAGATCCTTTTATCTCACATTTCCTTATTTCTCTTTTTAACTTAATTCCGTTTCCCCTCTTCTCCGATTCACACTCCTTCTATAGTCTTTTGTACAGGAGTAGAGGTTTATCCCTTCTTTCCTGTTTAGGATTGGGTTTCCCGTTCCTTTTAAAGTCTACTTCAAATCCATACTTGTAATGTCTTTGCTTAAACTCAGGAATTTTATTTGCTATTTATTAATTTATTAATTTATTTATTATTCTCAATAGGAGTAGATAGGTTCGCCTTTCGCCCGGTTCACACTCCTCCACACTATTTTGAACAGAAGTAGAGGTTAATCCCTTCTGTACTGTTTAGGATTGGGTTTCCAGTTACTTTTAAAGTCTACTTCAACTCCATACTTGTAATGTCTTTGCCTAAACCCTGGAATTTTATTTGCTATTTATTTATTTATTTATTTATTCATTTATTTATTATTCTCAATAGGAGTACATAGGTTTGCCATTCGCCCGGTTCACACCTCTCCATAATCTTTTGAACAGAAATAGAGGTTAATCCCTTCTGTCCTGTTTAGGATTGGATTTCCAGTTCCTTTTAAAGTCTACTTCAAATCCATACTTGTAATGTCTTTGCCTAAACTCTGGAATTTTATTTGCTATTTATTTATTTATTCATTTATTTATTATTCTCAATAGGAGTAGATAGGTTCAGCTTTCGCCCGGTTCACTCTCCTACCAGGCCTTTTGAACAGGTTTATCACTTGTACCATGTTTAATATTGGATTTCCTGTGTCTACTAAAACTTTTGCTTTCTCTTCCATTCCCAGAACCCCTTGCATCTTAATGGCATTATCTCCTTGCTAGGATGAATTGAGTAAAATCAAAAATGAGTGTCTATCAATAGATTGTTCACTCTCCGTCGTGCGTAGATATATAATAGCTGTCAACTCGTTGGATAAGTATAACCATCAGCCCAGATTTGGGGAATTCAGAGTTTGCCTTTTCCTAGACCACTTGACAATCATGGCAGTAATACTATTTAATCCATAGCTGGGGGGAGAAGTGATGAATTCGTACCTTTCTGAAGGGTATTTTTGCGAAAGTGAATGTAACGAATGACTGGTCCCGAGCCAATAACAATGACATCACGCTCACATTCACAAACATGAAGATGTCATCTTAACAGTATCTGTCTATATTTCTGAGATGAGGTACAAGGTACCATGGTACGGTACCATTAAATAACTATAGAAGTGTTGATATGCCGCTAAGGGAGATCAAAACAAATAAATCCGAACTCCATCGGAAATCAGTTTAATGGGTAACATAACTGTTGAAACTTGACTAATGCATGGAATAATAATGCAACACAAAATGTACTTAGAACAAAATGTATTTGAACAAGAAAATGTACACAATATTTACATATAGTCTTTTGTATATTCCTGGGAAGACCGTTCCTGGAGAATGTGTTGACTAAGTCGCAGTCGGGCAGAGTCTCTAGTTGAATCTCTTGATTCGCCTCTCTGTCTTCCCGGTACCAACCATATTTATATAGTCGGTACTCCACTATGCAAATTAGGTGGATCCTACCACAACAATAACAAAACATTTTTAGAATTATTATGAACAGATCTGCTTGCGGCATTAGACAAGAATTATGGCAAGAACAGTTTGTCGTTCTCCAACTCACTAGAAAAAAGAAATGATATTTTTTATGATGAAAATGTTATCAGAAAAATACAAATACAGAAAGACAAATGCTTATGTTTCACAGAAAGGTTTTTGATAGAGGGTGATACAAAGAGCTGCTTGAAACCTGGGAGAAAGCTTGATTTTCATGGGAAGGGTGTCGGAGTAATCTATAACTTCTACGGAGATCAAAGAGCCTGAAAGTACAGAGAACGAATTCAGTGAATAGAAAATAGAAAGAGAAATAAGACGAAGATGCAGGAATTCAATTATCTGGATTGTGTAGCAACAATATGACGCAGAAATCATCGGAACAACGAAAGATGTCTTTCAGAAACTAAGCAAAGTATTAAGACATCAGGAAAATTCGTTATTAGCAAATAGTGTTGAATTTCTATGTAATATAAAATATCCTATGTGGCAGTAAATTCTTAACAATCTCTTCACAGATGAAAAAGAAACTTGTAGCAACAGCGTTGTTTTTCTGCCGACGATGTCTCAAACCGACAGAACATGTCTTTAGAGAAATAAGAACTACAAGGAACTACTTATACTTACAATCTGAAAGAGGCAGTTGAAATATCAAGAACAAATAATGAGGAAAGAGAGTGTGGGAAATTTGACACTTTCAAGACATAATGAAGCTAAGAGGGGAGAAAGAAGGAAATATATGGACAAAGATGGTAAGATGTCAAAATATATTGAGAGAACGAAAGACAAGAAGTTGGAGAGAGTCACATCCCGAAGAAGTGTAGGGATTCTGTCATTCAGGTTTTCAGTTAAAGTCTTTAGGTAGTAGGTACTAAGAAAAAGATATGGCTTGAAAAAAAACTTTGGTCGTTAGCGAAGGTTCACTGACTGACCGTGCTGTTATTATTGATGATTTGTTTGAAGTTGCTGACACATGTTTCATTCAGTAAGCACTGACGGGGTGGGGAAGCTGTGTAGCCGTGTCTTCTCTCGTGTTTGGACGCCTTGGAGATGGTCGAATCTCTGTTGCTGAAAGTCGAAATCTCTTGGGTTTTATAATAAGTATTTTTTTCCCGAAAGTAGTCTTGAGAAAAATAGGTTTTTCTCTGATTGGTCAAATATTTCACATGGGAATATTAATTAAATTCTAACCAATAGACACTTTGATTTAAACGGTGAGTCTTGTATCGTGGAATATTTTTGGAATGTCTGTAAATATTGTTTGTTATTGGGTATAAAATAAAGGTTGAGTGTGGTTTAATATATTTAAGGCTTATTTTGTTCTACGGCATATCGACCTCAATGGGTTATTTGATGCCGAAAAGATTTTTAGGATAGGTTCGTATGAATAGGAAACTAAAGAGAAAACTAAAAACCTATTTTTCTCAAGACTCTTTGTAAATCTGTTTGTAGATCAGGTTTCATTGATATACGTTTTTTTAAACAGGTTTTGTTGTCAAATGTTTTTTAAGCGTTTCACCCCATGCACCCAAGTGTTTACAGAGAGTGAGAGCAAAAGTAAAGATGCGTGATAGGGGAAAGGATGAAGAGATGGACGGGGAATTGGATCAAGGCATCTGAAGATGTCGATTGACATTGCATTTGAATAATTGAAGATTATAGCTATCAGGGATGCAAGTAAGAGGAAAGGAGTTCCAAACACGGAAAGTGCGAGACATGAAGCTATTGGAGTAGAAGAGACGGCTACATTTAATAGTTTCGGCGGTGAAAGAGTGGAACTGAGATCCCAACCTAGTAGCACGTTTAAATTCATGCAGTTAGGGAACTATCCAAATTAGCTCGTCGGAGCAGTTACCGTGAAATTATTTGTAGAAAAGACAGAGAGAAGCGATGGCACGTCTGTGAGAAAGAGACTGTAGCCGAGATGCCAGATCAGGACCAATCACACTGCATATCGGTCTCTGGATTTTGTGGAAGACCTTGAGACGAACAGAGGGAGCTTCAGACCGTATATGACAGCAGTATTCCATGCAATGTATTGCTCGTGATATTTTTCCAAAAATTATTTTGCTTGTATTTTTATTATAAAATTCTATTTTTATACCTTCATAGTGCTTTGCCTCCATGTTTTAATATGGCAGATATGTGGATACGTAAGTTTGTCGGAAATAGCGTTTATTCCCTATGGAAGCAAAGAAAAGGACGAAAATACACCCGAATATTTCTTTCTCTATTTCCTTTATACTCTTTTTCTCCCGTCGACTTTCTCACTCTATTGGCAATATTTAAACCTTCCTGAACTCAAACAAAAAGGGTGAGTCAAAAGAGCGGTTATTCCCTTGATACGACTATTAAACCGTTTTTTTGACTCCTTGGGTAATGTTTATTTTCAAGATTATGAAAATATAAGTATAATATATTTATTATTTACCATTGTTTATAGAAATACATTTGCAAAGAAACCTTGTTATTCAACACTCATAAGGTGGTTCGAAAGTCTTGTCATCCTCTACCAAAATGAATTGACAACAATAGACGGCCAAGTCGTACAGTAATTTTAAGACATTTTTATGTTTATACATTCTTTTTTATAGATCCAAATATTTAAGTTAATGCTCTGCTTATAATAAACAGTATTAACAACATTTACCGGCCTGAATGTTCGAGAAATTATCTTAAAAAATATGCGTCCTCCAACAGGAATCTAACCTGTATCCTATATGGAACCGTCATATAGCCTGACGTGCTTTTACCGATTGAGCCACAGAAGAGCGTTTTTACTGTTTTTAAACTACAATTTTCCCTGATTATATCACGTACAATTGTATCTGCTCGATGAGTATCCAAATGTAAGCAAATGACGTCACACATTATGAAATGGACAAAGACCTATAATTATTTTAAGACATTTTTATGTTTATACATTCTTTTTTAAAGATAATTTTAAAATAATTACTCTGTCCTGAACATTGTGTTCTACCTGGATTCTATCCTCTTGGAAATGTATGTATGTATATATATATATATATATATATATATATATATATATATATATATATATATATATATATATATATTGACCACTGATATAATATATATATATATATATATATATACATATATATATATATATATATATGTGTGTCTGTGTGTGTGTGTGTGTGTGTGTGTGTGTGTGTGTGTGTGTGTGTGTGCGTGTGTGTGTATTGACCACTATATATTGACTACATATATGATAGGGTGAGAGGAAGAGGAGAGCGAGAAACATATTTGCTTTGTAATTTTCCTAGAAACATTAAAAAATAGTAAATAAAAAACCTGAACTAAGAATACAGTTGCCTGAAACCAAGACACGCTTTTCCAGGATTTCTTTGTCGCCTGGAAGCCTCAGGGAACGGAGAAGTTTCTAAAATAAGAACATGACTAAAACAGACAAATCAGATCGGTTACTTTGACCCGGCCATCACAAAAGATGCTAGTCACGATGTCTCATGGTTGAAATGAACAAAAAGCCGACGATTAAGTCATTCTTCGTCCTTCGTAAATCTCGATTTCCAACCAATACGCAAGTTGAGGCTGGAAGGTTCGCCCACTTTTTTTTTAAAATCAAGTGTTTGGTTATTATAATATTAGGGGGAAATGGATCGAGCCGAAACCTTTTTAGCGCACCCTAATAATATACAGGGTTGGAACAAAAGTGTGTAGCATTTTACAATAAATGGTGTCTTAACGTATGATTTTGTTTCACACGTGACTGACATACATAAGGTTTATAAATATAAGGTTATATTTTAACTTGTCTTTCCATATGATTCACGTATTGACAGGAATATATTTAATGTATTTACTTAAAAGGTGAAAATGAAGGAAAATAAGACGTATTTTCGTCATTTGATCTTTTATTCCTGGTAGTAAATTATCTTTTAACCATGGGTGTAAATAAACTTTTTTACGCAGAGTAAATGAACTTTTATTCCCTGGAGTAAATGATGTTTTATTCCCCGGAGTAAATGATCTTTTATTCCTGGGAGTAAATTATCTTTTAACCATGGGTGTAAATAAACTTTTTTACGAGGAGTAAATGAACTTTTATTCCCTGGAGTAAATGATGTTTTATTTCCCGGAGTAAATGATCTTTTATTTCCAAGAATAAGGGATCTTTTATTCCCGGGTGTAGATGAAACTTTCTTCCGGGAATAAAAGATAATTTAATCTGGGAGGAAAAAGACAACGTTATCCAAACAGTAAAAAAGATGTATCGTCTATGAAGATATTCTCTTAATGAGAAGACCTCCAATAAAAATAAGAACTGGGGTATGGGATACTGAAGCTGCCTAAAGATGGTTGGATGGTGTTGGAACAAAATGGCCCATATGTACCAATATCTAGTTGCTATCTTTGAAATTCACTTAAAAACATTACGGACCTTTGTTCCAACCCAATACATTCATTTTAGGCTGGAAAGATCTGCGGCAGACAGTTGTCAATGGATCGAAACTTTTGGAGTTTCGAGATACATTTAGTTGCCTGCCATATTAGGTTAGATTCTGATTTCAATTTTTTTATCTTCACCGTAATAGAATTTAATAAATAAATAAAACAATTAATAATTAACTATTAAATTACTTGATATGATATCTTGCACAAAATACCTTATTTTTTTAGTCTGGCAGTGAATTAAATAATGATTAAAAAAAGTTCATCGATAAGGATAAAGGAAGTGAAAGCCATGATTCTCATGTTAAATGAAAATATCTGAGGGATGTTACAGAAAATTTTCAGAGAGTTCTTGTCTTGATGATTATCTGCTAAGTGAAGAGGACCTTAGAAGAGATATGTCAAACGATCCTGACAAAGGAGGTTACTGAGTGAAGCCAGGCATTGGCTGCCTGTTAAATTACTTTTTTAGACAATGTTGACAAGACAAACAACGCTATTCCCTATAAGACAATGGTCAACAGCAGCCAAAAGCAGAAAGACCCACAGAGAGTGGACAGAGTGGAACGAGAGATCGCTCGCCCAGATGAGAAAAGGATGATACGTCCGTTAGACTGTTCACTTCCGCTTCATCCCTACATCACTCGTCTACAGGTTACAACCGAATAAACTTTCCTTATTGCAACAATCGGTTTATGGTTTTATTTCGGGGGTAATAATCTGGACCAAAGTTATTTTCAGGGCACAAGCTGCACGTTGAGAACGAACCTGGTGTCTGGTCAGAGCTGCAACGCTACAAAGCCACACTTAACTATCTTCGACACAAGTGATTCAAGAGCTAAAAGACATCTCTTATCTCGTGTTTTAATTATAATGTACTGAAGAGTGTATCACCATCTTTGACAAGTTAGGTGAAAATGTAATATTTTAAACTATTTTTCTGGACTTCTTCATAATTTAATTTCATCTACAAGACGAATTCGTGTCACAAATATGTTTTTGAATTTTTAGCTATACGTTCAACCGATACTTGTAAAATATTGGTTGAGGATGGAGGTTTTGTATCTGTTTATATTTCTGAGATGAGGTATTATGTATACTATTTACATTATTCGGAGTATTGCCCTCATCTTTGTTGCCATATTTTTTAAAACGTTTCAGCCTTTCATTATCTGTCTATATTTCTGAGATGAGGTATTATGTACACTATTTACATTATTCAGACTATTGTCCCAATCTTTGTTGCCATATTTATTACAACGTTACGGCCTTTCAGTATCTGTCTATATTTCTGAGATGAGGTATTATGTACACTATTTACATTATTCGGATTATTGTCCTCATTTTTGTCGTCATATTTATTACAACGTTTCGGCCTTTCAGTATCTGTCTATATTTATGAGATGAGGTATTATGTACACTATTTACATTATTCGCACTATTGTCCTCATCTTTGTTGCCATATTTATTCAGTTCGTCATTCTAACCACCTGAAGAAGGCCGGAGCGTACAACGGCCGAAACGTTGTGATAAACATAGTAACAAAGATGAGGACAATAGTCCGAATAATGTAAATAATGTTGGACGTTTTGTTAGCAAGTCTAAAATTCTAATTGAACAAAACACAGCAAAGTGTTCACTTCTATGTGCTGAGTCCATTCAGGATGTGGGCGATAATGACTCTCCATAACTTCCTCTCCTTTGTAGTTCTTAGTAATGATTTAGGTTTTGTTATCTTTCCTAGCCCCTGCTTTGCCAACCATTTGCACAAGATAGATAGGTTATTCGATACTTTTTATGTCCCTCTTGGTTTCAATATATCCTGTATGTCAGATTCTCCAAACCCATTTTCCTCTTTATGTATTCCAGAAATGCCTATTCTCTCTTTCTGGCGATAAGTATAAGTGTCAATTTTGCTTCCATTTAAAACTTGGTCGTTGCTCAGTCAAGTGGATTGTCATCATCTTTCTGCAGAACTACTTTTCTGTTGCCGCAAGCCTCTATTTTCATCTGTGATTAGGTTGGTCATATAAGAAGACAAATATTATGAAATAGTTCAGTACTCTTTTTTTGTTTCTAAAGAAAATTTCCTGTTTCTTAATATTTTACTTAGCTTTTGTAAGGCATCTTTTTCTGTTACAGTTCTTCGGATTTCGATGTCCCATTTTCCATACTCTGTTAAAACACTTCCTAGATATTTACATTTTTGTACTTGTATGATTGTCGTGTTTGTAATTCGAATGTTGATCTATAGCCATACATTCTATCTTCTTACAATTGATGTTTCCTACCTTCTGTAGTAATACCTGCATTTACCTTTATGTCTCTGCTTAAACATTTGCGTATCTTATGTTGCTAAAACTGTGGCCGCTAATAATGGATCTTTATAGAATTTCCTATTCTCTTGTTTGTTTGTTTTTTTACAGCTTATCACCTTTCTGCATCTTATTTAAAGCCAGAAAATATTTTTTTAGATTGTAAGACCTTTTTGTATATTATAATTATTTACTGGTTCAAATCTTACTAATTATCCATAGCTTCGGTAGTTAGAAGATGTAGATCTATACCTTTCCCAGGGGTATTTGTGCATACGTGGATATAAAGAAACCCGACTGAAATTCGAACTCGGCCCTCCGATTTCCAATTCCCGAACCGCATATCCAAGCTTACAGCACCTCGTATTTCCAAACGGTCACCCATCTAGGTACTGACCACGCTCGACATTGCTTGACTTCGGTGATCGCACGAGAACCGATATTTCAACGTGAAATAAGCCGTAAGTCTTCTTATTTTCTCAGGATCGCTTCAATGTAAAAGATGAAGTCCGGTGAGAAGACACATCCGTGTCTTACGTCCCTGTACCGCTCCAGTAAGTACCTGACTCCTCATGCTATCCTCTACGTTTATAAGAGCCAGATCAGATCTAAAATGGAGTACAGTTGTCATATTTGGGCGTGAGCTCCGCAGAACTCACTCTCCACCCCTGATAGTGTTCAAAAGCCTCTCCGAGTCCTTGTTGGAGAATTATTTTCCACTCTCCAAACTTTCTCTCTCACATGCGGGATGTGGCAAATCTCTCATTGCTCTATAATCACTTCCATCGAAATTGCTTGAACGTAGTACATTCCCTCGTTTCGCCAGTTCTAGCCTTCACCGCTTTGACACGCCAAGGTACTTACATAGTAACAAACAAACAACCCGAATTTCCTCCGCATTCCATCTGTGAGAAGTTCCACTCAAATAACTTTTTCATACGAAACATTGCCCTGTGGAACAGACTCCCAAGAGGATGTTTTCCCGATCACTCCAATCTTGACCTTTTCAAGACTAGAGTTAACCGTTATCTTCCCCTCCTATTCGTATAAACTGCCCCATAACGCAGTGTTTCTCGACCTTTTTTTTTTTTTTTTTTACTTCGGGTTGCACTTGTAGACTAACTAAAAATCTGGGGTGCACTTTAAATTTTAATAAGGAAAAATTAGTCGTTAAATTTGAAATAAGGAAAATGATAAAGTCGTCTCCTGAAATAAGCATTTATTTTTAGGACATTGTATATTTAAGTATGGTTGTGGGGAAACTGTGCTTGATGTCTCTTGGTAACTTTTTGAATGATAGGCCTTATATGTTATGCCTTGAGGAAAGCAAAGAGGAAAGGTTTATCCCCTTCTTATTAAAGATTAATGAATTTAAGATTCAATTTAAAAGATCAAATGACAAAGACTTGCCTTAAACATTGAAGCCATTGATGTCTCTAACTTTTTTTATAAATAATTTTTTTTTAAAATAAAAATAATTAATAAATTACTCTTCGGTTAACATGAGGTACCCCTGGTTACCTTTCCTGGCGCATCAGTGATCCCGGTTGAGAAACGCAGTCTTTTGGTAACTCCCTACTTCGGGTGGCCCACGGGCCTTGTACTGAATGAACCTTACTGTAAAAAAAAAAAAGAAACAAAAAAAGTCGGTTTCTATGTCTGTTTATTTACTAAATTCATTTTCTGTCTGTTGTTTGTTAGTTGGCTTCCTGTGTTAATTCTGGATTTTTCTAATATATTTTCCAAATAAATCAAGTTTACGCAACAGGCCAATGTGTTAAGGTGTTCAATTACGTACTTGTAAAATTAACTCATATATTTTAATATCTGCGTAGATTTGAGAAAGTAATACAAGAACTCTGGAGAGATCAAACAAGTACAAATAATAAACAAATACCTCGTCATATTTGTTTTGATGTGTTCTTCCCACTAACGACGAATTTAAAAGAGGGCGGCACCGAGCATAATTTAAACCTGTTACTGGAATTAATTCAATATTTAAAAAAATTATATTTTTATCAGCGTACATTAACACACCATTATATTATAGTCGATTGAAAGATTGAATTCATATTTTTTCACAAATGAGAGAAATGTCGAGTTCAGTGCACAGAAATTCTGTCATTTTACAAATATAATAACGATTCTTATTATGCTGCCAGGAAGCGTTGAATAAGTAAAAAATGGAAAATTTATTGCACTCTTATTCACTCTCCCGAACTCTAACCTACGGTTGACTATTTGTTAAAGCAAGCCGGCTGGTCCGTTGTGGGCAAGAACTTGAATTAGACATAATTCATTTGAAGAAGCATCCTATGAATATTATGTAGAAGGGGAGGTGACAACTTCCGACGAAGATGGAATAGTGTGATAAAATATATGAATTAAGCGGTCGATAAAGAGAAAATGATCATACTTAGATAGATAGATAGATAGATAGATAGATAGATAGATAGATAGATAGATAGATAGATAATGAGCAGGCAGCGATAGATAGATAGATAGATAGATAGATAGATAGATAGATAGATAGATAGATAGATAGATAGATAATGAGCAGGCAGAGATAGATAGATATGAATTTGAGTGAGATACATAGATAGATAGATAGATAGATAGATAGATAGATAATGAGCAGGTAGCTATAGATAGATAGATAGATAGATATGAATAGAGTGAGATAGATAGATAGATATGAATAGAGTGAGATAGATAGATAGATAGATAGATAGATATGAATAGAGTGAGATAGATAGATAGATAGATAGATAGATAATAATAAGGCAGAGGTAGATAGATAGATAGATAGATAGATAGATAGATAGATAATAAGGCAGAGGTAGATAGATAGATAGATAGATAGATAGATAGATAGATAGATAGATAGATAGATAGATATGAATAGACTGAGATAGTGTTGTGTAGTAAATAATGCACTTCAGTTAAAACAAATGAACTAGGCGAAACGCCTTAAATAAAGAAAAGTACATTTTGCTTTTGTGTACACGATAGCAGCGACAACAAGAAATTAGAAACACGTTTGTTTAACTTATTTTTTTCTGTGTAAAATAGAAAGTATTGTAGGGAAAGAAGGGAAAATATTCTTCCAATATGGAAGAATTATTAGTACAAGTGGTAAAAATACAAGAACAGCAACAGCAGCAACAGCTGTTGTTGTTACTCCAGAAACAACAACGAAATGTAAATTAAATAATTCGGAAGAAAACGAAACATTCGCCAATTTCTTTCACTTCTGCGCGGTGGCAAATGCCATAGCTGAATTTACGTACAATTCAGATCATGGAAATACTTTTTCTGCCTATTTTTGAAGATACAAGCAAATTTTCATAGAAAAATGCAGCGACTGGGAAGACGAGAAATAAAAACACTTTTGTTGAGAAAATTAGCGCCGGTAGAAAATGAAATATACTGTAATTTTGAACAGGAGAAATTTACTTTGAAGTAACAGTAAATATTCTGGCTAAAAGTTTTCGCGATAAAAGTTCGTTATCCAGTACTCGTTGGAAGAGTATGAATCTAGTGACATTGCAAAAACAGTATTCCTATGCCTAGCAAGGCCGGACTTCGACCGTTCTTATTGACATATGTCGGTCAGCGTCAGCCAATGAACACAGGGCTTTTCACGCTCCTTTAATATATGGTGTTAGTTTTATCAGAGATCAGATGTTTGATAAATCAACGATATTCTTGATGTGTTTGTTTTTTCTTCTTAATTCTCGATTACGGTAGTGTTTTTTGTTTTGTGTTTGTTTTTTAAGGTAAATGCTACCATCGTCTATTTCTACACTCACTAAATTCAGAAAAGAAAGATTATATCCGCATATGAGAAAAATAGATAAAAAAATACGAACCAGAAGTGCCTTCTTAGTTATTTTTAACAAAACATGTATCAGAAAGGGATTGATGCCAAAATACACACATATATGTGTATTTTTGAAAGCTTTTTAATTGATTAGTTTCCTTTGTTACTTAATTTTCTTTGCGTGTTTACCACTGGCCAAACCAATCAGAGGTATAATTAATGAAAAGACTAAAGCAAAGGGGAACACTTCTGTTTAACTAACTAAACAGGTTGTAAAATATTTACTGTGCAACTTTTTTTTACAGGATTAACAAAATGAACTGTTTTTGACACAAATAGGTTGCAAGATGTCGGGATTGCTTTTTCAACTGACGAGTTGCAAGAATTTTAATCAGAAAAGAAGGTAATTATGAAGACAAAAAGTAAGGGAAAATCTTTCACAAAACAACAGGTGTTAAAACTTATAGGCGGTAATTTAGTGGTACCTGGGCTTAACGAGAATCAACAGTATCAATCCAAAAACAATCAACATCAATAAAATCCGATATATATATATATATATATATATATATATATATATATATATATATATATGTATTATAATTATTTATTTAAAAATATGATTCCTCCGCTACATAAGAGTTCTCATGTTTCAAAAACAAGAGCTGAAAACTTCAATATAATTATTAGAATTAAATTGAATTAAAATACCAAAGCTCTGTTTCATCTTCAAGCGAAAATTTTAAAATAACTAATCTTGAAATTTACGCGCCTTTATAAGCAGATTCATTATTAAAATTAAATTACTATGGAAACGGCTAGAGCAATTGTTTAAATAATGGGGCGTAAGGGTTAATAATTTCTATCAATATCTCAGTTACTTTCGAAAAGAGTATATGTATCTCTTAATATATATATATATATATATATATATATATATATATATATATATATATATGTATATGTATATATTAAGAGATATATATGCACTTTTGTTTTTTCTTCTACATGCATGTGTTTGATGGTGATATGTGTGTGAGTGCGCGTGTAAGTGTATGTGTGTAAATAGATCTTTGTGGGTGTGGAACAATCACAAATGTGCCTGAGCAGATGTCGGCAACAAGGATCAGTCGGCTACTCTATGATGTTGGCAAACATGGAAATGAGTATCCACAACTAATCAATTAACAAAAAACCTGGTGTTTGATCTCTTAGTCAGATTTGGAGAAGTGAGACGGATCAAAACGTTTTCTTCACACATTTTATATATAAACGGAATATTTGCTGCTCAAATCAGTCAGTTATGTGCCATGCTTTATACACGCTCAGGCGATCATGTATCTTTCGATACATGACTGACAAGGCAGATTCTTCCCCGCAGTAGATTGCCATTTCTGCGGTAGACCAGTTGCCATCCAGGGCTATAGGACCCAGTCTGTTCTGCTACCTACCCATAGTCGGTGGGTGAAGAAGAGGATTCATATCTTTCCCAAGGGTATCAGCACGTAAGTGAATGTAATGGATTTGACTGGAATTCGAACTCGACTCCCCCATTCCTCAATCCGAGCCGCTATCCATTACTCCATCGTGCCTCGTGCTATGCAAATATTCAGATAAATTAGACTATAAAAACATTTATTTGCCCTAAGACATTGTTTTCACTGTCTCTTTCGAAGTAGACACTTGCGTGCTATTTACTGAATACACTCAGAACAATATTCTAGAGAATTCTAGAACACCTTAAATTAAATCTGGAGTATTCCAGAATATTCCAGAAAGCCTCATACAGTATAAAAACAGCTTGAAATAGCCACTCAAGTCTCTAACCAGATGAAAGGGTACAAACACGCATCAGAACCACTTAAGACATCTAGTATTGTCCTCTCAATTGTTAATTAAACTAGCCACATTGTGCATATATATGTTACCTCTTTGGCCAAGCGTACCCTGACGATCCGCGTAGGTGAAACCTAGGTAGGTTTGCCTGGCTCTTTAGGTTCGTAATTACACACACACACACATATATATATATATATATATATATATATATATATATATATATATATATATATATATAATTCCAACCACATCCAAAACTATTAAGGACATGATCAGAACCCTAAATAACCGTAAATATAATAATTCAGAATTTATGTATAAATTGCCAGAACAGCTACTCACAAAACATTGTAGAATTTTCCAGATATTAGAAAAAAAAACAACTTATCTATTAATCCAAAGGGGATCTTACACTTCTTTTGCTATTCCAATGCGCGCTCGGATTTTGGCGTAATATTTTCCGTGATCTGTTAAAACATTTCCCAGATATTTAAACTGCCTTATTATTTTATGTTGACATCTTCAAAATTCGTGACTAGCATCTTGGTTATTTTTTCTCTCGCTGACAACCACTGATGAAAATCTATTTTCCTGAAAAGCTGTTTTAAGAGAAATATTTTTTTGAAATTTAAAACGAATGTTAGATGTTCGACTAATGAATGCCAAATGTTTTCGCACCCGGAAAAAAGGTTAATCTGGCCAATGGCATTGCCGTTGTCTATTTGTGAGTTGGAATTAGGCGTTCTTTCAAGTAGGAAACAGCCAAACATGCAAATTTCAAATTGGAAAACAGAATGTATGGATGTTAGTAAGAGAAAAAACGAAAGATGTTTGGTTTGGTTTGGTTTGTTTTACGGCATATCAACCTCAATGGGTTATTTAATGCCGACAAGATTTTTATTGCGGGTCATATTTTCTTTCTATCTATCTATCTATCTATCTATCTATCTATCTATCTATCTATCTATCTATCTATCTATCTATCTCAGTATATATTGGTTTGGTTTGTTTTATGGCATATCAACCTCAATCGGTTATTTAATGCCGATAAGATTTTTATTGCTGCTAATATTTTTTTTCAAAATATGGATTGCTGGTAAAACTTTTTTTTTCAAAAAAGTATTGCACGTAATGTGATACTATTTGTTGTTGCCGCGGTAAAACGGAAGAAAGTTTTGTTAAAATATAAGAAAGTGTTATATACTGAAAAACATTGAAACGAGAAGGGTTAATACCAAAAACTCATGGGAAGAATTTGAGGATTTAATTCACAGATAAACGGCTTAAATAGCATGTCGAGCAGTTTGAGCAAAATGGGAAATTGACTCAGACTGACGGGGCAATGTTGCTTGACACGCAGCTGCAAATGCGGGCTGGAGAGCGAAAAACTAAATGTTGTAAACTAATTTGGAGCTGAGTATTCCTGGACGGAAGGTGGTCGAGGTAGCAGGCGCAGATAAGACATCAAGGAGGATGGAGGAACCACCCACAATCACTGAAGGGGTCGGTGAGAGATGATAATAATAGAGAGGGTGGTGAGAGGGAATTCCACCAAAGTTATGACGTAAGCCGGAGGGGATTAACCGAAATGCTCCTAACTGGCCATACCCCTATGCCACGTTGGGCGCATGTCCATAAATACGAATGCGCGAAGCGAATTAGGTTGAAGAGAGGTAGAAGAGACGGAGACGAGACTAGAGACAAGAGAAAGGCCCACGTAATTATCTGCCGACGAAAGCCTCCGACTTCAGCCCTGTGCCAAACTTCACCAAATCAGCAAACTAAAGTTTGCCAAGTCAACAACGATAGTATCATTTCTGATTTAGACGCGGGTCGGACTGACAATTATTGCGTATGAAATCTGATATCATTTATTGTACAAAAGACTGCTATAAACAGCATTCACTTTTTGTTCAATTTATTCGAGTGTTATTTTTTTCCTGTATATCTTTGCTCTGCTCGGACCCACCCAACATGAAGAAACCTGCGACGATTTGATCTTGCCTTCCTAATGCTCAAATAGGATAGGGCAGGTTTGAGATCGAAGCGATCTTCATCGATAAACCGCGGTGTTGGAAGTCCTCGACGACCGCGGAGAGTGTTGTATGATTACAGTAATACTTTTTGCAAAAATGTTTTGGTGGCAAAAATGTATTACTGGTAATGATTTTTTTTCTTCAAAATTTCATTGCTGGTAATAATTTTTTTACTAAAGTGTGTTGCTGGTATTAAAACCTATTTTTACACTTTCATAGTGTTTTGACTCCATAACTATTTGCGCATAGCTGGGACCCTGACAAGTGCTATCACTCCAGGACAGCAGTTAAGAGGTGGTTACACGCTCCTCAAAACTCATCAGTTTATTGTCTTACCCAGGACGCGGATGTAGTTTATTTTATTAAGATTTTTATTGCTGTTAATATTTTTTTCCAAAAAGTATTTCTGGTAATATTTTTTCCAAAAATGTATTGCTGGTATTTTTTTCAAAAAAGGTATTACTTGTAAATTTTATCAAAAATGTATTGCTGGTAATATTTTTACAAAAAAAATATTGCTGGTAATAATTGTTTCTTCAAAAATTAATTGCTGGTAATAATTTTTTACAAATATGTATTTTTGGTATTAAAACCTATTTATATACTTTCATAGTGTTTTAACCCCAGTTTGGGGGTTAAGCTATCACCGCGGGTCAGGGTGAACCTGGAACACCAGCAAGAGATGGTTTCACGCTCCTCAAAACCTCCTGATCAGAGGCCTTGCTGTCGGGTATAGTTTATCGTATTACCCAGGACGCGGATGCAGTGTATCGTCATACACAAGACGCGAATGTAGTTATCGTCATACTCAAGGCACTGATGTAGTTTATCGTCATATCCAAGACACGGGTGTAGTTTATACTCATACCCAAAACACGGACGATCAGAGGCCTTGCTGCCGGATGTAGTTTATCGTCATACCCAGGAAAGGCTGAAGATGTGATCTACGAATTGGAGATGTCAAACTCAAATAAGTACGGGAGTTCTTTCTTAAATGGAATCGTTACTCAGACGTTTGTACAGTGAGAACTATGAAACAATTCCCAGATATTTAAACTTCTGTACTTGATCTTGACATTTCCAATTCGTTGATCACATCTTAAGTTTTTTCAATTACTGACGTCCATACATTTTGTTTAAAAATTTGTAATTTGCATGTTGTGCTGCTCATTTTCCTGACAACAATTCATTGTTTTCTTATAACTGATTTTAGTTCGTTCTCTCGTTTTCTTTATGATATTGTCTAAGACGACCTGCTTTTCTCCCGTGTCTGCCATCAACAAAATATCATCTGCCTGCCTTGTTAAGATGGTGTCCACTAATAGAAATTCCTGATAAGGTCTTCGCTGTCCTTCTTCTCCTATGTGCCGTGTCCCTTCGGGAAGTTGATGTCAAACGCTCTCCAGAATTTACCCTCGTTTTCAGCTCTTAATTATTTATTTCTTATTGTTATCTCCCGTAAAACCTGCTCTGACATCCATTTAGTCAAGCTCGTTATGTAGATTATGAGTTGTTTTCCTCTTGCCTTCAATCTGCCCTGCGAGTATTCAATTTTCTAAGCCCACTTTCCTTGTTATGATTCCAAGAAATATCAACTGTCTCTTTCTAGTGTCTTTTTTGTCTTCATTTTCTCGGAAAACTTCATCGTTGAATTGTATAGTCAGCTTGGACCGAAATGGAGGCACGTTTCTATTCGCGGGTGTACTTGTTCATTTTATTTTCCAGACGCGCGTCTACTTGCTCGATCTATTTTCCATTCGCGGTGTACTTGTTCCTTTCATTTTCTTTTACTATGTATAGATAATGAATTGAGCAAGTATACTTGCTCAATTCATTTTCAAATCGTGTATGTACTTGCTCAATTCATTTCCTTCTTTTGTGTGTACATGTACTCAATTCATTTTCTATTTGTCTATGTACTTGTTGAACTTATTTTCCATTCGTGTCTGTACTTGTTCAATTAATTTTCTATTATTATGTTTACTTGCACAATTCATTTTCAAGTCGTGTGTGGTTCCACAATTCATTGTATATGTGTGTGTGTATATGCTCAATCCATTTTCTTCTTTTGGATGTACTTACTCCATTTTCTATTCGTGTGTGTACTTGCTCAATTCATTTATTATTCGTATGTGTACTTGCTCAATTCATTTACTATTCGTATGTCTACTTGCTCAATTCATTTCCATCTCGTGAGTGTACTTGTTAAATTAATTTTCTACTCATTTGTTTACTTGCTCAATTCATTTACTAATTGCGTGTGCTTGCTCAATTCAATGTATATTTCCGTGTGTACTTGCTCAATTCATTTTCTATTCATATGTGTACTTTCTCAATTCATTTCCGTCTCGAGTGTGTACTTGCTAAATTCATTTTCTCCGCGCCTGTGTCCTTGTTCAATTCATTTTCTAGTCGTGTGTTTACTTTCTCAATTCTTTTCCATCACGTGTGTCTACTTGCTAAATTCATTTTTTATTCCTATAAGATCTGTATTCTTCTAACTTAGTTCGAGCTGTAGTTTTCAGAGCAGTTCATCTGAATGTTGGACTTCTGCTAATATTCATCTAAAAAGATTACTCATGTAAAAGTAAAAATAAAAAAATATCTGCTACTGTTAACGATAATGCTAAATCGCTGGGTACCTCTATTACTACTACTACTAAAAATAATACTAATGACTACATTCTCCGCTGCCGTGTGCTCGGCGTTATGACTTAAAAAGACATCAGAGGAGAAGCCATGTTAACATATACTCCACACTACACCGAAAAGAGAAATTTTACTTTTATTTTTCATGTTTGTGAACCATAGGAAAATCTGAATGCAAAAAGTAGTTAACAATGCGCACCCCCCCCCCACTTAAAAAAAAAGAGAGAACATTCTACACTTTCTTTTCAACAAAATCAAAATCACAAACAAAAATGTTTTTTCTTTCCACAAAGTGATATTCTTTGTTAGATAATTCTAGTAAAAAAAAAAATTCTTCCCCGAAAACCGTCTCAGTGGAGGCTTACACAATTTTGAAAATAACGATTTTTCAGTAACCGGAAAGAAAAAAACTTAGCCGACCAAAAGTAGCTAAGGCTATCATTATAGGAGGAATTTTATATAAATATGAAGGTTTATATAATGGCTTTGTAAGCGTAGCTTAGATGTGGTACAAGGCTGAAAGTATGGGTCACCGACAGAGGATCGAACTCGCTATTCAACCGTAACTGATCTAGCGAGACAGGCTTGCAAACCATTGCACCTCCTTCGAAATGCCCGATACAATCAGCGAAGCGTAGCTTAGATGTGGCACAAGGCCGAAATTATGGGCACCCATTGAAAATCGAACTCACTATTTAATTGTAATGGAGTTTAAAGTTTATATGTGTGTCCACTCGAAACACTGAAAATTAATCGAATATATATAAAAATTAATTATCAAACTGTATATGTGTGTATTATCTAAATATTATCTAAACATTATCTAAATATTATCGAAAAATATTATCTAAAAATAAAAATATATAAATAAAATATTATCTAAAAATATTATCTAAATATTATCTAAAATATTATCTAAATATTATCTAAAAATATTATCTAAACATTATCTATATATTATCTAAAATATCATCTAAATACTATCTAAAAATATTATCTAAAAATAAAAATATATAAATAAAATATTATCTAAAAATATTATCTAAATATTATCTAAAAATATTATCTAAATATTATCTAAAAATATTATCTAAAAATAAGAATATATAAATAAAATATTATCTAAAAATATTATCTAAATATTATATAAAAATATTATCAAAACATTATCTAAATATTATCTACAAATATTATCTAAATATTATCTAAAAATATTATCTAAATATTATCTAAAAATATTATCTAAAAATAAAAATATATAAATAAAATATTATCTAAAAATATTATCTAAATATTATCTTAAAATATTATCAAAACATTATCTAAATATTATTTAAAAATATTATCTCAAGATTATCTAAAAATATTATTTAAGAATAAAAATACGAATATATAAAAATAAAAATATTATCTAAAAATATTATCTAAAGATTATCTAAAAATATTATCTAACGATTATCTAAAAATATTATTTAAAAATAAAAATAGGAATATATATAAATAAAAATATTATCTAAAAATATTATATAAATATTATCTAAAAATGTGGCATGAAATATAGTTTTATCATGAATATTTTGCAGCAAGTGTCTCATATGAGGGACAACATATCGGTGTTTTTGTTTTCTGGAGACAAATTCATACATTTATATTGTATCAGAAAAATTTTCTGGGACGACACAATGAAGAAACCTTCTTAGCATATGCTTCCTTCTCTTTTAATAAAAACTTTATGCTTCAAGTAGGAAATATGGTCGAATCGATTACGATAAGGATCATTACGTGTCTTGTTCTCTAAAAGATTCCCCTTTATATAATTTTTATTTAAACATCTTGATTTCAACTGTCTTAGGAGATTTTTTCCGTTTATTTTGTACATTCCTTCAGTTTTCAGGTTGTTATGATTTAATTTGTGAATAAATCCCTTATTTTTCATGAAGTAGCTGTAACGTATTATATCAAATTGAGATTAATTTCTTTTCAAATAAATTAATTATAGGCTTGTTACGTGCATACTTTTCCCAAGGTATGTTTTGTTCTTTACTTGTTGGTTTTTGTGGATTTAGTAAGCTTTTCTCTTCGCATTATATATGAATTAATTAGGAATCCAAAGAAAATGAAAGCCTTTTCAATACATTTTTCCTCGTGTCCATGTCTTCTGGCAAATGCTAAGTCTTCTTAAGCAGAAAGCTATGATTATTTCGTATTTTATTTTTATTTTGCGTAGACATTTATGAGAGCAGTTTTGTTAGTGGATTGTCCGGCTGATATTTAGTTTGGATTACCGTCGATTGACTCTTTGTTCAAGCACCTAGACTGCTTCCTTACAGACAGGAATTTCATGAATTCTGATAAAATTGAAGAAGCTTTCAATGAAAATTCTTTAGAAACGGAATAGACGACTTCCGACCAAGATGATTAAATATATGACTTCATATAAATTCGTTCAATATATTATGCGAATAACTCAGTATTTCTTAACGTTTTCTTCCTTGCGGCCCAATTTTAGTGTCAAAAAAATGTCAGACCCCATAAGCATAGATAGAAAGTTCATGCAACAGAGAGTACAGTTTATTTAAAAAAGCAAAATGTGGAAGAATATATAAATTTTGACTAATGACTAACACTGCTCTTAGTGTTTATATATCAGCATATCAAAATGAACTTCCAAGCATTTTGTTCAAAATGTTCTGTTCAAAGAATTCTCATCATCCGTCTGTAAAGCCAAATCTCTTTCCCTTATCTGTCTGCGTAGAAATTCCCAGCATTCACTGCCATATAGAAGGACAGATATAACATAATAGACCAGCAATAAAAAGGAAAGTTAAAAATGGAGAAAGACCGAACAAATAAGATATAATAAAGAAGTTAAAAGGGGAGGAAGAGAAAGAAAAGTAAGTCGTAAGACGAGCCAATATAATAAATCGTTTTTTGTATATATATATATATATATATATATATATATATATATATATATATATATATATATATATATATATATATTATTGGTTTGTTTTCTTCTCTTCTTCCCAAAAACACTCTGTCTTGGCCGCATGTAGGAAGATCAGTACAACCAAGAATACCCGATCTATAACATCGAATAACTCAAGTGAAGTCTTTGTTGGTGGCTGTTTACTCGGGCAACTTACATCACGCACGTCTTAAAGCTCGTGGCAAATTTTATTATGGGTACGGGCCGAATACTGATCATATTCGGTCGGGTCGCCCATCGAAGAAGTCTGTTGTTTATTTAAACCCGAAACTTCTAACGACATGTGAGCAACAACACTGACGACGCACCTAGATTCGGCACTTAATGGTGTATTTTTAATAAACTTTAGTTCTAACGAAACATTCTATTTTCTTAATATTTTGCTCAGTGAAGGCAAACTTCACTATTTCAATACGTCTTCGGATTGCGAAGCCATATTTTCTGTTAGAGCACTTCCAACGTATTTGAATTTCTATAGATTTTAATATGGGGGCCAAGAAGAAGATTGTGATTTTCAACTCCAAAAACAAAAATGTAGAAGACAACCAGTAATCGCTATCACTGATCTTGACATTAACGATAAACTGGAATTACGAGCGCAAGAGATGGAGCAAAATATTTTCTTTACTCACCCAGTACAAGGCCCAAGAGCCTCACAATGTAGAGAGTTACCGAAGGAAATTTCTGTATAAGCAGTAAAATTAAGAAGCGTAGTTATGACGATATTTTTTAATTACTTGTTTTAACTAATGTTCACCAATAGAAGTCCCAAGGGCCACTCAAAGTCGATGGTTACTGTGTAGAATTGTATTAGCGTAATGAAGGGCAAGATAACAGGAAAGATAATTCTGGAGTTGAAGAGGTCAATGCTTAATTAGCCAATCAAATTTCAGAGTTCAGGTGGAGACGTCAGGATGATACATTAGAAGGAACCAGAAACCAATTTGCATGGACAAAATAACGGTTAACCCCAGATTAGAAGTGATAATTGTATTGGTCGGGAAAGCATCCTCTCGGCTGCCGGTTCCACAAAGTAGTGGTTTGTTGGAAGAAGCTGTTCGAATCGGAATTTCTTATTATTTGGATAGATTAGAGCAGGCGACGACAAAGGTTGGTTCGCAATGCATTGCAAAAAAAAAATCCGAGCTACAAGTTTTCAACCATGAAGCCTTACGTGAAAGCGAAAGTGAAAGTAAGAACTGGACAAATATTGAAGACGGTTGATTCAAGTATCGAATCTTATGGTCGCAATGTTCTAAAAAAGATTTGGTTTTAAGAAAAGTTCTTGTCTGGACTGTATATTACAAACTGAAAAAGGTATGGAGCTCTCAACTCCCCACAAGATTAAAAATCCGATTGTGTCTTGCAACTGTGGAATCTGGCTTGCTCTTTAGAGCAGAGACATGGACTATGAGTAGACCTATGAAGAAACAGCTGCATAGGTGTTGCTCTTGAATACTCAGGATGTTACTTAATGTGTCCTGGAGTAGTCACACATCAAATACTGAACTATATAGTGAACTACCAAAGGCAGCTTCAAAAGTGCAGCAAAGAATGGTGTCTTTTATACATTGTATCAGTTACGATGAAGTTGCCAAGCCAGGAAGGAACGAGAAGAGGAAAAAAGATTGACAATTTGTAGATACACAACTAGAGAACTCACTAATGCATATGTCTTCTTCTTCTTCTTTTTCCTCCTCCTCCTCCTCCTCTTCTTCTTCTTCTTCTTCTTCTTCTTCTGCCAAGCAAAGGAAGGAAGGAAGAAGAGGAAAAAAGATTCACATTTGT
Organism: Acanthosepion esculentum; assembly: GCA_964036315.1. NCBI lineage: Eukaryota > Metazoa > Mollusca > Cephalopoda > Sepiida > Sepiidae > Acanthosepion > Acanthosepion esculentum. The sequence goes on along the minus strand of OZ038505.1, from coordinate 94,847,574 downwards.
AGATACACTACTAGAGAACTCACTAATGCATATGTCTTCTTCTTTTCCTACTCTTCTTCTTCTTCTTCTTCTTCTTCTTCTTCTTCTTCTTCTTCTTCTTCTTCTTCTTCTTCTTCTCCTCCTCCTCCTCCTCCTCCTCTTCTTCTTTACCTCAGGTGTATTTTTTTATAAATTGAACTCATCCCACTAAGACACAAAAAGTCCTTCTTCCTTTATGTGCCCTGTCTCTTCAGGAGGTAAGCGACAATGTCTCTCCACATCTTCCTGTCCCTTGTAGCTATTTGCTGCTTTTCTGTTCTACCATCCATTTAATCAAGTTCAACAATTATGTTACACGGTGATTTCCTCTGTCCCTCTTTCCCTCAATCTGCCCTGCGAGTATCTGGTTTTCCAAGCCCTCTTTCCACATTACCAGCCCCAGAAATTCCATCTGCCTCTTCCTGGTGTTATGTACAACTTTCTTTTTGTTTCTATTTTCACCAAAGCATCGTTCTTGCTCACATGTTTGGTCCATGGTATCCTCAGCATCTTTTCTGTAGAACGGGTGGGAGCGGGAT
>OZ038505.1:94841626-94846817 GCA_964036315.1 Acanthosepion esculentum | reverse complement strand
TAATCATTCTACATTACACAATCTGCACATCCACGCTTACAACACTTGGTATTCCCAAGCCGTTACCCGCCTAGGGACTGACCAGTCTCGATGCTTAACTTCAGTAATCATACGGGAACCGAGGTTTAAATGTAATATGGCTGTAAGGCTTCCAAAGACTTTTAAGATAGCATAACATTATAGTAAAGTATATTAAATATATTAATGACCGAATAATGATGAGATATATTTATATAAATGAAAAGAGCAAATAAATGATATTTGTTTTAAATAATCTCTATGAATCTTGTGATGTATATTTTATATATATTTTTCTAGGACCCTATACATTGCTCGCAGTGTTATATTTACACATGCACTATCTCAGATGTTGTTCAATTTTAACCAGAAATATAGGTTCATAAATAAATATATATATATATATATATATATATATATATATATATATATAGACTGACCAACATTTTCCAGATATAATTTTTCACAAATTTTGGTATGTACCCATTCCGATCGTATTTCAGCAGATAGAAGAACATTGACTAACTATAAATGTATTTAAATATCTGTGTGCATATATATATATATATATATATATATATATATATATAATATATATATATATATATATATATATATATATATATGCATATAAATTCTGGGAGGTACAGAACCGAAAAATAGCCAGGAAAACAAAGAATTTGTTCCTAATAGGCATTATTAGAAATAAAAAAATAAGAGATGAAAACACTAACAAGACAGACCAACCGACATTTTTTTTCGGGAAATTGCGATATTCCGTTAATTTCTTTTTTTTTATACAAATTATTCATTTCATCTTTTAATGTTTTAATTGTATGAAGATTGTATGCCAGAGTAAAAGCTATTTATTATAAATAAATTATTATGTTCCCCGTTGACCTTTATAAACTAGGGAGAGAAACCGGTTGGTCTGTTTTGTTAAACTGAACCCTTTATTTCGGTCACTGGAGTAGATTGTTCTAGTTCCACGTGCCATGTTTAATGTATGTCAGTTAATTCACCTCTCCAAGTTCTCCACTGCCTTAACCGGGTATTGAACTCACACTCTTTGGGTCCTGTCACTGGGTCTAACTAACGCCTTTATCCACTGTGCCATGTGTCTTTGAAGGGTTCAGTTCGACATTCCAACCACCTGAAGAAGGCCGGAGCGTACAACGGCCGAAACGTTGTAATAAATATGGCGACAAAGATGAGGACAATAGTCCGAATAATGTAAATAATGTACATAATACCTCATCTCAGAAATATAAACAGATATTCAAGATTTTCATATCTTTAAATAATCTGAAACGGTAGTTACAAAGACCGAGGAAGGACTCTTTGGATAGCGCGCCAATGAAGCAATTATTTCAGCAAGTTGATATTAATATCTCTGGTTAGTCAACAATTCTGATGGCGAAGTGGCGCGAATGTTGCAATGATTTTAATTGAATTTCCACAGTTTATCCTGCGGTAGCAATACACTAAATGAATATAAACTGTTTGGGAAGGAGAAAAGATCTTAAGATAATCAAAATGTTTTAATTTTATGATTATTCGTTTTCTCCGATAGTGGACGCCATTTTTTATGTCCAGCTTGAGAAAAATGTCTTCCTAAAAATCGTTTTGTTAATTGCTTTTCAACAACTTTAAAAGATTCATGACTTTTGTCTGACAAGATGATGTAAACATGATATTTATAATAAAAGCTGCCTGCGCATTTATCTGGTTGCGACTCCAGATTTGTAAGAAACTGTTTTCGTGTTTATACTTTGCTTTTTTAGAGATTTAAAAGGAAAATAAGAACTGCAGGATTTATGATCTATAAGGCGCTTTTTTTTGCTTCTTTTTCGCTTCTTTTAGTGACTCAGCATCACAGAAAATGGCAGGGATGATACTCGAATAAAAATGAATACAGTTAGAAAAATATCTCACTTGGGCTCAGATTAATCGAACGGAATCGCATAAGTTTGGAGAAATCAATGACCGAATTCATTAAAACTGTAACGGCATACAAGACTAAGCTGAAACAAGTAGCCACATTCATACAAACGCACACATCTATACCCACTGACTGTAACCAGCTGCACCCGAACTACAAACAGGTTGAAAAGTCCATTACAAATACAATTCGTCGTAACATATCACTCAATTGCGCCAGCAAACAACGTCTTCTTCTTCTTCTTCTTCTTCTTCTTCTTCTTCTTCTTCTTCTTCTTCTTCTTCTTCTATCATGCCCCTTCAGAAGGTTGGCGATCATTGCTCTCCTCCATTTCGGCTTGCAGCCATATCCCGTTGCAACACCGGTCCTCGTACGATAACCGCCATGACATATCACTCAATTACCCCAGCAAACATCTTCTTCTACTTCTTCCTCTTCTTCTTCTTCTTTTTCTTCTTCTTCTTCATCTTCTTGTGTTATTCCCCTTCAGGACGTTGGCGATCATTGCTCTCCCCCATTTCGGCTTGCAGCCATATCCCGTTGCAACACCGGTTCTCGTACGATAACCGCCATTACATATCAATCAATTAGTCAGCAAACTTCTTCTTCTTCTTCTTCTTCTTCTTCTTCTTCTTCTTCTTCTTCTTCTTCTTCTTCTTCTTCTTCTACCTCCGCCTTTTCTTCTTTTTCTTCTTCTTCTTCTTCATCTTCTTGTGTTATGTCTTTCATCAGGACGTTGGCGATCATTACTCTCCACCATTTCGTCTTGCAGCCATATCCCGTTGCAACACCGTTTCTCGTACGATAACCGTATTTAAGCAACATCATTACCTAGATTGTTGGTAGCTTAGGAATACCAGGTTCTTTAGGCTTCAATCTACCGGGTATTTAATAGATAACGCCTCGGAATTAGAAACCAGAGAGCCGAGTGCCAATTCCAGTCGCGTTCGTTATATTCATTTACGCACAATTTGTCTTTCCGGCTATATATCTTGCATCATATTTCCATTCTTCAGTTGTATTATCATTGTATCTATATTATTAAAGGTAATGCCACTAAGACTCAAGGTGTTACTGGAAGTGGATGAGAATGAAAAGACTTTAGAAAGAACCGGAAACACAATCCCAAAAAGGAAACAAGGTTTAAGCCATTACCCTTTGCAAATGACTGGGGAGGAGTGTGAACCGGTCGATAAGAAAAACTAAAGAATTATTGGATTTATTTTTAATTTGACATTTTTATTACTTCAAACGTTACCTTCAGTAGATTTCCGTGTTTAATATAAACCTTCTGTAAACTTCTAACTTTCTGTCTTGTTGTAACAATGTGTCTCACAGGTTTCACGTACGATTTCATTTTCAAGTCTTTTTTCACTGAACTTTTTACTTTGGACTGTCACAGCTGAAAACCCTCTATCACATGCCAAACTAATTTGAAATAATGATCCCTGTTCCTGTTGTGACCTCCTGATCCAGTTTTCCTCTCTACTGTTCCCTTTTTTTCAAACTTATTCACCGTTCTCTTGACCGTTCTTGAATGGACTTTGAAGATGGAAGCCAGAATATGAAAGTTGGTATCATTACTGAAGGCCTGAATGATCTATTTTCTCTCATCAATGCTCATTTGGGAAGACAGTGGGTCTGACACAAAACTATTTCAATCTTTTCTATTTCTAGCTGAATAACACAAAGGATTTTTCATTGATTCTTACATCAAATGGTGCCAAGATTGTTAAACATGTTATCTAAAAACCTGGAAGAATGAAACTCAATTAGTTAGTGCTTCTTTTAGATATTCGAGATTTTGTGGGATGACCAATTATGGTGTTACAGGATTTAGACAATTTTTGCTGTTACAACCGGTATATATATATATATATATATATATATATATATATATATATATATATATTTTGCTTTTTAAAATATGATTCCTTCGTTACATAAGAGTTCTCATGTTTCAAAAGCGAGAGCCGAGATCCCTAACATAATTTTTGAATTTTTTTGCCTGGACCCGCTTCCTTGTCAAGCGAGAATTTGGGAATAACCTATATAATATTCCCAAATTCTCGCTTGACAAGGAAGCGGGTCCAGGCACCTTAACTCAACATAACTTCAAAAATTATGTTAGGGGTCTCGGCTCTCGCTTTTGAAACATGAGAACTCTTATGTAGCGAAGGAATCATATTTTTAAAAACAAAAGATATTATAATATAAGCTCTACTTCTGTATGGAGCACTGTCTTTTTTAAAATAAAAGCAAAATACTAAGGAACACCGGATTATCTACCTAACGTGTTCTTTCCTATTTTTCTGCATATATATATATATGTATATATGTATATATATATATATATATATATATATATATATATATTCCTCCTCTCTCTTTTGTTTTTTCCCTCTTTTTTCTCTCTCTCTTTCTTTCTCTTTCCTGCCTTCTATATTTGTGTTGGCTTTGTCGTCATTCCCTTCTTGTTTCTTTCGCTATTTTATTTAAGTTTAAAAATTTCACGCTTCCTTTTTCATTTTATCTTCTAACGCTTTGGTGTTGATAAACCTTGGAAGATTAATGTCTTACCGGAATTAATCTATTACGGGGAGAAATGGCCATACAAATGGGGTATTGAATTTCATTTATATCAAATTTATCTATATATGCTCTGTAATAAATACACTGAGTTCTCTTTGTGGATCTGGTTTAATATTTTATATTATTAGGATTCACTTGGATTAATTACCCACGGATTTTTACAAATATATATATATATATATATATATATATATATATATATAAGTAAAAGTCAAGAGGAAATTTGTAATAGTAGCCGACGCGTTTCGTCCAATATGGACTTTTTCAAGGCAAAAACGAAATGAATTTATTAAACAAAGTAACTAATAATAACACAATAATTTTTTTTTTACTCCTGTGGCAGTGGAGACTTCAGGGGTTATTAGCTCTCGTTCGATGGTATTCCTTCGGACGATTGGCGCGATTGCGTCTCGATTAAGGAACGAGCCTCGCGAAACGGAGTGCCCTTGCAGCGTGTCTCACTGGCGACGGTTCGAGGTAATGCTTTCTCCATCATAGCGGCTGGCAGAGGATATAAAAAATTGTTTATAGTTACGTTGTTCTGGAATTGTCATCAATGGTCGACTGAATTTGCTTTGTTTCAATGACTTTTTTTTGGTTATTATTAATTACTTTATACCCATTATTATTTTTTTTGAA
>OZ038505.1:94814126-94831626 GCA_964036315.1 Acanthosepion esculentum | reverse complement strand
TAAGAACAGAAATTATTAAGGAAAGAGAACAATAGAAGAGTAATCAAGAAGACAGTAGATAACGATTGGCGTTTCATTAAAATTTTTGAAGATCAAAGTTGGCTGGAAAGCATGAAGCCAGAAGAGAGTTCCACAAGTGGGAAGTGCGAGAAAAGAAACTGTTAACATAGAAGTTATGGTTACATCGAGCCAATTCAACTGTAAATTGATAAGAACTTATTGCCAATATAATACTGCGTTTAAATTCATAAAGTCTAGGTACCATGGCAAAAAGCTCATCCGAACGATTACTATAAAATTATTTATAGAAAAGACACATAAGAACTACATTACGGTGGTGGGAGAATAACTGAAGCCGAGAAGCCAGATCAGAACCAATAATATTGCAGATTCTTCTTATTGATTTTATCAAGAATCTCTAAATATTTAGCAGGAGTTCTGAGCCATATGTGGCTGCAATATTCAAAGCATGGAGATATAGATATTTAAGATAAAAGAAAGATTACCATGAAATTATTTATAGAAAAGACACATGAGAACTACATTACGGTGGCTGGAGAGTAACTGAAGCCAAGAAACCAGGCCAGGACCAATAATATTGCCGATTCTTCTTATTGACTTTATCAAGAATCTCTAAATATATAGCAAGAGCTCTGAGCGATATGTGGCTGCAATATTTAAAGCATGGACATATAAATATTTAAAATAGATTCCAGAGAAAAATAAAACTATCTAGCACGACACACTTAAGCAATTTCTTGGCAGCAGACCTAGCAATGCATTCTATATGATCTTTCCACTTCCTGTCAGCCGAGAATGTTAGCCCGAAAAGGTGCAACCTGTCACTTTCCTGGAGGTTAGCATCAGCCATGCTCATAGGAGGCACAAAGGGGTCTCGTATATATGATTAAATAGAGAAAAACATTTTTGTGGGGGGCGCTAAAAGAAATAAGGCAATTCTTCTTCCACTTAACAGCAGGTTGTAGGTCATTTTATGAGATGAACGGTCAAATTGACATTATTGACCTGATCAGACTTACAATCGAGTTACCTAATATAAATTCGATGATCTCTTTCATTTGTATTTCGGCTTTCTACGATAACATTCCTCATGCTTAATCCAAAATAAAATATTAATACGTTTTATTTAATAATCGTCCTGAATTATGTAAATATCCATACTTGCAATTTGTATATACCAAGGAGAAGCCGAAAATTCAAGCGAAAATTTAAAATTATTCGTCTTAAGGAATAAAATGTAATGCTAAGGACGGTAAGTTCTACGTTAAGAATAACTATTCTAGTCGACTCAGCTTTTATTATCAACTCGCCTAGAAGCCGCCCTTCCTATGTATGTAAAAGTTATAAGAATTTAGAAATAATAAAATGATTTTCTCTTTATTCGACACGTTAATTCGACATAATCTTTCTTCGTATACGCAACCCATCTCCGTAGTTTGTTTATATTTATTTTGCGCACAAATTTTCTTTTACAATTAGCATTCTTTATGAGCCCTTCACATAAAGACACTCTTTAAGGACATTAGCGAACCCGAACTATTTAAAATTTCGACTACGTCACAGTATGCATGCCAGAAAAAGAAAAAAAAATATATGAAAAACATACCGTACTCCGTTTAAGTTTTAATTACGGCTTAATTAGACAATATCAAACAGCAATTGCGAATAGTTACTACTTTTTACTTCAGGTTGCTTATGATTCGCCGAGATCAAAAAACGGACGGACGGACGGACACACGTACACTGTGCTTTATTCATATAAATATCCGTACAAATATAAATGATTTACATCTATTCTTGAAGCTACAGGAATGTGGTTCTACTAAAGGATGCTGAGAATACCATGGACTGAACATGTGAGCAACGATGAAGTTCTGGAGACAATGGCAACTAAATATACATTTATACTTAACATCAGGAAGATACAGTTGAAATTTTTGTGACACATCATGAGAAAAGACGGCTTGGAAAATTTGATACTCACAATACAGATTCAATGTAAGAGAGGCAGAGGAAAACAACGCACAACCTATCTGGCGAGCTTGAGTGAATGAAAGATGGAGAGGGTTTGGGTGAGATAACATAAAGGATAGGAAATTGTGGAGAGTCATGATCGCCAAGGCCCTGAAGGGACACAGCACATAGAAGACGAATTGTGAGTAATTTATAAATTAAACATTATCAGAAAAATGTATAATATACATAGTATTCAGAAACATTCACAGTTTTAGGTATCTGGTGCGGTTGCAGAAGCTGTATCTAATAGTCGGGGAGGGGCTATAAAAATATCAAATAAAGTACGGTTGTACATATATAGAGACATAGAAACACACGTACAGATATATGAGATGCATATACAATTACATTCCATTTACACGTGAGAACACGTAAATTCACATTCGAGAGTGTGTTGAAAGGATCTCGTGTGGACCAGTTCCCCGACCCCCCCAATCTGACGAAAAACATAATTTATTATCCTATTGAGGTTAGGTAAGAATTGTTCAGCATCGCCTCGGATAATCACTCAAAATTAGGTAAAAACATAGAACAGTTGTTAGAGAGCTAATTTTGTAAACTAACTCGATACTGTGTTGAATTCAAGGCTCACAAGTGCTTCATTATTCGGTCCTTACGCCAGGCTAAGAAAGATTTGGTAAATAACAATAATCACACAATAAATGCGTATATATATATATATATATATATATATATATATATATATATATATATATATATATATCAGTTTTTTATTCCATATCTATTTACACTTAAGTATAAGCAAACGTATATCCATGTTCATATGCGCACCTAAACCAGTTATATAGAGACGGGTATACATATTTGTGTATGTACTTACATACATACATATGTGTACAACGTCAGAAATATATATATATATATATATATATATATATATATATATATATATATATATATATATATATATATTTGAATCAAAATTCGAAAATTTTTGGCATCGAAATCCAAAAATTTCGCTTGAGGATGAAACAGAGCTTGATACTATAATTCAATTTAATTTTAATAATTATATTGAAGTTTCTGGCTCCTGTTTTTGAAACATGAGAACTCTTATGTAGCGAAGGAATAATATTTTTTTAAAAATAAGTATAATTTAGGCTCTACTTTTGTATTGAGCACTGTTTTTTAAAAATAAAAATACTAAAAAACTTCGGATTATTAACCTAACGAGTTCTATTTTTATATATATTTGCACACAGACACAGACACACACAGACACAGACACACACAGACACACACAGGCACACACACACACATACATATATATATATATATATATATATATATATATATATATATATATATATATATATACTCCAACATTCAAGCATATATTCCGTAAATATGTGATATGCATATATCTTCACTTACTTATATTGCGATTTTTTTTTTACAGCAAGGTTCACTGTGTAAAAGGGGTAGTTTATATGGATAGGAGGGTATGTTCTCGACCAGGAACTGTCGCATGTTCAAGGCGTTGTGAGCAAGTGTATTTTCGTAGCAGCCAAGTTTTGTCCTACCACAACACTCACAAGTATTTAATGTCAAGTCACTACAAATCTCATAAGTGAATTCAATAATTTTATGCACTATTATTATTCATCCCTCATTTTTTTTATCGAGGTCTTTAATTACAAAGACTGCTTTCCTTAAAAACGTTATCTTCCAGATTTACACTGGTGGACCATTTTGTGGCGAAACGCAATTTTTGTTATATATATATATATATATATATATATATATATATATATATATATATATATATATATATATATATATATTTATATATATATGTATGTATGCATTATGAAATGGATTAAGTTCGACAGTTATGTAACAGATATATACGTACATGCAAGTATACACTCCATACCAAATGAGGTAAGCACATTTCATCATATTTTACGCAATAGGCAACAACGATATTCAACACATGCACGAAGTCTGTGTGTAAGCACATTTTAAATAATTGATATTATTCCTTTTTTAGAAAATGTTATATATATATATATATATATATATATATATATATATATATACACACACACACACAATGCGATGGATAAATTGTCGTCAAAATGATGAAAAAAAAATGAAAATACTACTGACATCTCATTTTAACAAATATATTAACCAAATTTACACAAAAATATCTTGAAATAATAAAGAGTAAATTTACTTAATAAAGTCGCAATTGGATTCAACCACGGCATCCAGACGACTTCGGAATCACCTGCAACTCTTCTAGACGGTCTTCTTGTTTGGGGAAGTTGGTGAATGCTCCCATAATCCTTGCCTTCAGTTTATCTTTGGTGTTATAAGGAGTTTTGTTGGTTTCTCGCTCAACTGTGCCCCACACATAATAATGAAGGGGGTTACAGTCTAGGCAGTTAGGCGGCCATATGTAAGAGATGGTGTCGTAGCAAAAATTGTCTGATAGCCATGACTTTGTGTAGCATTGTATAGAGTCCTGTTTCAAAACCCAATTCAGTACTACTTCTTCAAGGCACTTAATTTATACCTCCATATTGAGTTTGAGACCCTGTGGGAAAATGGATGGAGGTATAACGTCGCAACCATTAGTGATCATTCCAGACCCCCTGATGTTGACTGGATATATCATCCAACTCTTTCCGAATCCTCTGCACTCTCCTCTCACCCAAATACTCTGAAATATACGTACTCGAGCATCCGACACGAATGCAAAGTATTACAGCACGCCGTTTCGAAATTTTTTGCTGTGTGAATTGCATCATGGCGCTCTTTTTCTCACGTCGACAAAATCAAAAACAAACAACGCGCATGCGCAAAATAAATTTAAAAAATGGCGTCAATTTACCTATAGCCCCCCTATATATATTAGGTTGGTGCAAAAATAATGTCGTTTTTTGACGTTCAACTTCATGTGAGAAAACGACATTATTTTTGCACCAACCTAATATATATATATATATATATATATATATATATATATATATATATATATATATATATATGTATATATATATATACATGTATATATATATGTGTATATATATATATATATATATATATATATATATATATATATATATATATATATATATATATATATATTCAGATATAACTACAATATAGCTGTAAAAGGACAATTAACGAAAAAAACAAGACTTACGTTAGCCGACGCGTTTCGTCTATTCACGCATTTTACGAAGGTAAATATGTTGTTAGTTTTTCAAAATATTTAAATAGAACAGACGCTCATCAGATTAAATGAAAAGTTTAGGTCAATTATGGAGGATGCTAAGTGACATAATTTAATATCTAATAAACTCAAGTGAGTGAATGATGTAAATTTCGTTTTGTTTTTATATATTCAGCGACTCTCCAAATAACGACTTAACAATAACATATTAATTGAACCCCGGACTTACGACCATCTATAAACTTTCGTAACTTATAAAATAAAGACCAATAGGTCGGTATTGTCCGTTGTACAAAATCCTGGATCGTAATTGTTTACGCTTTCTTCGAAATGAATCAAAATAATAAAATAAAACAATAAAGAAAAAAAGTTTTAAAATTATTTGTACTGGATTTCAGTAAGCGACAAGTACAGAATTTTGAGCTAATTTATTACTTTTTATGTTTACTGTCTAGAAAATGTTCGTACTTTAGTTTAAAGATTTGAAAATGAATTAGAAATATTATAAATGCTGCAAAGTGACAATTAAATCTATCAGAAACTGCATGTTTAGTACTCGTGAAATAGCTATCAGGTATAACTTCTCACTTAATAACTAGCTCATTTAGCGACGAGTTCGTGTAAACGGAGGCCGGTCGTTAAGTGAGGAAGTGCTGTATTTCTATATTTTACCGTATACTGTTATCAGTGGCAACGCGTGGGTTATCAGCACGTCGAGCAAAGCAAGTTTTGTGCCAAATAACCCATTACCACTACTATACAATACCCCAATGTTAACCCTGCCCCTAAGCACATGTAGTGTATTTTAAGAAAATTCAGCTGTAAGTAAAGTATTTTAATTTCAATACACTTAAATTTATTTGAAATCTTGGTTTTAATTAGTGCAGATTTTTTCCCCAAAGCGAAAGTCTTGTCACCCAATACGGAAAAAGTAATGAGAACAAGAGAAGAACAAGTATTACAGTCATACAAAGCACATCTACTGGATTCAGTTTATTCACTTTCATTGACGCTGTCACACATCGAGAAGGTCTGTATGAACACCATTATTTTCATGACACAAAATGATGCGACGCCATTTCCTGTGGGATATTTTACAAAGCTGTTGTGCTTTGTTGATTGTTGAAAAGGCTCTCTGAACGGCGTCCTTCAGTTGATGAGTATCCTGGTATCGTTCGTGTGAAACTCTCTCCTTGGTAATAACCCCACAGAGCGTTGAAATAGAAAATTATATTATATAGGGGTGACAAGACTTACCGACCACTCGTTACATTGGAAATCTCTATCACTTAACAGTATTGCTAGGTTACTTGGTTACTCTTGATTTAATGTACTTCAGTGATACATTTTGATTTATTCAAGCTTTGAAATTTTGTCCCCAAGAATTTAGCGCCCTGGATGTGTAGGCAGTATAATGGCTAGCGGTTTGGAACAAGAAAGTGAGTTCGTTATATATATATTTCGCACTATAACCTTCGGAAAAGGTATGAATACATCTCTTCTCACCCAACCTATGATATTTAATCCATAGAACAGACTAGCCCTCTAGCCGTCGTTGACAACCTCTCTAGAAGAAGGAAAACGCTAATTCAAAAGTTTATAAACCTAAACCTTATTTTTTTCTTTTTTTTAAGCTTTTAGCACGCAAGGGGTTACAGAAGGTTTGGAGGAAGAGCAGGTAGGAGTGGTAAAGGAGAGGATGTGAAGAAAGATAGTGGATCGGTCAAGGTTTGGAGCGAGAGCAGATAGGAATGAAAGGGGAAAGGATGTGGAGAAGGGAAGTGGATAGATCAAGGCAACTGGAGATGTCGATTGACGTTACACTTAAATAGTTGGAGATTATATTTGCCAGGGAAACAGGAATAAGGAAGGGAGTTCCACAGGCGAGATGTGCGAGACATGAAGCTATTAGAGTAGAAAAGCCGTCTACATCTAACAGTTTCAACGGTGAAGGGGTGGGAACGGGATGCCAGTCTCGTAGGACGCTTAAATTCATGAGGCCTGGGAACCAGCGAAAGATTGTCAGACAAGGTGTGAGGATATTACGAAAGCACAAATGTATGATTTCAACAGCTACGAGTGATCCCAGTGAAGGGCGATTATCCATAAAGCTGTTGAAATCATCCGGCATTGGATCCCAAGCAAGGTGTCAAGTATTTCGCCACCAGGGTTAACTGCCTGGTACCTCCATCTATGTCACGCCACTTATTATTATTATTATTATTATTATTATTATTATGATTATTATTATTATCATTATTATTATTATTATTTATTTCCTTTGATATCTGGCGTTTACACATTTTTTTCCGGGTTCCGCCCAGGGACCTATGGTTAGAAATGGCATCATGACACTTTCCACTGCAAAAAAAAATAAAAAAATAATTACATAGATAAAGCCCTTCGTAAAGTGTGGGCTGTACTTGTCAGAACAATTTTTTGTATCTCTTTGAGGCATTGACTTCCAGGGATCCCTTCAATCAGCCTACTGGAATCTTTTCCAACCAGTCCAAGGGCTCCAACTACAACAGGAATTGTTGATGTTCCCATGTGCCACATTTTTGAGATTTCTATTTCAAGGTCCTTGTATTTTGACAGTTTTTCGAATATCTTCAAAGACACATTGCAGTCTGCAGGGACTGCCATATCAATAAGGAGGCACTTATTTTGTTTGTGATCTTTAATAACAATGTCTTGGCGGTTGGCTTTGATTGTTCTGTCAGTGTGTATTGTGTAGTCCCATAGAATTGTAACAGGTCCTATCTCCGTAACCGGGTCAGGGTGGTGTTCGTACCAATTTCTTCCAGTTTCCTTCCCATAGGAGTTGCAAACTTTCCAGTGCAGATATTGGCCCACTCTGTCATGCCGGGTTTTATATTCAGTGGGTGCCAATATCGTGCAACCTGATATAAGATGATCAATTGTTTCTGGATATTTGTCACAGAATCTGCATCTTGGGCTAACACGGTATTTTAGTATATGTGCTTGATAATTCCTAGTTCACAAGCTTTGGTTTTGTGCAGCAATGATAAAACCCTCAGTTTCACCTTTCAACCCTGCACTACGACGTAGCCACTGATGGGTGCGGTTTTTGTCTACGTCTGCTTGTTTGGTACGGGCAGAGTATTGGCCATGGAGCGGTTTATTTTGCCATTGTTTCTTTATCTGGTCGGTCGCATTTCTCTTTGCATTCTTTTTTAAGTTTTTTGCAGCTTCAGCCGGTGTACAGTGATGTATTTGCATTTCTGTGCCCATTTGAAGCTCCTTTTTGAATTTTTCGGCTTCCTTTATTACAGAGTAAAGACACTTACTACTTTCATGTTCCTTGACACATACCATCATCCAGTCTTCTGTATTTTCCAAGTATCTTTGGAGGCCAATTGTTGTACTTTTGTAGGATAGTTCTAGTTGAACTAGACCTCTGCCTCCTTCGGATCTGGGCACATACAGGCGATCAACATCAGCTTTGGGATGATGCATGCGGTAGCAAGTGAGGAGCTTTCTCGTTTTGGCGTCCATTCGCTTAATTTCAGCTATGGTCCAGTTAAGTACATTAAAGCAGTATTGCACCACAGGAACAGCTAAGGTGTTTATAGCTGATATTCGTTTTTTTGAGTTTAGCTCGGTATTTAGTACCAGGCGTACACGCCTGTAGTACTCCTTTCTTACCTTCTCTTTCATTTGGGAGTGTTGTATGCCATCTCCTTCACTAATTCCTAGGTACTTATAAGCTTTTATTATTATTATTATTATTATCATGATTATTATTATTATTATTATTATTAGAACGTTATGGACGCAACAGATTTCGTTGCTCTCGTGAAAACGTTGATGAAAAAATGTACGTTTTTTAGTTACTTTTATTCTAGTGTAATTTTATAAGAGTACAAATATTTTTATACTGTTACTATATATGTATAATATGTATATATAATTGTGTCTATATAGTATTTATATTTCGTATATGCTTTTGTAAATACATTTCCCCTACGAATTTGGCAATAACAACACAAACAATAAGCAAATATCCACAAATCGCATGTAAAAGTTAGTCAGTAAACGTCTCTGTTCGTACTTCAGTCTTCTTTTCGATGAAGATGTTTATTCAATATAACGGGGCCCCGTCTGAGTTAGAATCCGGCATTATTATTTACTTAAATTCATCCGCTGAATATCTAAGTCTTCTATCTAAATAAACTGTAAATTATTCACTCAGTGGTCGTCAGCAAAAGAGGCAACCCAAATTTGAAGTTACATATTGGGACCGTTAGAATCAAACAGGTACAGAAATACAACTATAACAGACGAAGAAAAATGCGGCACAGAAGTCTGGGTGCGCATAGATATAGCTAGGGATGTCTTCCGAAACTAAACAGAAACACGGCGCATGGGTGCCACTCGCATTGACCGAGAGAAAGAAACTCCAGCGCTCCTCCACTGTCGTCAGTTTAATCGCGTCCAATTGGTTCTCATCAAAATGAATTGGTCGGCCAGAGCGCGGACAGTCTGTGAGTTTGAACTTCCCCTAATTAAAACGGTAAAAATCGTTTCTGCGCCATTCTGTCGGAAATGAAGTCATCCTCATAGAGAATAAATATCTCTAGAAGCTTTGTGACTTTGATTAAAAGCAAAGAGACAGTATTGAACATGATCGTACTTGTCTGCTTGGCATTCCATCTCTAAAGAGTGTTTAATCTGAAAAAAAAATTCAATAAGGTTAAACAACAGTTTCACAGGATGACCAGAGTTACTAAGAAGCAAAATTGCTACGCAAAATTACTATACGAGATCATTTGCAGAACATCAGAAAAAAAACCAACGAATGTATGTGACAACCTAATATGTTGTGAAGATTATGTCCGTCTAAATAAATAAACGGCAAATTCTGTCTGTCTGTCAGTCTGTGTGTCTGAAACTCCTCTAACGCGGGACACACTTGTTCTGAATATACATTATACCTTTTTGGAATCAAGATGATCCCCGGATTGAAAATCTGCTCTTCCTTTGGTGCTTGAACATCCAACATTGGGATTTATGTATGGATGACGGGAGAATAGTTAAAAATTCTAATTTTAAAATAACTAAAAAAAAATAGTGATTTTAAATGTGTTTAATTTATATTAAGATTAAAGTAAGACAAAAACTTTTTGAATTTTTTTTTGTTTGAAATTCAGTTTAAAATATCTCCAAAACTTTATTAATTGAGGAAATCAATTTTATTTCTTCAAAATGCCAAGGAATCAGAATTTAATGAAATATTTCTTGATGTCAGGTTTTCAAGTTCCCCAGATTTTGTGATTTGAAGAACGCAACTCAACTGAAGTTCCACGGAGTTTGTAATTTGAAGAAATCAGTTTTTGGCCTGAACTGGAATTTCGGACTTTTGGCCCATATGTGTCTTTTTGGTTGGAACTGGACTTATAGTCCGAATCAGAGTTAGTGAGGCTTCCATGGAGTGAATTGAAGAATTCAAAGTTATTTCTTCAAAACTACCATTGCTGTTTTCTAATCTGGACCAGAGTAGAGTTTAAGCTAGATCTAAATAAAGCAAAACAGTTATTTTATTGTTTCATCACAAGCAAGCCGAAAAAGCCACTAAGAAAGAGGGGAAACAGTTTGAGAAAATCATTAATACGCAGAGAGGATAATAAAAGATCAGGATTCAAAGAGAAAAAAGACGACGATTGACCGAAAAACCATAACCAGAATAAATAAACAGTACCAAAAAATAGCCAAGCACAGTCTAATAATTCCGAATCTTAAAATCCCGAAACTCAAAATCCAAGAAATTAAAAAACCCGAAATTTGAAATCCTGAATGTATCAAAATCCCAAAAGATCAGAAATCCGAAATTTAAAATCCGGAAAGATCAGAATCCCGAAAAATAATCTTCGGGAAAAATTGAAAAAGAAAAATGTTAGAAATACCTTTATTTCTAAACATTTACAAAATAGCGTTTAAACAAGGTTTATACATTTAAAACATTCAAGATACATTAACACTAGGATGGTCAGCTACTTTGATATATATATATATGTTTTCGACACCTTATGATTGTTTTTTTAATATTTGGCATGAAAATAATCATATATGGTTAATGAAATTACTCATATGTTTGCAATACATAGTTTATTAAAGAATATTACTATTACACAACATTAGACATCATTTTGAAGTAGGCTATAACATTCTTTCTACAATCCTGTAGGACCAACTATTTAGCAATATCTTAGATTCCACAATCTTTATATGTTACTAACAGTACTCTAGTTTTATCCTCTGCACATTTGCCGTGTTATGATATTATTTAAATGCATTTAACCTATAAATAGCCTAGGTGTCAAAAACGACACCTCAGACATTCAAGGTAAAACCTCAAATATCAGCTATTCCACTGAATATTTTTAAAGAATTAAGTCTGTTAAGCATCTTTGCTAAAATTCAATAATTGTCCATAAGCCTCAGCATCGAACCAAAACTAGTTATTCCATAGTAATTTGTTGAAAATTTGAAGGTGTCGAAAACGACACCTCGGCCATCCCAGTGTTAAAAAATATAAAACCAGAATCTATGAATAATTTATAATGAATTATTATGAGCAAGAACCCTAAGATAGTCTATAAGATCTGGTCGGTTTTCACGATCGTTAACTATATTTTCCAGCCTTTCATCACGATAAAACACATTTTCTTATAGACAAGACTTTCCGCGGAGAATGCGTTCACATTCGTTTTCTACGTGCTGCTGCTCTTTTTCAAACTCTCCAATAATGCGACAAACACCGACATGAGCATTGCCTACTAAATTTTCCCATCACCTATGCCAGATTCTGATTTTATATTTTTATTTTTTAATTCTAAATGTTGGGATTCTGATCTTTCGGGATTTTATAAATTCGGGATTTTGACATTCCGGATTTTAAGGTTCGGGATTATATATACCGACTTATCACGGAATGTTCTTAAAACGTTGAAGACGCATTGTATTTTTCTTGGAGGATATGTCACATTCTGACAACGTTACTATAACGCTGCTATCAACTATTTTCCTGATCCCAAATAAAACGCTCATGGTGACATTGTGACGTGCTGTGACATAAAAGTTCCGTACGAATCAATTATATTACCAAAATATTTTTTCATTACTTAAGAATACATATTGAAAACATACAATTTTTTTTTCGTATTTTTTAATTAAAAATCACTAACTTAAATAAATGCACATTCTAATACCTTCCTAAAATTTCTAATCCATTTTCTGTCAATGTAATGTTAACAAGCAACGTATTTGCAGCATTAAAAGGTAACATTGCAGATGCATTGTGGGAAGCCAACAAATAAAGGTCACTTAACACCGGGTAGAGACAGAATTTCTAGGACACGTCATGAAGAAAGAGGGCTTGGAAAATTTGATACTCTCTGGGCGTATTGGAAACAAGATGGGCAGAGAAAAAACAATACAAAAACTAACCTAACGAGCTTGAGTAAATGGATGGCCGAACAGGGTCTAGACGAGATAACAAAAAGAAAAAGTACATTAAGAGCTATAAAGGAGAGAACATTGTGGAAAGCCATGATTAACGCCCTGAAGAATATGTTCGCTGGGATATATATTTAAATTTAAATATTTTTCTTTTCTATGAAATACAACCGTATATATAAAATATAATGTAATATTTTCGTTTTACATACTAATAACAACACATTATCTCATACGTAAAGCCATTGTTTATTCAATCCTGGACTTCATCAATAAATATCGGCGAGTAGGTGTGTGATTTTAGGGACTTTCTCCGTACGTGTATTCTTCATCTCGCGAGGATGTGACAGACTCTCTCATTATTCTCCCTTGATTGTTTACTTATATATATTTCTTTAATCGATTGTCCAACACGTGTAGATCCGAAACGCAGCGACATCACAACTTGTTTAAATGTCGATTCAGCCACTGGTATGAAACTGCACCTGGTGGCTAGGGTGATAACTTTCAGGTTAACCTGTTGAAGCATCTGGCTTCACTGATGCTCTAAGTGCAAAGTCTGTTTTAGTATATCTTTAAGGCGAGCACAGTATATATTGGTGGCCACGACAGATCGAGTATTACGAATATCCCATATTGAAATTAAATCTGATTCAGACTCTCTGGTATTTTTAGGCTTGAGTCATGATACTACATTGTCATTTACAAGCACAACACGGGCGAAAACAATCGAGAGTGAAATCTATCCGCAGAGATTAAATAAAGGGTTCATTTCGAAATTTCCCGAAGGTTGACCGGATCGATGTACACCTGATGATGACCGGAGTGCACAACGACCGGAATTTTTGTATAGCCTTCGATAACGTTTCTGTATTTCTCATGTGGTATTATCAACTATTCTTCCATGCAGAATTATTCAGTATCAGTCAGATTCGGTGGATTCGATTTATGAACAGCAGTCTTTAATTCATGCCACAAATATAATTTGATATAGCATTTATATATCTTGGAAGCGTTTTCACAGAGGGCGGAAAAGGTGACGCTGAAATCCGAAGGCACATTAGGATAGCGAAAAATGCCTTCCAAAAGCTAAGCAAAGTATTAAAAAACAGGAACATTCCGTTAGAAAGAAAGAAAAGATTTATGTAATGTTAAATGTTACGTAATTTCACTCCTACTCTATGGCAGTGAATACTGGAAAATCTCACAGATGGAATAGAAACGAAGCAACAGAAATGTGGTTCTACAGAATGATTCTGAGAATGACATGGACTGAGCATGTGAGCAACGATGAAGTTTTAGAGAAAAACGGACGCTTATACTTAACATCAGAAAGAGACATTTTAAATTTCTAGGGTACATCTATTCCTGTGTAGGAAAGAGAGGTTGGAAAATTTGCAACAAGATCCGGATCTTCAACACCAACGTCAAGTCGGTTCTACTTTACGGCTCAGAAACCTGGCGGGTAACCAAGACCAACACCCACAATCTCCAGACATTTACCAACCAATGTCTCAGGAACAACCTCAATATCACGTGGCCGGAAGTCGACTCCAACGACCAACTGAAGGGCAGGACCAGACAAGCCCCAATCGAGATTGACATCAAAAAATGGGAATGGGGATGGATCGGCCACACACTCCGCAAGCCTGCTTCTAGGGTCACTAGGCAGGACCTTGACTGGAATCAACAAGGGAAGCGAAAAGTGGGTCGACCAAAACAGACTTGCCGTAGAAGTATTCACGCAGAGGGGAAGGCACGACATGGGGCGAGCTTAAGAGGATCGCCTGGGACCGCGTCTGTTGGAGAGGTGTTGTTGCGGCCCTATGTTGCCCAAAGAATCAAGAAGCTATATATATATATATATCAAGAAGCTATATATATATATATATATATATATATATATATATATATATATATATATATATATGCGCGTTGGGGAGTAGAGAAATGCGATAAATTTCTGAGCAAAAGACGCCTACATAACCAGAACATCCCGACCTGAAAACGCCTCCCTGACACACAAAGGTGAAATGCGTTGTTATTAAAAAGCTTTTCCACTTTTGTATCATTTCTCCACTTCTATATGGAATCTATATCCTATTAAAACTCATGTATATATATATATATATATATATATATATATATATATATATATATATATATATATATATATATCATACAAAATTTATTAAGGGCTACAAAGTACATGAGATTCTGGATATTCAACGTTCTGAAGGGACACGGTACATAGAAGAAGAGTTAGAAGAAGAAAACGGGAACATTTTGTTAGAAACAAAGAAAAGATTAGTGAACTGTTATCTATTATCAGTCCTTCTATATTACAGTGAATGCTATACAATCTTCTCACAGATGAAGAAAAGTCTTGAAGTAATAGAAATGTTATTCTATAAAAGTATGCTGAGATTACTAAATAATGAGCATGAGAGAAATAAGGAACTTTTAAAGAAATTGGATGCAAAAAAGACACCTAATAAGGAAAGAAGGCTTAGAAAATCTGACATTCAAAGGACATATTTCGTCCTGGGTATGACGATTAACTATATCCGCCAGCAAGACCTCTGATCGGGAGGATTTGATGGTCGTGGAACCAATTCTTAATTACTGTTGTTCCCAGGTCCATCCTGACCCGGTGTTGTAGCAACTGTTAGCTATGTGCAAATAGTTAACCCCTAAACTGGGGCCAAAACACCATGAAAGTATAAAAATACATTTTTATAGTAAACAGTACCATCCACACATTTTCATAGCAAATAAACATGCCAGCGATATATTTTTGTAAATAAACAAAAATATTACCAGCAATTATAAAAGAAATTACTAATGCTCCCAAGGAATTTAAATTTCGGCATTAAATGGCCCATGAGGATTTGATATGCCGCTAAACAAACAGGATATATTTGAAACAAGAGAGAGAGGGGCGGTAAACTACTCATAACTTGCAAGTGAGCTTGTGTAAATGGTTAGAAGAACAGATATAGGAAATAGACATTAAGAGGTGTAAAAGAGAGAAAATTGTTGAGAGCCATAATCGCTCACGTCCTGAAGGGACACGGCAGATAGGAGAAGAATTTTTGAAGTATTTTGGGAAGATGAATCTCCTCCCAAATTTGCCATGCACAGAATGGGCTGATATTTTAGCAAACCCTTTTCCCTTTAACCCTGGTCAATGTCTCAGTATCTACTTCACTGCTTAAAAACAGCGATACCCACACTATATATGCAAGGTTTATAGCAACACTATATACCGGGTGTAACAGCAAAATTGTTCAAATCGTGTAACAGCATGACATAATTATCCATCCCACAAAATGTTTAATATATAAAAAAACCCACAAAACTAATTGAATTTCTTTTTTCCAGGTTTTCAGATAAGACGTTGAGACAACTTGATACCATCTGTCGTAAGAATCACTGAAAAACCCTTCGAGTCATTCAGCAAGAAAGAGAATAGGTTAAAATCGTTTTGTGTTAGTCCCACTCTCTTCCAAACTTCAGTAATGGTACCAAGATTCATACCCTGGCTTCCATCTTCAAAGTCCATTTAAGAACCATCAAGAGAATGGTGAATAAAGAGGGAATACTACAGAGGAA
The DNA here is from genome assembly GCA_964036315.1 of Acanthosepion esculentum. Classification (NCBI taxonomy): domain Eukaryota; kingdom Metazoa; phylum Mollusca; class Cephalopoda; order Sepiida; family Sepiidae; genus Acanthosepion; species Acanthosepion esculentum. Next base: position 94,815,287 of record OZ038505.1, on the reverse strand, counting down.
AACTGAATCAGGAGGTCACAACAGCAAGCGGGATCATCATTTCAACTTAGAACTAAATACATTCTTATTTTTCAAAGTAGAGTCCAATAGTGTTATGAAAACCTCGGAGAATTCCAGTAAGATATCTTTAATCACTTCTAAGATACAACGGTTCAAAGCTTAATCCTAAAATTGAACAATTTTGCTGTTACAAAAGTATATAAGATACGTAAATATCCAAAACCAAGCACAATATGTGTCTCATATCTGCCAACTTAGTGTTAGAGATTTTCAGTTTTTCTAGTTTAAACAACCATATCCGTTCATATAATCTAGTGCACTGATCGATATCTCAATATCTACGGCACGTAAACTGATATGTCCTCCACAACACTTTTTTTGCCAGCGATAGTATTTTTTATTACGCCGTTTGTCGTGTTCTTTTATTTACAAATTTAACCTTGCTGGATATGCTACAAAAAGTTCAATTCTGACGTCTGACCTAATAATCAGTCGACTGATCCCAAAAGTTACCGAATACTAAACGAGTCTTTTTCCTGGTTTTCTGCAATAGTGACTTCTTTTTTTAGTGTGTGTGTGTGTGTGTGTGTGTGTGTGTGTGTGTGTGTGTGTGTGTGTGTGTGTGCGTGTGCGTGTGTGTGTGTGTGTGTGCGTGTGCGTGTGTGTGTGTGTGTGTGTGCGCGTGTGTCTGTGTGTGTGTGTGTGTGTGAACCGTCCGTGAAATGTTTGTCAGTTCAATATTTAGCAAAATGTGTCATCTTTTCCAATATCCTTCCGAAACTTTCTTCATAATTGAAGTCACCATTTTTGCTGAGATCTTCCTTGAGCCTCCCTACATTTCAAATGCTAAGACGCTACCAATTTCTTTCCAGTTTCGAACGGACTTTCGAAATGTTCAACCAAGATGAGAACCAAGAAACGTACACATCATTCAATATATTTACCAGTTCCGCGTTTCTTACTTTATTTTTCCCTCAATACAATACCCAAGAGCCAAGAATGTTACTGATTAGGTTTGTTTTATGGACGAAAAAATTGTAGATTACGAAGATATGTAAGTTGACCCTAGACTTGAAGAGGTTAAGATGTTAGTGGCCGGGGAAGCATTGTCAGTAAGCAGCGTCTCTTGGAATGTGAGTTGTCCGAATGTGAGTTGTCACA
>OZ038505.1:94799126-94809126 GCA_964036315.1 Acanthosepion esculentum | reverse complement strand
TACAATTGAACATATTAGATCTATCACTGATATTGAGCTATTGAGCGCTTTCCACTGAGTACTGCTCATACAAAATAATACACACACACACACACGCATATATATAATGACACTTTGAAACATCTTTTATATATACATACACACATATATATATATATATTGTCCGATGTTTTTCGACGAGTCCAGTTTGTTGGTGGTCATGGCTCTCCACGATTCCCTGTGCTTTGTAACTCTTAATAATGTTTGTCTTTTTGTCATCCCTCCCAAACCCTGCTCCGACATCCATTGGCTAAAGCTCGCAATATAGGTTGTGCGTTGCTTACCTCTGGCCCTCTTGCTTTCAATTGGTCCTGTGAGTATCAGATTTTACAAGCCCTCTTTCCTCATTATGGTCCCCAGAAATTTAAACTGTCTCTTACTGAGTATCCGTTTTGGTGCCATTGTCTCTAGAACTGTCGTTACTCTCATCTTCTGCCTATAGTGTTCTGAGTATCTATCTGAAGAACCAGATTTCTGTTGCTTCAAATCTCTTCTTACTCGGTGAGATTGTCCAGAATTCACTGCCATAAAAGAGGACTGATACTACATGACATTTCAGTGATTTTAGTTAAGAAAAAAAATACTACAAAAAGCGTTGACTTGTAAGAAACACTTTGCGCGAGAGATCAAAGTCTGCTAAATATATACGAGCTTTTTGTACGCACTTAACTCATTCTAATAGCAAACAAGATGAAATTAGCATAAGAAGGTTGTTATTTTGAAAACGAGATACCAGCAGTTCGGAAATGTCATTTCACTTCAGAGCATTAGTCCAAATGGTATACACTCTTATAACAAGAAGCATCTGTTTGCCTGTCTCGCAAAGCGTTCAGATTGAATTAATCTTTCGTTGTTTACTCTATAAACCATACCACGCGTCAATGTTTGGACAAAGTGGCAAATATATCTGCGTAATCGATTTAGGAAAATTGCACTTTTAAACCGAATGTTACGAAAGGTTAAGTTTATTTAGAGACTAATGATTCTGAACGCTTATTTTTAACGTAACTGCAGAATGCAGCAGTCTAGCGGTCTATTCTGCTATTCACAGAAAAACGTTATGTGCATATCTCAATATAGGTTCAAGAATAATACACGCTATTCAATGGGCCTTCGGGCTATACAGGAATAAACGTTACGCAGTGTGCGACAGAAATCCCTCCCACAAATACCACCCAGAAATACGCCCCACATAACGGTAATCTTCAATCTGAACCGCTATCTATTACTCCACTTTATTTTAAACAGATTGAAGATTCGGAGAGCCGAGTTCGAAATCCAGTCAAATCCATTACATTCACTTACGTGCTAATACCCCTGGGAAAGGTATGATTTCTCTTCATTTCCCCCCAGCTATGAGTAAATAGCAGGACAGACCGGGTCCTATAGCCTTGGATGGAAACTGGTCTACCGCAGAAAGAAATGGCAACCTACTGCGGGAAAAATCTGCCTCGTCAGTCATGTATCGAAACGTATGAATCCTCTTCTTCATGTATCGAAAGGTATGAAAACTTTTGCTATGGGTAAATAGCAAGACGGACCGGGTTCTATAGCCTTGGATGGCAACTGATCTACCGCGGAAAGAAATGGCAACCTATTGCGGGAAAAAAATCTACCATGTCAGTCATGTATCGAAAGATACATGATCGCCCAAGTGTGTATCACGCATAGCACATAGCTGACTGACTGTACAAATTAGTCCCAAATTGATATATAAATATTAATTACACTATTATAAAAAAAAAATGATACCTCAGGTTTACAAATGTATACCGAATGTTTTCTTATAAGGAAATATCTACAGAAGTGAGCTTGTTGATATGACGATAATAGTAAATGATGTGTAAGGAAGAAATGTAATCTCACAAACCACTACTAGTGTAGCGTAGTCGATCCTCACTGGGAACTCCATCAATGTGTTGCTATACTAAGATGATTTAAGATATCTACAAAAGCGAGCTTATATACTGTTGATAACGCCTGTTGTGTACAGATATTTTAGAAGCTAATCTTTTAGACCACTGCCAGTGTAGCGTAGTCGATCCTCACTGGGAACTCCGTCAATGTGTTGCTATACCAGGATGATTTAAAATATCTACAAAAGAGAGCGTATATAATGTTGATAACGCCTGCTGTGTACAGATGTTTTAAAAGCTAATCTTAAAGACAACTGCCAGTGTAGCGTAGTCGATCCTCACTGGGAACTCCATGAATGTGTTGCTATACCAAGATGATATAAAATATCTACAAAAGCGAGCTTATATAATGTTGATAACGCCTGATGTGTACAGATGTTTTAAAAGCTAATCTCATAGACTCTATCAGTGTAGTGTAGTCGATCCTCACTGGGAACTCCATCAATGTGTTGCTATACTGAATGATTTAAAATATCTACAAAAGCGAGCTTATATAATGTTGAGAACGCCTGCTGTGTACAGATGTTTAAAACCTAATCTTATAGACACTATCAGTGTAGCGTAGTCGATCCTCACTGGGAACTCCATCAATGTGTTACTATCCTAAGCTGATCTAAAATATTTAAATTATACATTATATAATGTTGTTAACGCCTATTGTGTACATATAGTTAAAAAGCTAAACTCATACAACACTGTTAGTGAAGTTTAGTCGGTCCTCATTGGGAACTCCATCAATATGTTATATTAAGCCAATCTAGAATATCCACAACAGTGAGCTTATATAATGTTGATAACGCCTACTGTTAGTTAAAAAGCTAATCTCATCGGTCGCTATTAGTGTAGCGAAGTCAATCATCACTGGGGTCTCCACCAACATATATACAGGAGTAAACGTGATATAAAGTTAACAATGTGATACGTCTCGGAAATGGATATACTTGTTCGAAGTAGCTAAGTGGTTTTGGCTACTGTAACCGAGTAGTGCAATCTAGCAGGTAGCCGTAATCGACTGATACTCGTCGCAGTCGTAGGCAATATGCTTAGGCAAAAGGTGTAGACCAATAGGATAGCCAGTGGCGTAATCCAATGGGCGACGTCAATCCTCTTCTCACTTGGTCTCTCCGTCAGTCTGTATTTATGACTGACATCAGCCAATCATATTCCAGTGATGGGGGGAACACAGGTGTATGCATATTCCATTATATCACAATGACTGTCGTGTAGCGATAGTAGGAAATTAATCCCTCAGACCATTGCTAATGGACCATAGTCGTTCCTCATTGGGGACTCTATGATGGTTCTTGCTATACTAAGCCAATCTATAGAAATTAAAGAAATATATAAAGTGTGCTTGTTGATATTAGAGTTATAGCGCCTAGCACAATAAAGCTACTCTCACAGATCATCGCTAGTATGACATAGTCAATTCTCATTGTATTAATATTATCTTTTGCTCAATTTAGATTAATCTAAAGAAATATCTACAGTGCTGTTCGATAAATTTGACTCACCTTATCCTTTGGATTTAGCTCAACTTTCGTTTCATCGGAGAAGAGAACATTCTTCCAGTCTTCTACGGTGAAAGTTTTGTAATAGTCAGCCCATTCAAGTATCTTGGCTTTGTTGGCTTTGCTTATTAGCGGCTTAAACCTTCGTGTACAATATTTTTAGCCTTGTTCTAACAGCCACCGACGGACTGTTAAAGAGGCAAGACTAACACCTTGCTCTTCGCTTAGACTGGCTGCAATTTCTTGGCCAGTTATAGTCCTAATCTTCGCAACTTCTCTCTTGATTACCCTGCCAGTTCTATCATCAATCTTTTTCTTTCATCCCCTTGTTTCCTTCCCTGGAGCAGGAGTGGCATCATTATGTGCCCTAAGCACTTGAGAGTCAGTTGATTGCAATTTCTGCAATTTCTCTCGTAGACTTTCCTGATTTTTAGCGGGCAATAATAGATGCCTTAAGTGGTTCTCATGCGTGTTTGTACCCTTTCATCTGGTTAGTGACTTGAGTGGCTATTTCAAGCTGTTTTTATACTGTATGAGGCTTTCTGGAATATTCTGGAATACTCTAGATTTAATTTAAGCTGTTCTAGAATTCTCTAGAATATTGTTCTGAGTGTACTGTAAAATAGTTTTCAATATTTTGTCAAAAGGTCTTTAAATTTTCCAGTTTAATCATTAGAATGCGATATCTGAGTCACTTTTTTTTTTCATAGAGTTTTTTCCTAAATCTCATTTATATCCAAATTTATAATTATCAATAGAATACCTTAGGGTGAATAAACTTTTTTCCTAGGTGGTCGGGAAGGGGTCTTTATACTAGTAAGATTAAAAATTATTTTAAACCCAAAAACAATAGACAAAAAATATTTTTAGTAAAAAAATCAGATGAGTCACTTTTATCAAACATCACTGTACATAGACATTTTCGCTCATATGAGAATTATAACGCCTGCCGTGTAACAATAGCAAGGAAACAAATCTCACACCTACTACTCGAGCGTAGTCTATCCTCACTGGGAACTTTACTGATATGGTCCTTTGCTACGCATAACTGAAGAGATATCTACAGAAGCGTGCTTGCTGATATGACGTTTGTGTCGCCAGCCTGGCAATGGATCACTGCTCGTGTAGTGTAGTCCAACATTATTGGGGACTTCACTAAACGTCTTTACAGACTTGTTTATGTGTGTTTGTAGGATTCCTAATAATATCTGCAACAAAAATGAAGATAATGAAACAAAGTAGAAAATTTATTAACGACGCATTTCGCCGAGAGCGCCTGCTCTGTTTGGCTTCCTCAGGTTAGAATGAAAGAAAGATAAAAGTGTATATGAGTAAAAATGCCTTGGGATTTCTGGGGATAAATGAGAATCATAAATCTGCAATCTGGTATGTCAACTTCAGTCATTTTCTCACCGACGTGGCGTGGCTTCACGACAAATTCTTTTCAATCTCTGCCGAGATTTTTTCTCCGGTGTCCCGACTACATGAATTTAAGCGCGCTAATAGATTAGCATCTAGATCCCACCTATTTACTGTTGAAATAGTTAAACGCAGCCGATACTTCTACTCCAACAGTTTCTTTTCTCCCGCTTGTGGAACTCCCTTCCCTGATAAATATAATCTTCAAAAATGTAAGTCCAACGACAATCGCCATCTTCTATCTTCTTCCCCGTTCATCTTTTGTCCTTTCCTCAATCCTCGCTATACCCAGTCTTTTCTCTCACTTTCACTCCCTGTAACCCATTTGCGTGGGGTAAAATGATTTTAAAAAAATTACATTACCTTATCACCTACACTGTCCAATCTCAAGAGAGACTTGTTTATATTAAGCGTATTAAGATCATTATCATAATGTAACGTCCGCGATCTGCAGTGTGCGTTTGAAGAAAGATATTGTACCAAAATAAAGCAGATTTCTTAGAAAAGTAGCGCCTCCTGTAGGAAAGATGGTAGCAATTGAGATTTGAATCTTCACGATTTTGGTACCAGTGTTGACTTTGTGCCAAACTTGGTCATACTTTGTAGATATCACAGCGTTTCTGTAATTTTCACAGAAATCTTCAGATGGTGCGTAATATTATGGCAAAAAACGATCGGAGAAAATCGATCTTATCAAATGATTGATACTGACTTTTTTTAATCGTGAACTATTCGTTGACCAATCGAAAAAGGCTTTGGAGGTATTCTCTGAAACGTATTCATTCATTTTCATATGAAACTATACAATTATACAGATATATATATATATATATATATATATATATATATATATATATATACAGTGTAACCCGGATATAAGAGAGTTTTCGGGACCGGAGAAGAAGACTCTTATATCCGGGTGTCTCTTATATCCGGGTTTGGTCTATTATATATACATTAACACAGGCTCTAATTTGGGACCAGAGAAAATCTATCTTATATCCGGGTTTCTCTTATATCCAGGTATCTTATATCCGGGTTACACTGTATATGTTATTATTATTATTATTATTATTATTATTATTATTATTATTATTATTATTAAGAAAGAACAAAGGATTTTTCTTATTATAAAATTATATTTTTAATCCTTTTTAGAACCTTCAAAATTTTGGTTAACAATATTTTTCTTTCGTCAGGCAGTGACCATGAACTAATATGAAAAATTTTAGCGTGTTTTTGCAGTGAAAAACATTGATTTAGAAATTCTTGCAAAAATCAATTTTCGGATTTTAATGAAATTTTCAAATGAAGTAAATTATTTTAGAAACGTTTCTTTGTTTAGATAATCTGAGTAAAAATAATGTTTTTACATCTGTTACTCCCCACTTATTTAATTCTATGAGATTTTTAGAAATTCATTTTGTAGGGCTTAAGTTTTATATTAGTTATAAGCATAAGTCCTTGGAGAATTCAAATCATCAATTGTTTTTGTAAAACGGGACCGAAAATTCGCACTGAATCGTAAAATAAAAAATGAAATAAAAATAAGACATAATTTAATTAGAAAACACCATTGTCTTAAGAAATTTTTTTTCGATGAATAATAAAATTTTATAAGAATTATTTTCATTTTCTCTTAATTTTAATTCTAATAATTTATAAAATTTTAAATCTTTAAAATTCTGTATTCGTTTGTAGCAGTTCAGTGATAGCTATAAAGTTATATTTACTACTGATAAAGGCAAATGCTTACGACAATTCAGCGATCCTCAGTGTTTTCCCTTCGATTTTTTCATTTATTCCGATCATGCTCTTACTGAGCGAAACGATGACAACAAAATAAAATTTTTAAACATTCAACTGTTTTTTTTAATATAAATTCCGTCTTACATATAAATACATCTGTAGACATGTCAAAATATACATTTGTATGTATATGAACACGCACACACACATATATTTCACAAGTATGCATGGACATAGATTTGTGTGGGGGAGGGTATTTATTTATACGTACTTATAACGATATTTATAGATGTGTACCAGTGTAGAAAAAGAAATTTTGTAAACAGATACACACATACACCCACACACATGCGCACACACAACACAACACAGCGCGCGGACACACACGCACACAACACAACACAGCACACACACAACACAACACAGCACACACACAACACAGCACACACACACACGCATACACAACACTGCACAAACACACACAACACTGCACAAACACACACAACACAGCACACACATACACACATATACACAACACAGCACAAACACGCACACGTACACACAACACAACACAGCACACACACACGCAAACGCACACACAACACAACACAGCACATACACACGCGCACACGCATTCAACACAGCACACACACACACGCACACACAATACAACACAGCACACACAACACAACACAGCAAAAAAAAATAATGAATTTTTGAATATGGCCCTTGCACTGAAAAGTTTGCTTCACTTCTGGTGTAGTGAATTTCATTTAGTTTATTTTTGCTTTTTTATCACTTTTGTTATTAAGTATCCGAATTTTTTTCCACTTCATCATTAGATTTCCTGATGTTATTCTGGCATATAAATATCTCTATATTTTTCTCATATATATATATATATATATATATATATATATATATATATATATATATATATATATATACATTATTTACATTATTCGGACTATTGTCCTCATTTTGTCACCATATTTATTACAGCGTTTCGGCCGTTGTACGCTCCGGCCTTCTTCAGGTGATTGGAATGTCGAACTGAACCCTTTATTTCGCTCACTGGGGTAGACTGTTCTAGTTCCACGTGCCATGTTTAATGGACGTCAGTTATAAAGGGTTCAGTTCGATATTCCAACTACCTGAATAAGACCGGAGCGTACAACGGCGGAAATGTTGTAATAAATATGGTGACAAAGATGAGGACAATAGTACGAATAATGTAAATAATGTACATAATACCTCATCTCAGAAATATAAACAGATAATATATATATGTATGTATATATATATATATATATATATATATATATATATATATATATATATATATATATACATACATACAGATATATATATATATATATATATATATATATATACACATACATATATATATATATATATATATATATATATATATATATATATATATATCTATATATATATATACATATACATTTTAAAGAAAACAAAAATATTGAATCATGTTGAATGTTTGATAACTGATCTCAGTAATATCTGGGCAGCAAATAGACGGAGAAAACAAAAATAGATATTATTATCATTATTTTTATTATATTTAAAAATTATATTAATTGTTTTTACTTTTCCTACACTTATTTATGTCAAAATTATACAGCACTTACCAAAGTCTATTTCACGTGACTTAATGTTTCTAAAACTCATTAAAAGTGTTCCTATATATGTCTTTTAAAGGATTCAGATTTTTAACATCTTTTTTTTAATGTCTTTATGCATTAGCCAATTAACTGCGAATGACGTGAATTTCCGTCTCACCGGTTACCTGGCTCACCTGTTGCAGTTAATAAGTTAAATGATATTAAATTTCTTGAGTTATTATTTACATTATTTACATTCGGATTTTGTAAGTTCAATCTCTGGAACAGGTAGTACAGATTATGTCAAAGCATGGTGAGCTATAGCTGAGAAGTATTAAAAAGAACAAGACGCTTTCTCCGTAGACATTGACAGCGGAACGAGAACAATCTCCACTAGTCCGAATTTCTTTGAAGCTTACTGGGATCGATATACATCTGAAGAAGGCTGGAGTGTGTAACGCCTGAAACGTGATAATATCAACAAAGATGAGGCTGTTAGTCTGAAAGTAAACAATGTATATAATCATTTTAAATGTCATTAATTTTAATTGTAATCTTATATTTTTAATATTAAAAGGAACTTGGCAATTATAGAATTGACCATCATCTTTCAAGGCTGCATAAAAAATACAAAAAAATAAAATACGAAAATGTATTTTATAATCCTTGCAATCCCAAATCTTTCTGATATAATATTTTATTGTTACTGAAAAAAATGAATAAAAGTAACTCTATTTCCTTGACTAGGAATTATCAATTTTTTTCCTTTTTCTTTCCTAACGAAAATTTAACCTTGATTTTTTCCCATGTTATTAAAACTCTTGAAAAAAATAAATCTAAGAAAAAAAAAAAAAAAAAACAGAGAGAAAAGCAATTCTCCCCAAATGTACACAAATTCATTAATGAAAAAAAAAAAAGAGGTTTTGCATTTTTAATAACACTTCAATAAATCCTTTATTTTTTATTAAGAATGTTACAGAAATAAAACTGCTATTATTATTGTATTAATTTGAACAAAATTGTCTCCACACACAAAATGCACATAGATTTTAAGGAGATCATATGAACTGTTACCTTTTTTTAAACGTTTTAATATTACCGAAAGGTTACATTGAATTCTGTTGGAAGAAGTAAACATTCTGAAAATATTTGTGTATTATCTATGTCCCTGTAAAATATCAAAGACATTAAAGACTACGTCAGAGGAACAAAAAAAGAAGAGGTAATGTAAGGGGAAGTAACTCTCAATAGCGTCACTTTCTCTTCACTGTTGTCATGTCATCTTCAAATCGTGACTGTATTACCATTATTTTATATTAAAAAAATTCGTTGTTTTCTTTAATGTTATAAATTAGAATTGAGTTTTAGTTGTTTATTTTTTATTCTGCTTTCCTTGTAAATTCATAAGATTTGAAAAAAAAGATACAAAAAAGATAATATTCTTCATTTGAAAAAATATTTCTTGAAAAAAAGCTTTACATTATTTTTCAGATGTACCGAAAGGTGAGTATACATCATTGCTATTATTCCTATTCTTTCTCTTTCTTTTTTTACTTTCTTTCTTTCTTTCTTTCTTTCTTTCTTTTTCTTTCTTTCTTTCTTTCTTTGCTAATTCATAACAATCTATCTATCTATTTATCTATGTATCTCTCTCTCTCTCTCTCTCTTTATATATATATATATATATATATATATATATATATATATATATATATATATATATACTTGTCAG
>OZ038505.1:94774126-94794126 GCA_964036315.1 Acanthosepion esculentum | reverse complement strand
TGTTTGATCGATAATTATTCAGTGCCGGTTTTGAGTCCAAATTGGCTAGAAAAAATGAAGATTAAAAATCGAAAAAAGGTGAAAAAACTGATTTTTCACACTGCGCAAAAATCAAAGGCAAAATTTAATGTCTGTAAAAAAACAGTGTGTAAACAATTTAGAGAGATGAAATCTTAACGCAAAAGATTATTAGAATTATAAAAGAAAATTATATTATAAATGAAAATTATCGTATATTATTATTATGACGGTCCATGGAAGAGGTTCTTTGCAAGATTGAGAGCGCAAAAACGGCCTTTTTTTAGTCAGACCCAGTTGTTGTTACTAATGTTGATTTTCGGGAGGGGGTGACTTTAAACTTAAACTGCTCCAATTGAACAGCAAAAATTCACAGTAATGAAACGCCCCGTCGAAAACGGGTTTTAGTGCTAGTATTTTATATGAGAAACATTGTATCTTGTTTTCACCATTAAGCCCTTAGTAGACTTTTTGAGATAAGTAAAATTTTCGACTCAGTTAAATGTCAATAGGGTTTTCAATGTTGACCCAACACTGACTAATATTACAGACAAAACATGTAACTGTCTCTGAAGAAGAAAAGATTGTGCCATTACGAAAGTACTTTCGTAGTTTTTTTTTTTAATTTATATTTTTAATTTTGAAGTAATTTCCACAAAATGACAAAATCAAAGCAGCTAATGATTTAGACGAGAGAAAAAGTTAAAATGATATTCAAAGAATACCAGTTTCAAATAAAATTCGCAAAAAGTTGAAGATTTCTAGACTTATAGTGCAATATTCATTAGAAATTGGTAAAAGAAAATGACCTGGAGCACCAAATATCAACCCTAAACAAAAGAAATGGAAAGGGAAAAATTATCACATTCTCCCATTATCCCAGACATGTCACCTGCGTAAGAAGTAGTGACACGGTCTGAACTCATTTCATATACAGAGGTTGGACAAAATAATTGGAACAGGTGCAAATTCCACTCCTAAATTTCAAAGACCTATTATATTAAGAACTTTAACAAAAACTTCGTAATTGCAGGTTATATCTATTGTAAATACGATTATTTATCTAATTTACTCTCTTTGTCTTTTAGAATTTAGTAAAATTTAAGCTAAATGCGTGACCTCTCCGAGTTAGAACATGGGAAAATCGTTGGAGCTCGCATGGCAGGAGCCTCGATCACTAAGGTTGCTGAACTGTTTGTTTTTTCAAGAGCTACCATATCAAGAACTATGACGCAATTCGAGAAACAGGGCAAAACCTCTAGCAACCGGAGCAATTCGGGCCGGACATTCAAACTTACTGATAAGGACCGACGTGCATTGAAATGCAATGTGGCAAAAATTCATCGGACTACTGCGGCCAAAGTGTCTGCTGAGTTGAATAATCATCTGAATAGTCCAGTTTCTACTAAAACTGTTCGTCGTGAGCTCCATAAGGCTGAATATCATGGAAGAGCCGCCGTAAGGAAACCTCTTCTCTCCACTCGCAACATTCAAAAGAGGTTGAAGTGGTGCAGAGATCACAATGCCTGGTCTGCAGACCAATGGAAGCAAGTCATATTCTCAGACGCGTCCAGTTTTTCTCTTTTCCCAACTTCAAGGCGAGTTTATGTGTGGAGGTAGCCCAAAGAAGCTTACAACCCTGACTGCCTTCTTCCAACAGTGAAGCATGGAGGTGGATCAGTAATAGTTTGGGCCTCCATATCATGGAAATGTCTCGGTCCAATAGTTTTCCCTACATGGTAGAATCAACAGCAAAGATTACCTGAACATTTTGGGAGATCATGTTCATCTAATGGCCCAGACTTTATTCTGTGATGGTGACTGCATCTTCCAAGACGATAATGCTCCGATACATACCGCTCGAATGGTTAAGAATTGGTATGAAGAGCATGAAAGTGATCTAGAACACATAGTGTGGCCTCCCCAATCTCGAGATATCAATATTATTGAACATTTGTGGTTCATTTTGGAGCCACAAGTTAGGAGCCGCTATCCTTCACCGTCGTGTCTTAAAGAGCTGGAACAGGTATTAATGGAAGAATGGTTGAAAATTCCTCTGGATGAAGTCAGGAAGCTGTATGATTCCATTTCTAGATGTATTAAATCTGTATGTGAGGCTAAAGGAGGACCAACTACATATTAAATAATTTTTCTTTCAAGTGTTTCAATTATTTTGTCCAACTCCTGTATGTTGATATTCTTATTTTTGTTATATAGGAATAAAGTGTCGCTGCCGACACTTGAGTTTGAACATAGATCGCCAGTGAGCAAAAACAGGCGATCCCATTACAGAATAAAGTAGACCACGTGACCATAGAGGAAACGCATAAGTAGGAAGTCGCGTGACGTCTAAATTGATCGTTATTTCTATTCTATCCTCTATTATTATTCGGAACGCTATTCTCTACTCTATTCACTATACTATTTCTCTATTCGGATCACAGGTCGGATTACTATTCGAGCGAGTATTATCGAGACACGGTGGAGTAATGGATAGCGGTTCGGATTGAGGAATCGAAGATCCGAGTTCGAATTCCAGCCGAATCCATTACATTTACTTACGTGCTAATACACTTGGGAAAGGTATGAATACTCATTGTCTCCCCCCAGCTATGGGTAAATAGCAGAACGGACCGGGTTCTATAGGCTTGGATAGAAAGAAATGGCAACCTACGGCGGGAAAAACCTGTCTTGTCAGTCATGTATCGAAAGATACATGATAGCCTACGTGCGTATCACGTATGGCACATAACTGATTATCAAGCAAGTAATATTGGTGCGAGTCATATTCGAAGGCGTCTGACACCAGTATTGTTCAACGGCGTTACCATATTTGTATCTGCGATTACAAAAGTCTCTACTGCAACGAGAATTACGAATGTGACAACGAATATTCGTTGACATTACAAAAGTGGCAACGAGTTTTCGTTGATATCACAAAAAAATAAAACCAGTATTTTTTAAAGAAATGCAAGGTCCCTCAAACATTTTGCCTGTGGCTTATATTGTCGATAAGTAATAATATATCGTGGTTGTTTATATCTCCAGGTCGATTCTGCTATTTCTAATTTACACACACACACACACACACACACACACACACACACACACACACACACACACACACATATATATATATATATATATATATATATATATATATATATATATATATATATATATTCTATTTCTTATTTTAACAGTTAAAATATAATCCTTGACAATGGCTAAATGTATAGTCGAAAGCGCTCGGATAAGAAGAACATTCGGACAGTTTTTATATAATTTATCATCCGAAAAGTAAAACATTATTAGATCGCATGAGAAAATGTATAAAAAAATAAATAAAAGCACCTTGTCAGTCGTTGTCAATGAAATGTGCATATATATATATACACACATATATATATACACACATACATATACATATACACATATACATATATATATATATGTCTGTGTGTGTGTGTGTGTTCTCCAAGAGAAATCGAACATGTACTCTGTACGAAGCCCCATTAACCTTGGCGTGCTATGAGTGTTCAGCCACAGAGAGTAAAAAAGTTAAAAGTAGTAATTCGAGCTTTGCTTAATCGGAAATTCTGTGTGGCTGAACGGTCATATCACGCCAGTCTTAATGGTGGATACAGGTTCGATTCCTGTCGGAGAACGCATATTTTCTACGAGATTTCTCGATCATTCAGGCCAGTAAATGTAACTGATAATGTTTAATTAAAGAACAGAGCATTTACTCAAATAAGTCTATCCGTAAAAAAATAAAGTATAAATAAAAATAATGCATTAAATATGTGTGTGTGTGTATAAAAATCAGATATAAATAAATTATATATGTAAAAAGACAATTGAATAAAGACAAAAGAAGAACTTTTCTTTACCACCGCGTTTTGTTTTACCTTGATAAAGTTTCCATTGTCCATTATGTGTGACTCATTGAAAAGGCTAAAATCATGGTGAATAAAATTAAGATTATTTGATGTTTTTCAGACTTACGCAAAAATTTAATTTTAAGATGAAAAATGATATTAATGACAATATTCTTCAGAAGTGTAAATTTTTGTAATGTCAACGAATACTCGTAATGTTCGTTGTCGTAGAGACTTTGTAATCGCAGATACAACTATAGTAACGGTGTAGAAAAATATTGGTGTCAGACGCCATCGAATGACACTCACACTAATAGTAGTTGCTCTATAATCAGTCAGTTATGTGCCATACGTGATACGCACGTAGGCGATCATGTATTTTTCGATACATGACTGACGAGACAGGTTTTTCCCGCAGTAGGTTTCAATTTCTTTCTATCAAAGGCTATAGAGCCCGACCCGAACTGCTATTTACCCATAGCTGGGGGAGAAGAAGAGTATTCATACCTTTCCCAAGAGTAAGTAAATGTAATGGATTCGGCTAGAATTCGAACTCAGCTCATCGATTCCTCAATCCGAACTGCTATACACCGTGTCTCCCTGCTCGATAATACTCGCTCGAATAGTAATCCGACCTGTGATCCGAATAGAGAACTAGTATAGTGAATAGAGTAGAGAATAGCGGTCCGGATAGTAATAGAGGATAGAGCACCACCGCGTTTTGTTTTACCTTAATTTTATATATATATATATATATATATATATATATATATATAGAGAGAGAGAGAGAGAGAGAGAGAGAGAGAGAGAGAGAGAGACTATATATATTGACTTCAGTGTTCACTTTTATATTTATATTTACATACGCTCTATCTCTGATATTGAGCACTTTATCCCATAATTATAGCATACCTTAAAACTATATTTCTACATATATATATATATATATGTGTGTGTGTGTGTGTGTCTTTAGGCAGCAATCCTCCTTTCATGCACATTTCATTAAAAACGACTGACAAGGTGGTTTTATTTAGTTTTTTTATACAATTTCTCACGCGATCTAATAATTTTTTCTTTTCGGCTGATAAATTATATAAAAACTGTCCGAATGTTCTTTTTATCCGATAGCTTTCGGCTATACATTTAGCCATTTTCAAGGATTATATTTTAACTTTTAAAATTAGAAATAGTTTGTACATGTATGTTTTATAAAATGTTTTCATTTTTTTGTTTCAAAACACGGTCAAGATATTATGTCCATGTTCAAAGTTAATATTATTAAGTGTTTGTTTGTTTTTATTAATAAGGCTTCCATTATTTTTAGCCTTTTTTTTGCATGTTGATGATGCTATTATATTAGTCTTGTCGACAAGTATGTTTCGAATAGTGTCCGGTAGGACTCCATGAATATTTAAATGAGATCTAATTGAGCTATTGCCAGAGGTAATCTGCGTGTTTAACATGTTGTAGTGTTGCATATATATATATATATATATATATATATATATATATATATATATATATATATATATATATATATATAGTAAGCCAAATTGTAAAAAAATTTCTAAATACAATTTATTGATATATGAAATTATATAACGTTCAGTATTTACATTAGTCGGACTATTGTCCTCATCTTTGTCGCCATATTTGTCACAACGTTTCGGCCGTTGTACGCTCCGGCCTTCTTCAGGTGGTTGGAATTTCGAACCGAACCCTTTATTTCGATCACTGGGGTACACTGTTCTAGTTCCACGAGCCATGTTTGATGGATGTCAGTTATCAGTTATCTCCTGGTAATTTTCCCTCTGAAAGTTCTCCACTGCCTGAACCGGGTATTGAACTGACACTCTTTGGGACTGTCACTGGATCTAACCAACGCCTTTATCCACTGTACCATGTGTCCTTGTTATATATATACATTTTTGAATTGGACAGAGTCCGACAATTTATTTACAAACATTTTTGATATGTTTAACGTTCTTTTTATAGGTACAAGTATTTAAGTAAATGCTCTGTTTATAATAAACAGTATTAAATAACATTTACCGGCCTGAATGTCCGAGAAATTTTCATAGTTCAGGCCGTTAAATGTTATTTAATACCGTTTATTAGAAACAGAGCACTTACTTAAATACTTGTATCTATAAAAAGAACGTTAAACATATCAAAAATGTCTTTATATATATATATATATATATATATATATATATATATATATATGATACAACGTTATATAATTTTATATATCAATAAATTGTATTTAGAAATTTTTTACAATTTGTCTTACTATATATATATATATATATATATATGCTAATTGGGAAATGCAAAGTCGGTTTCCGCTAACTTGGGGCATGTGCATGTAAATTCTGGTGCAGATCCGTCGAAAATTGCGGCCGTGCATTCGTTACACACACACTCACATCCTGCCTTATATATATATATATATATATATATATATATATATATATATATATATATATATATATATATATGGGTACTGTTGGCATATTATCGAATATGAAATGTATTAATGTGGTGTAAGACATTGCACTGAGTGAATCCCACTCTTTAAGCTAGAAGAGCATGAACCAAGTGGATGCTCTTAAGCCGCAGGTAATACATCAGAATTTTCCAACTTCGAGTTGGATACGTTAACGAAGGCTAACGGTTCCAACATTTCCAGCGAGCTTACCGCGCGGCTGGATCCAAACCAAATTATGTCTACAGGTTGCTTACCTTACCTCACGAATCCTTTCATGAGATCAACAGCCAACTCTCCATAGGTGGCTGTTGATCTCATGAAAAGATTCGTCCCCCTTTCAGAGTCAACACACACGCCCTGAATATTGTATTTAAGCAAAAAACACTCTGTCACCGCTCGGTGTTAACAATACACCTTTATTTTTACATAGGTTCTATACCTGATATTAAGCACTTTTACACATAAATATATCATACCTTAAAACTATATTTTTATTATATATATATATATATATATATATATATATATATATATATATATATATATATATATATATATATAGTCTTAAAGTGTGCTATATTTATGGGATAAAGTGCTCAATATCAGAGATAGAGTGTGTGTAAATATGTTGCGGACCCGATAGCGGTGCAGATCTGGCTTACGAAAATAAGGCCTTGTGCCAGACGCTACACACTACTACCGTATCCCCAAACAAAGTAAAAAAAAAAGGAAATATATAGACGTGCTCTTTCCACCGTACAAACGTACAAAGTGAAAAGAAGTAGACAGGCAAAACAACAAAAGGTTAAGAACAAACATACATTTTTATTAAGAGTTTAACAAGTAGTGTCTTCAGTGAAGACCTTCAGTAAATGTACTGGAAAATGTAGTTGAAGAAGAGGCCAAGGAGATTGTCTTCAGTAAGGTACTGGAAATATTGTAGTGAATGAAATTTAATTGTCTTGAGTGAAGACCATCAGTAAGATACTGGAAATATGGTAGTTGACAAGAATAGAATATGTCCCGCGCCAAAATTCAAATCCAATATGGCTATATGGCGGGGACGAGTTCTTCGAGAAGAAAGGTTCAGAAAGTCAGTTGTAATGCATAGTGAACGTACGGCAAGGAAAAATATTCACTGCGAGAGTTTATAATTGTGAGTGTATGTAATTCTTTTTAAAGTAACAGGTTCTGAGAGTATGAGTTCGAAGAATGTGAAAAATGCTCGTTCATCAGGTTGGAAGTTTCTAGAATTGGGAGCTCGGTAGATGTTAGCTTCTGTCATGAAGGTGACGACTGTGTCGTATGTATTAAGATACGGAGACGAGCCATGAGGTCTAGGTAAGGTTTTGCCGAATAAAATGTCTCTGTCTGTATATATGGGGTTACCGGTGAGAGACAATTGAGCCTGCCCGGTCAGGTCAAACGACCTGGGGCGACTAATTTTGAAAAGCCAAATTTGCTGTGACGTCAGCGCAAAAGCGCGCGAAAAATAAATTCTTCCTCATCTTGGGCTAAGACAACGGTTTACTACTATAACCGGCCGAAAGTGAGAGGAAGGGGTGAAAATGTCGCGCGTGCGTCAAAACGAAGGTGGGGGTAGTGATATATCCCACAAATATAAAAGTGGATATGGAAGTCAGCACTTAGAGGCAACAGCCTGTTTCATGCTAGTGCAATCGTCAGGCAACTAGTGCTGTTATTTTTCTCGGCTATTTATATATACGGGTCAGTGGTGCATTATGGGTAGTCTATTTTGGCGGTTACTTTTACCGGAAGTCGCTTATTTGTTTATTTATTTATGTCAAATTATTTTGCTTGTTTTTTTGTTTGTTTTTTTTTATTTTTTATCTTATATATTTATTCATTTATTTTTTATTTTGATCGGTGTTTTTTTGTTAACGTAGTAAAAATTTGTTTATATAGCTTATTGTTGGTAGTCTATTATGGCGGTCATTTACCGGAAGTCGGATGTTTGTTTATTTATTTGGGTCAAATTGTTTTGCTTGTTTTTATTTATTTTCATTTTTATTTTTTATCTTATATATTTGTTTATTTGATTAAATCTATTTGTTGAATTTTGGGGTGGGATGTTGTGGTTTGTTCTTACTATTATTTTGATCGGAACAGTTTTTAATATGGGTAAATAGCAGGACAGACTGTGTTCTATAGCCTTGGATGGCAACTGGTCTAGAAGAACAACTCTGAATTCAAACCGGAAGTGGAGCCCCGAAGGCGGATGGACGGCACCTTGTGCTACCTTCCGGCAACTCCTGCAGCCGCGTTGGTACCAAACTGTATTGGTTTATCCTCTCCTTTGGATTCTTCTAGCAAGACCGAGAGACGTCTGAGCAGCCCTAGTTCTCCATATATCCCGCCCAGGCTCGTAGCGCACCGCGCTACTCCATCGTCTCTTGAGACGGACGGATGCCGACGACGACGAAACATGTGCACGAATAAGAGACTCTGGGAATTCTAAATTTTAAATTCTTGTTCTTTTTTTAATGTCTTTTAGGTATATAATCTTGCTGATTTCACTTTTTCTTTTCGTTTCCATTTTGATTTTTGGCTCAGACTTCCTCAAAAAATTTAAGAGTAAATGTCTATACTACTGTAGATATTAAAGATAGGAAGTATTAAAGTCCGAGTCATGGTCTTAAATAGCGTCTTCAAATCAAGATTACCATATTGATCATGCATAGTGCCAAACTCGTAGGGAAACTCTAAAATTCTTTCTCTGACCAATGATTAAAAAAAAGAACTTCGTGCGAATGAAATCTCTAGCTCTTAGCGAGTACAATCCTTCTTCGAACCCTGTGATACTGTACCAAATAGCAGAAATTCCCTCACTCCAAGAATATCAACAGCAGCAACTACTATTTCATACAACTTCAAACAAGAGGTGAAAAAAAGACCTCCTCAATTCTGTCAAGGGTAACAGCGGAGGTTTTGAGAGACCTATTTTCCTGAATAATTGTTTTAAGAGAAAGATATAATAAATTTATAAACCGACGGTAGCAATGGCTGTTTGGTCAATGAATGATGAATGTTTTCTTATAAGGAACCCGCTAATGTTACTATTACTATCAGAAATGAGAACAGATACTACACTTTGATCACAGTTCGATGACCAGATAATGAAGGGTCAGTCAGTTATGTGCCATGCGTGGCACACGCTAAGGCGATCATATTTCTTTCGAAAGATGACTGACGAGGCAGTTTTTTCCCGCAGTAGATTGCCATTTCTTTCTGCAGTAGACCAATTGCCATCCTAGGATATAGAAACCGGTCTGCCATGCTATTTATCGATATCTGGGTGGGGGGAAGAGAATTCCCAAGGGTATTAGCAGTTAAATGAATGTAATGGATTCGACTGGAATTCGAACTCGGCTCTCCGATTCCTCAATCCGAACCGCTATCCATTAATCTCCTAGTGTAACTCTAATTGCATTGGATGCTCGGTCAATGAATGCTTATTGCTTCCCTATAATGAAAACGGCTAATATTGCAATTACCATTGGAAACGGGGAGAACAGATACTACATTTTGATCACAGCCCGATAACCAAAGAATTAAGGTAAGAGGAAATCTGGTAGCATTAGCTTCTCGGGCAATGAATGCCGGAGTTTTACCTAAAAAGAAACAGCTAATATTACAATTGCCATGAGAAGTCGGATAAACATATACCACACTTTGATCCCATTTAATGCCGATAAAATTTTCATTGTTGGTAATTTTTTTTTTTTTAATCTATTTCTGATAATATTTTTCCTTTAAAAATTCCATTTCTGGTAATAATTTTCTTTCAAATATGTATCGCTGGTAATATATATTTTTCCTTTTCTTTTTTCCAAAAATATATTGTTGGTAATATTTGTTTTTTCAAAAATGTATTGTTGGCAACATTTGGTTTTCAAAAATGTATTGATCGTAATCATTTTTTACAAAGAATTTCTGGTATTAAAACCTATTTTTACACTTTCATAGTGTTTTGACTCCAGTCACAATTCCATTGAATAAGGTTTTGTAAAAAAAACATATAGCTGGTAATATTTTTCTTTCTTTAAACATATAGCTGGCAATATTATTTTTCAAAAACGTATAGCTGGTAATATTATTTTTCCAAAAACGTATAGCTGGTAATATCGTTTTTCAAAAACGTATTGCTGGCAACGTTATTCTTTCGAAAACGTATAGCTGGTAATATTATTTTTCCAAAAATTTATAGCCGGCAACCTTATTTTTTCAAAAAACGGCTTTTCTGTTGGACGTAGTTTATCGCCATACCCTGTATGCTGATGTAGTTTATCGCCGTACCCAGGACGCGGATGCAGGTTATCGTCATACCCATGGACGCTCCATATATGGAAACGGTTAATGTTACAATTGCCATTAGAAGTGAGGTGAACATATACTATACTTTGATCACAGCCCAAGAAATGCATAACTCGAATAGCATTGGCTGTTCGGTCTATAAATGCCGTATGCTTCCATACAAGGAAATGTCTAATATTATAAACATTTCCATAAACACATTTTAGTCTGGTTCTCTGCCACCCATATTAAAGGCAGACATAGCCTATGTAGAAGCAGTGAGTGGCATTTTGTCTAAGCTAACTACCAGTAATCGATAAATGTTAGAATTTTTATTTCATTTTTTTTTCTATGCTGCATTTTGACGTAGTATTAACGTCCACTTCTATTTTATACTGTTTTCTAAAAATGGCCACTGGAATGTTTGTTTACCATGTTTCTCCCAGTGTGAGTTTATTTTCGCCGTTAGCTTGATGGATTTTTTCGTGTCAACATGGCCGTGCGTTTTCTAAGAATACTGTATAAATTTTCTCCTTCAAAGAATAACGTGAACAATATCATTTTTTATTTTTAGTCGATACGAACAGGGTAATAAAGTTAAACAAATGTGACATTTAGGTTAATTTTAGCAGCTACAAATGCTAAAATGTCAGTGAATATCATCCCGAGAGAATTGTTTTAAGAATTTCCTTGGTACCAACCAACGAAATTCTTCAAACAATTCTCTCGGGATGATATTCACTTGGCTGATTTTCGGGATGATATTCTGTTGGCTGATTTGGTTTGGCGTCATATCAACCTCTATACCGGTATCTAAATATCCCGCGCACAAATTTACGCTTTCATCTACAAATATCTTGTACAGTATTTTATACTGTCAGGGTAAAGGTATGTTTTTTAGATATATAGTTTGTATATTTCATATTTTATACTATCAGGGTAAAGGTAGGTATGTTTTTTAGATATACAGTTTGTATATTTTTTATTTTATACTGTCAGGGTAAAGGTATATTTTTTAGATATATAGTTTGTATATTTCATATTTTATACTGTCAGGGTAAAGGTATGTTTTTTAGATATATAGTTTGCATATTTTATATTTTATACTGTCAGGGTAAAGGTATGTTTTTTAGATATATAGTTTGTATATTTCATATTTTATACTACCAGAATAAAGGTATGTTTTTTAGATATATAGTTTGTATATTTCATATTTTATACTCTCATGGTAAAGGTATGTTTTTTAGATATATAGTTTGTATATTGTATATTTTATACTGTCAGGGTAAAAGTATCTTTTTTAGATATATAGTTTGTATATTTCATATTTTATACTATCAGGGTAAAGGTATGTTTTTTAGATATATAGTTTGTATATTTTTTATTTTATACTGTCAGGGTAAAGGTATGTTTTTTAGATATATAGTTTGTATATCTTATATTTTATACTGTCAGTGTAAAGGTATGTTTTTTATATATATAGTTTGTATCTTGTATATTTTATACTATCAGAGTAAAGGTATGTTTTTTAGATATATAGTTTGTATATTTTATACTGTCAGGGTAAAGGTATGTTTTTTAGATATATAGTTTGTATATTTCATATTTTATACTATCAGGGTAAAGGTATTTTTTTTAGATATATAGTTTATATATTTCATATTTTATACTGTCATGGTAAAGGTATGTTTTTAGATGTATAGTTTGTATATCATAAAATGTATCGTTGGCAATTTTAGTATTGTATTCTTATATTTTTTCTAATGTCATTTTATTATAAAAATGTATTGTTGGTCATTTTATTATAAAAAGGTACTGTTCATTTCTGTTTGGAAGTTCACTACTTATCCATAGCCTTGCATGTTCTACCAACCCGAGTCAGGGTGGTCATGGGAACAACAGCATTTAAGAAGTGATTTGAAACCTCTAATCTCCTGATAAGAGGCATTGCTGCCGGATGTAGTTTATCATCATACCCAAGAAGCTCAGAATTTCGTTGCCAAAGTTAGGGTCATGTATTTTATATGATTTGATATTATATGCGAGTAATAATAATAATGCAACATT
Source organism: Acanthosepion esculentum (assembly GCA_964036315.1). Lineage (NCBI taxonomy): Eukaryota > Metazoa > Mollusca > Cephalopoda > Sepiida > Sepiidae > Acanthosepion > Acanthosepion esculentum. Next base: position 94,781,355 of record OZ038505.1, on the reverse strand, counting down.
TTTTGGATTTTTGAATACAATATTTACATTCTTCACCCGCTGGTTCAAGCGTTCAGATCTGATGTTATCATCATCCGCTTGTTCTTGGGGGTCTTTGACTGACATGCTACAGAAAGCGCCACTCGAAATTTTAGTAGAGTCAGCTACAACCCGTTACACTTTCATAACTGGATTCTAAATGCCTCATTCCATGTGTGCCACAGAGAAAGGTCATGAAATCAAGTGTGTGGGTCACTTCCTGGCAAGCTGAGGTCCATCTAAAACAAATTCACGCCATCAGCACTTTCTTCTACTCTAATTTTCTTACCCACTGCCCCAACCACATCTTGCAAGGTCATACGGCGATCGGGAGTGGATGACGGGAACAGGTTTTGGTGAAACTGAAAGCTTCTAGTCCTGAACCTGGGCGTTGGCGGCGAATTTAGTCATCAACGCCACCATTATAAAGGAAGCGATCAGCAAAGAAGAAATTAAATTCTTGGATACGAGATAAAGCCGACGAGTTAGGATGATACATTCGTCATTACAAGATAACATATATTTTTTTTTAAATATCAAAAGGAAAGATTCATTCCATAGGTACCGCAAAGGATGGTAATGAAATCAAACGTGTGGGTCACTTCCTGGCAAGTTGAAGTCCACTTTATACAAATTCACGCCATTGGCACCTTCTTCTATTTTGTTTCACTTCCAACCAAATCTTGCAAGAACAAACAGCGATAACAAATAGATGAAGGGTGCAGGTTTTGGTAAAACTGGAAGGTTCTATCCTGAACTTGCACGTTGGCGGCGAATTTAGTCATCAACGCCATCATTATAAAGGGGGTGATCAGGAAAGAAGAAATTACATTTTTGGAGGCAACATAAAGCCGAAGTCAATTTACACTATTTACATTCGGACTATTCTCTTAATCTTTGTTGTTCTTATCACAATATTTCGGTCATTGTACTCTCCGACCTTCATTAAGTGCATATCGATCCGGGTAACCTACAGGGAGTTCTGAACTTAACTCTTTATTTAATCTACGCGGGTTGACTGTTCTCGTTCCACTGCCCATGTCTAGGGATATCCTGTCTAGTTCTGATTTTTAGTACTGCTCAGTCACTGCTTGTTATTTTTCCGCTGAGTCCAAGTACACACTGCCCGGCACAGGGACTGAACTCACAATGATTATGTCACCAAATTTATGAACCAATGGTTTAAGCCACTAGACAACTGTCTCGCCTTCGGAAGGCACAACAGCTAAAATGGTGTGATTAAAACAATAAAGATGATAACACTAGTCCGATTGTAAATAATGATAACTTCCCATCCCATTAATTCAGATGGAAATGATCAATAAAAATAGATAGGAATCAGGAGCCCAATAAACCGGACATACGGAAGAAGATAAAATAGAAAAAGAAAGGTTAATCACTGGCCCATTGTGAACCTTTGATGCGAGAATAGGGCAAAAGGAAGACGTAGTAATATGAGACAATCAGAGTTCTTGTCACCTATCGCACAACACGACACGGAACATTCACTTTCGACCGATGCCTATCAGTTATTGGAGTCAACTTCAAAGTACAAGAAGAAGAGGCTCAGACTGAGTGAAAGTGACGAGAGAAAGATTAATTATTTTTTAGACGAAGATGACAGGACAAAGAAAACTGTTGTCTATAAACCTGACAATCTTGTGCAAAGAAAAACAGAAGGAACGAAGTGAGCCACCAAGAATGACATAAGCGACGGCCGCTGAATTGCGCACCTCCCTCTCACTACCGCCTCACATTCATTCGCTTATGGCAGTAAGTTACTTCCTAAGAATAAAATAGGGTTTACTGCTAGAAATTGTTTTGTTCTTCACTCGTGGGTAATGATCTGGCCAGGGTAATTTTTAAGTCATAAGCGTTTAACTACAAGAAACTATACCCTGTCAACGAACCTGGTGTCTGGTCTGGCAACACACCGAAGAAAAGAAAACAACCAACTATGACACATTGAAGTTTGAAATCATATGGCTTTGGAAGTTGAAGAAGGTCACAATCATATAAATTGCCATTGGTGAACTTGGTACAGTGACTGACAGAATGGGGGCATGGATAAAGAAAAGTGGCTCTCAGTACCCAGTGGAACTGGTGTATAAATGGTAATACTAGCCGGTTTTTTATAAGGAAACATTTGGCATTCATTGATCGAGCAGCCAGAGTCACTGTGGTTTGAAACTTATAAAATCTTTTTCTTAAAACATTTTTTCAGGAAAATAAGCTTTTTTCGAGTTCATGAGCTGTTATCGCTCTTTTCAGTGTTGACAGGGAGAAAAGACCCCCCCCCTTGAAAGGAGCAAGAAGAATCTGGAATGTGATGAAGAGCCAGAAGAAAATTGCATGACATCTAAGGGTGTGGCTGTGGCCCGCTATCTATGGATAAATTACCAGATATTAAGATCTTTTCTGGTAAAAAAATAACAGATAGATAGATAGATAGATAGATACAAAGAAACAGAATGAGATAGATATATAGATAGGTATGAACAAAATGAAATAGATTTGAAGAGACTGTAACAGAAAGATAGATAGATTGATAGATAGATATGGACAAAATGAAATAGATTTGAAGGAACTGTAACAGATAGATAGATAGATAGATAGATAGATAGATAGATAGATAGATAGATATGAACAGTGTTTGATAGATAGATAGATATGAACAAGATGAAATAGATTTGAAGAGACTGTAACAAAGAGGTAAATAGATAATGTTTTTGCGGCTTATCAACATATTACAGGTTATTTAAACCAATAAAATATTTTAGATTGTAACAGTTTAGGGGAGATAATAATGATTTAATGATACAAATTCTTCTAATTAACCTATTGCTGAGGTGGCGTCATGCTTTTCGTAAATGGTATTTGAACGTAAGTGAACATAAACCGATTTTCTTCCAATAACCACAACATAAAATTCATAATCTTACGCTGTTACACTCTTTCTATAAAACTTGTTATTAAATTATGCTAGGATCTTTATCTCCACTTCCAAGACAATCGGAGTTATAATGTGGAAGAAAAATAAATCCAACAGCAATTGAGAAGCCGGTACTTATCAAATAAATTGTTTACAGTGTAAAAGGGTTTATGTCGTTGAGACATCACGAGATCTAAAAGATATTTACGTTTAGACAACCATTCAATCTCTTTTGTAATACGCAGGAACAAAACTTTGATTTTACTAATGTTACCCTAATTAAAAAAAGGACATTATTTACTTCGAAGACCTACTAATAACAATATTACCAACTATAAATACACTATAAAAACATTATATTGCGATACCAACATTTATTAAATTCATTCTTAAATAATCTAACGTTTATCTAAAAGAAACAGCATGTACGTGAAAACGTTCCCAAATAATCATGCAAAAAACTGTAAACGTTCTGAAAGCAAAAGAAATGTCTGTCACAGATTAATTCCACAACGCAAAGATCAAATCACTGTAAGTTCAGACTCGAATATCGGGGGCAGAAAGATATGCCGAAAACTCGATTCGCAGGTACTATCTCACATATCCCAATGCACGTAACCAGTCAGAAAAATAGCTCACTCTCCGACGAACGCGGTAGCCAAAATACACCAACTCACCGATTCGATAACACCAACAGCTTTTATCCGCCGAGCATTTTTTCCATTCGACGACGGCTGGGAGAGGACGCCCAATTTTTGCATATCCTAATACTTGTATAGCGACTCCTGTGATGGACTTGTTTTTTCGTTTTTTAATTTAAATATTTCATCTTCAACATGTCATGCGGAATACGTGCCCTCTTTTTTTGGTAAGTAATTTTGTTTTTCCCCATATTTTCCATCGTAGGATACACACGAAGCGCTTTCGCTTGGTTTGACGAGGTAAGTCGCCGTTTTCTTTACTATAAAAACCAAAAACATAATCTCTACTAAGATAACACGCGCATGCGCACTTACATTATACATTATCATCTGAATCCAACATAGACAAACTAGAATTATTATAGACTTGTATACCTGAAGCAATATTTACAGTTTTTCAGGTTAACTTGGAATTTGTTGATTTCTTGAAACTTTGAATGGATGCGTCGTGTCTCAACGTATACTAATTTTGCTTTAAACAGTCGAATGCACGGAATACGTGATTAACACAGGAAATATCAAACAAAATAAAAATAAATCCCAGAATTCCTTGCTTCTGTTTTTCCATATCACACTCTCTGATGAAGCGTTAATATAAACTGAAACAGGACCTACTAATAACAATATTACCAACTATAAATACACTTCAAAAACATTATATTGCGTTAGCAATATTTATTTCATTCATTCTTAAAGAATCTAACTGTAACACTATTTAGGAACGGCAGGTTAATTAATCAATTAATTAACCACAGAAGTTAATTACGGGGATTACTTAAACCGATAGATATAACGAAAGACATACTGAACGATTACTTAAACCGATAGATATAACGAAAGACATACTGAGCGATATTCTTTTTGTTTTGTTATTTTCCCAAACAGGGTATCGGTGAAAAAAAAAAAGATTTTTTTGTTTTGTTATTTTCAAGTGCGATTCAAGATAACCATTTTACTTTCTCGCGGAAATGTGATGCTGAGATATGCCAAATTATCTGCGAGGACAAAAGAAGGAAAGAGAGAAAGAAGAGAAGGAAACAGAGGGACAAGACTTAACAACCTAGATGATAAGAGAAAGAAAAATGCCACCCACAAAAGCGATGTTGTTTTGGGTAGTGGAATGGCGAAAATTCTGATGGTCATTGTCGTACAAATTAGTTGAGGGATACCAGAGCTTCTGGGCAGATAAAACATTGGCTGTGTCAGGATGACGAACTTGTGTTATCAGTAGTTGATGGGTCGTCTGCCGACCGCACACGCAGCTCGGCCCTGGATTGAGATGTCGCCTGGACAGAACATCTGCGTTCTGTTTAAGTTCGTTTGTGATAACGAAGGCTATGTTAGGGTATTTTAATTAACCCAATTTCGCCAAAAAATTGTCCACTTAATGTTGGCGGAAAAACTTGGTTGAGAAAAAACATATCCCGTGAAGTTGGATAAAAATTGAGATTATCAGTTGACGCCTATTGGCCGAATAGCCAGGCGGAGATGATCATGTGACGCAGAGAGGAGGCCTGCCACCGCCCATTGAGAGGATAGGTATGAGATGTTACTGCGAGGAAGTGGGAAAACCGTTGACGCCCTCTAAAGTATGGCGAGATACCCATATCAGAGCAGAAGAGGGTGGGAGTGGAATAAGATTTCCAAATACGGAAAATGATAATTATTTTTGGCCGAAAACAAAGAAAATCCTTATTGGCGATTTGAAATCAACGTGGTGGCCACACCACGTCCGACCCCACGCCAGGTTTTGATCGGCGTCCATATAAGCAAACATCTACGGGTGTTTCAGTGAGTGAGTCGAGTCGAGTCCAGTCAGTGAGGAGTCGAGTCCAGTCAGTGAGTGAAGAGTCCAAGAGCAGTGCAGTTCGCAGAGAGACGCGCCTCGCACAGGTGACCGCACGATTCCATGCCTTCCGACTTAGACTTCTAACCAAAAACAAATTTGTTGACGTCCGACTTTAGATTTCCCACCAAAACAAGTTTCCGACTTAGACTTCTAACCAAGAACAAATTATAGAAGTCTGACTTATATTCTCCATACAGATATCCAGACCTAGTTAAGGAACACAAAAGTGTTACAATCCACTTTTTTTTTCTTCGGGCTGGGAGAGAAAGAGAGAGACGCACTCCTGTAACTCAACAAACCGACATAAAATTAATCACTATTCCTAACCAGTCGCTCGCCTTGAAGTTGTTGTTTGTGCTTTTGTTTTTTTGTCTATATTTATTGTGCAGTATCACCTTGACCCGGATTCGGCTGGCACTACGGCCCGACGTTTGATTGATCTCGTCAACCTAAGATCAAATCACAGCGTGGGTAGGTTGAATCGAGATCAAAGCAGTTGCTTCGGTGACCAGGCGTTGGAAGCGAGCCGAGTACGACAAGTTGGTGCTAGAACCCAGCAAGACTTCAACCGATGTCCCAGTGTTAGCCCGTCACAAAGGACCGACGTCACATTTTGGCGTCGTGACTGGAAAAGAAGTCGGGTGTCACAAACGGTGCCCTGACCAGGACGACGGGTGTCACATAACAAAATACACCAACTCACCGATTCGAGAACACCAACTGCTTTTATCGGCCGAGCATTTTTTCCATTCGTCGACGGCTGGGAGAGGACGCCCAATTTTTGCATATCCAAATACTTATATAGCGACTCCTGGAACGGACTTGTTTTTTTTTATTTAAATATTTCATCTCCAATATGTCATGCGGAATACGTTATTCCACAATATTACCAACTATACACTTCAAAAATATTATATTGCGTTACCAACATTTATTTAATTCATTCTTAAATAATCTAACGTTTATCTAAAAGAAACAGTATGTACGTGAAAACCTTCATAAAGGTTTTGATTTAAAGATTGATAAACGTTTCCTATTTCTTTTTTATTTTATCATTCTGTCGTATTCCGATCCCTATTGTCCGATTTCTATGATTCACAGCTCATTCAAAAGCCCTAGAAAAGTTAGGCGCAGTGAATGATTTTCGTTAAGCTCAGATTCAGGGTTGCCAGATAATGTGTGGTTAAATTATATATTAATACTAGGCACTATCGTTGCTTTCATGATTCAAGGGCAGTAACTCTTATTTTCATTTTTGTATCCAAAATTTCAGCTAGCTTAAAAACCGCCGCTGTTTAAGCTAGCTCCTGTAGAGGGTTCTTGGTTTGCAATAGGCATCAATAAACCACGGAAGAACTCAAAATTGATCACTGCATTTAAATATTGAATTAATCTTTAAGCTTATCTTTTAAAAGTTCAACGATAATTCTTCTGCTGCCACTTAATTTAAAGACGATGCATTTAGCTATTTTCAAGGTTGAAATATATTACAGGTTAACTAAAAATAGATTGATGTATTATGTACGTATTTATATCATGTTTCATTTTCAAAACACGGTCAAGATATTGTGTCCATGTTCATAGTTGATATTACTGAGTATTGCCTTTTTGTTTTATAAGGCTTCCATTATTTTTAGCCATTTTTTACATGTAGAGGACGCTATTATATTAGTGTTATCAATATATATATATATATATATATAATATATATATATATATATATATGTGT
>OZ038505.1:94686626-94769126 GCA_964036315.1 Acanthosepion esculentum | reverse complement strand
GATGAAGACATTAGTCAGAATGTAAATAATATACATAATCTTTGAAAATATCTGTTTTACGATGTACCACTTCGTTCTACTGATGTCGGATGGGATACTATTCAAATTTGAAACGAGAAATTTAACTGGTTAATTACCTATGATTACTTGCACAGAATTTAAATTTCAGTGATACTATTTATATCTATTGAATTTTTTCGACAGTTGTTAACGGGATTCTATACACAAACACACAGGCACACACACACAAACACACACAGGCACACACACACACACACACACAAACACACACAAGCACACACACACACACACACACACACAGAGAAACACACACACATATAATCGTGGCGAAGGGCTTGAGTATACTGGCCTTGTTCAGATTGTTGAAAACGTTAAATAACACGCTCTCTCCCAGAAACTGTAACTAAGGTCTGCTCAGCATAGCTGTAGTATAAAGCATAAATTGGCTCTGTGGGTGTATAACAAACACAAATGTGCCTGAGCGGGCGTCAGCAATAGGGATTGGCTAGCCTCCCTAATAGACGGGCATCCTCGGATACGAATGTCCAGCTAGTATACAATGGTTAGAACATGTTTTCCAACGATGAGACCTGGGTTCAAATATCACAATGGTCAATTAGTTAGGAAAATGACTTCATGCTATCAGCCTAGGAAGGCATTCCCAGCATGCAGCATCTTTGAAAAGTACCTCAACGCCATATCACAGACTAACCCTAGCCTTGTGAGTGAAACTGGGTGGATGAAAATGTTCAAAAGCCATCAAATAGCTGTCCTAGCACAATGTCACAAGTCATCGTAGCCATAGGTTCGAGTGTACTAACCTTGTTCAAGCAGCTAATCATACTAGATTATGCACTTTCACTTGTAACTAAGATTTTCTCAACATAGTTTCAGTATAAACCACAGATGGGTGCTGTGCAAACACAAATGTGTGTCCAGCATATCAATCTCATGTCAATTGGTGCATAGCTGAACCAATAAACTCACATTTCCTCGCTACATGTTTGATGTTTACCCAACTCATTGCTTGCTTCTTGGGAGATATTAGTGCCTTCATTAATGCTTTACATTAAAAAAAAGTCAATTGGCATACGTAATACACGCTTAGGCGATCATGTATCTTTCGATTCATGACTGACGTGACAGAAAACTTTCGGTAGTAGGCTGCCATTCCTGTCTGCTATAAATTTCCACACTTAGTTATGTTTTATAGTTATCTCTTTTCGGCAACAATTTCGTTCTGTTTTTACTAAAAACACAATTTATTTGACTGAAACTATCGTAGCCTACTTTAATGACAAGAGGGTAATTGGGATCTTTTTGTTATTTTTCATATTTTTTTATTGACAAATCCTAAGTTGATGAAAGAAAAATTTAAAAAAATAGTTAAATGTTATGAGATAATTTGACAGACATAACAAAATGGGATACTCAAAAGGTTTGTTTCATTAAAATAAATTATATAAAAATAGTTCTGGATATACCCCAGGCAAGCAAACGCAACAAATCAACTTTGACATTTATTTTAATATTTTCCTATACATACATATATACATACATACATACATACATATATATATATATATATATATATATATATATATATATATATATATATATATATATATATATATATATATATATATATATGGATAGATAGATAGATGGGAAGATAGTAAAATAAATGTAAAATATTGGGATCTGATACATGAAAATAAAAAGACATATGGTAAGAAAAATAATATATATATATATATATATATATATATATATATATATATGAAGGACTTAAAGTTCTTTTATTAAAGTTTTATCTTATTTTCTCTTTTAATATTCTCTAATTAGAATTGTGAGATTGAATTTTCTTTTTAATCATCTGGAGGTAATTTCATTTTAAATTGATAATTTAATTTAAATTTAAATATGTTACTCTTTAACTATCAATATTGATAGTAAAATATTAAAATTAGAAATATTTGTTTTGATATTTAAACACTTAAGTCATTACCTAACGTTAAACATTAACTGTGAAATTTAAGGAAAAATTTAAATAGATATAAATATAAATATGTGTAAAGATTTGAAAATATATGTGTAAGTATTGATATATAAATATACATAGGTACCTGTGTATATCGATACATGTGTATGTGCCTATGTGTCTAATTGCCCATGTAAATGAATGTATGTATATGTGAGATTTACGTAAGTGTATGTGTGGTATATATATATATATATATATATATATATATATATATATATATATGATAAAACGAAATCTTTAATATTGCCTTTAAATATTTCTCCATCTTAATTTAAAACCTAAACTTTAAGTAAAAATGATTACCCATCTAAAAATAGTCACACATTACATTCCTGAATTAGATTCAGACTGATAGAGATGTTACCTTGACAATCATTTACAATATTAAAAGATTACTATCAGTAAACTGTTATATTTTAAATTAATTTTTTAAATGTACTTTCTATGAATGTGTTTTTAAATATACTATTTAACTCATATTAAAACCCTAAATTATTTCTAAATGAGTTAAATATTTAAATTGCTAGCAAACATGAAATTAATTTCTTCGGTGATTTTTTAAACATTTAAATTACTATCAAACATTAAAATCTGTTGTTTTTTTTTACAGTGGTAGAATCTCCGACTGGCGCCAATTCAGTATAAAATAAAACTAATGACAGTTAATTAATAAAATACACGTTTTTAAAATCAATATGCAAATTAGTTAAACCTAAAGATTGATATCACCTAGAAATAGATAATAAATAATACAGATATTCAGCTTTTAGCGTATAAGTTAATATAAAGTAGAGTAGGGGCGTATCAAACTCAGAATTCGTCGAATACTTATGCTCCAATTTTGCATTTATTCATATAGATTCCATAATATAAGTTTTATTTAATTAGCTATTATGTTTCTCTAACTCTTCAAATGTTGAATGTATAACTAATTCTAATTTCTGTTTTCCCATCTTTACATTATATTAATTTTATCTCATAAATTGTCCCCTGTTCTGTCACCCATGAAATAAAATAATTGTTTGTACGAAAAATAAGGATCTACGTCTGTCAAATCATCTTTAAATTAAGTGGCAGCAGAAGAATTATCGTTGAACTTTTAAAAGGTAAGCTTAAACATTAATTCACTGCTTAAATGTAGCGATCAATTTTGAGTTCTTCTGTACTTTATTTCTGCCTATCGCATCCACGTTTCTCTCTCTATCGTGATGATGTCCAAACCAAGAGTCTTCCACAGGTGCTAAGTTAAATGCCTCCCGATCGGGCGGATTTTAAGCTAGTTTATAATAAAATGTGCACCGAAATTTTGGATTCAAAAGGAAAGTAAGAGTTACTCCCCTGAACGATGAAACCAATGATAATTCCTACTATAATATATTTTTATATTTTTAACCTCGTATAATCTAGCAACCCTAAATTTGAGCTCAACGAAAATCGTCCCCTGCGTCTAATTTTTCGAGGGCTTTTGAATGAGCTATGAATCATTGAAATCGGACCAGTGGGAGTGGAGGAGTTGCTTGGACACACACACGCACAAAAACACATACACTGTACTTTATATATAAGATATATGTAAAAATAATAGTGAATACATATCATTCAACTTTCTGACTTATGTTGTTATAGAATTTAGCTAAAATAAAAATTAATAATTAACTTTTATTAATTTATTTTTGATCAGCTTTATATTTATGAATTATCTTAGTCAAAACAAAAATGAGCTATAAGAATCGTTGATTTATTAAATGTTTTATGCTTCCATGATGAGGATGTTTTGTTTTCCTTTCAATTTCAAAATGCCCAAATAGTTATACATCTAGTTGTGTAACACGACGTTTATCCTGGTTTAGCAACTGTTATCTCCCATTTGCTTACATCTAGAAAGTATGAAAAATGGCTAATATTTCCTTCAAACTTTACGTTTGTGAGCATGAGAATAATATATTTGAAATGTGCCTATTCCCACTAGGAAAACGGGTGAATGTGAACATTATCGTTCACGAAAAGTAAGAACAAACCGACAGAGGGTTCAAGTACCATTTATTTATTCTAGGATTACATAAGAGAAAACAGGTGAATGTAAACATTCTCGTTCACGAAATGTAAGAACAAAACGAAAGAGGATTCAAGTACCATTTATTTCTTCTAGGATTACACAAGAGAGAAAACCGGTGAATGTGAACATTATCGTTCACGAAAAGTAAGAACAAATTGACATAGAATTCAAGTACCATTGATTTCTTCTAGGATTACACAAGAGAGAAAAAAGGTGAATGTGAACATTATCGTTCACGAAAAGTAAGAACAAAACGACAGAGGATTCAAGTACCATTTATTCATTCAAGGATTAATCAAGCGAGTCCGCGAAAAAATTTAGAAGTGGGTAATTTTTCGCGATTTACGGTTATATTGTAAATTACTTTCACGAATATACCTTGTCGGCCTCACACATTTTTGCAGATGTTGCCACAGAGTAATTTTTCGCTCTTGTCTTGATGAGTTTGCGACAGACATAGTAAAATACGTCTGCTGGGTGTGTACAACGATGCCATCTGTGACGAAAGCATCTATTGTCTGTCCTTGCACAGCTAGAAGTAAACTGGACCGTTGAGCCTAATACCTCCGTATTCATACTGCCATCTCTGTTGCCAGTACGTTCTAGAAATTCCTGAAACTTTTACAAAGTTCTCGATAGTTCTTGAAACTTCTAGAGAATTTTATAAAATTCTCCAACTCAACGCTAAATCTGTCTGAAATATAATAGAAAATAGGTTAGATTCAAAACATCGATGTACAGGTCACAAAAGCAAAGTTTGATAGGTTTAATAGTCAGTTCCTTTGCTTTCTAGATATAAGCAATCTGGAAATCATATTTATTGACCGAAGACAAAGGACGTTAAAATTCTGTTAAACAGTGTTATTGATTTAGCTTTGATATCTCGATTCAATTTGATTAATTAGAAAGTGGATTTGATAACATCACTTTTTTCTGGTTAGTACATTCGTTTGGCTTGATCATATTTCATTCAATGTTATTCAATTTTCCTTATTAAATTTCTTACTACTTTATTATATTCATCCAGACCAGAACTGCTGCTTCGTTAGTGCATTTGTACCAACAAATTGTTTACTGATCCTTAGTACTTGATCAATTACTTTATCTGTCCATTAGAACTTAGCCAATCAAATACATTCTTGCGTTGTAACCTCATTAACTTTAGCCGTGAACATTTCACTTCTTTTTCCCAATTCCTTGACAGTTGTCAAGGAATTGGGAAAAAGAAGTGAAAAAATACTAAGCATTTCTTCAATTCGCGAAGGTTTTTTAAAACAATTTTACCACAAGCAAGGCAAAAAAGCCACTATGATGGAAAGAGTTAATGATACTTAACGAAACAAATATGACAATAAAACAGAGGACTGAAAAGGACAGAAGGCATGAAAACATTTTGAAGACAGGGAAGCAATAAAACCGGAAGAGTGTTCCACAATTGAGAAGTGCGAGAGAAGAAAATATTAAGATAGAATTTACGGTTGCAGCTGGATATTTCAACAGTGAGATTATGAGACCTAGCTCTTTTCTTTTTATGTACTGTGTCACTTCAGGAAGCAGGTGATCATGGCTCTCCATTTCCCCTTTTTCCTTTTCTCTACATTGAGTGGCTCTTCAGCCTTGTATGGGATGAACATTAGTAAAAAAAACATTCTTATTTGGATCTTGTCAAAAATATCTATATACAATTTAGAAGCACCATACCAAATTGGGCAGTGATATTCCATGCACGGCTGAATAGTAGACTTATTAATGGACAAGATTAATTCTAACGAGAAAAATTGTCTACTACGACACAGTGAACCGATGTTCCTAGCAGAACATTGATTTATTTAACACTAGCTTAAAAGATGCACGCCGTTCGGACTTTTAAACTAGATTTTGCGGGTGGCTTATTCGACCTCCGTCCCGAATCTAAAGGGACCTCTGGTTCAGTTTAGAAAACAGCAAAGATAATTTTGAAGAAAGATCTTTGAATTCCTCAATTCACTCAATGGAACTTGAAAATCTCAAAAGTTCAATTCCGGCCAAATGATCGATTTGGGACGAAAATTAAGTTCTTCAAACCACAAACACCTTGAAATTTCAATTGAGCTGAGTTCTTCAAATCACAAGCTCTAACGTACTTCAAAACCTCACGCTACAAAAGAAACATTTTTAAATTCACAAAACTTTTGTTTTCTTTAAACTCAATATAAATTAAAAACTTTTTAAACTGCTCATTGTTTGTAGTTATTTTAAAATTTGAATTTTTAACTTTTCCCTTTCCTTTTCATCCGGACACAAATCCCAATGGTGGATGTTCAAGCACCAGATGAAGGGCAGATCTTCAATCTCTGGATCATCTTGATTCCAAGAAAGAATAATATGTCTATGAAGAGCAAGTGTGAACCGAGTTAGAGGGGCTTCAGACACGGACAGACAGAGAATTTGCAGTTTATTTATTCAGATAACCGTTCCATTTCATGTCGGGGAAACGTTAGAACAAGAAGGCCTAGCGAGTTTCTCTCCTGGAGGTTAGCATTAGCCAAGCTGATAGACGGCATAAAAAGCCCTTCAAGATGATTAAGAGCAAGAAGTTTCGTTTTGGAAGCCTTAAAGTTAAAAAGCTACTTATTGCTTCAGTTAACCAGTTAGAAAATATTTAACAAAATCAAATATTTTTATATAAATTCCAAAGTGTCTCTTTATTTGATGTTTTATTTTTGAAAAGTGAAAAAAAAAGACGCTGTGCCAACTGCAAAAACGTATGTGCCTTTTATACAGATGGTACCATAGCTGAGAGTACTGTACACATGTGGTTCGCTAGGTTCAGAAGTAGAAATCTTAATCTGGAAAACCGTGAACACTCCTGCAGGTGTGCAGTCGTTTATAATGACCAAATCGAAATCTACTTCTTGCCTCAGTAAATCAGTTAGAAAATATTTAACAAAATCAAATATTATTATATAAATTCCAAAGTCTCTCTTCATTTGATCTTTTATTTTCGGAAACGACCATTTTACCTGCATCTTTTGAGATGGATCTTATGTACGGGTTCAACTTGAGGTCAGGGGTGAGTTTGAGGCCCAATAGTCCCTCTCGGGGTAACATCTATTCATAGTGACTGGTGGTAGTTTGGGGTGCGATCGGCGGTAGCGGAATGTAACTCGTTTGAATTTCGAGGCATTGAATGTAATCAAACAGTTTTTCCCCCACTGCGAGTTTAGTGTTAGATCGGCAGAGAGGTCAGCTGCCAATGTCTTATCGTCAAGAATTTTAGAGGTGCGCCGGTATATCGTATTTTCGTCGACATAGACATTTAAAATTGATCTGAGTTTATTCTTAGGTAGATCATTGATATGAATCAAAAAGAGGATTTGTTCGAGAAGTGACCCCGACGAGACGCCTGTGTTGAGCGCCTGGACGTCGGAGGACTGGAACATAATAATTATCTTCAGGGATCTACCTGTTAGGAAAACGATATTGCGTTTTCGTTTTCCTTCCATAAAATCCGACGTTGAATTCAGACTGATACGGTAGCCAACAGATCGATTACGATCAAATCACGCTAAAAACACCGGTTCTCGTTCGATCTATAATTGGACACTGAGTTCAACATCGAGCACAACAGTTTGTTTCCTACTTGAACGCAGTCTTCAGTGATGTCCTGAAGATTGTGTTTAAGCATGAAACAGTCTCGGGCTCCTCGGTTTTGACCCCAGTGCCCACTTTCATACTTACATACACTCTGTCCTAATATTGATCACTTTTACCCATAATTATAGCATACCTTGAAACTATATTATTATATATAAAATATTCAAGTGTGTGTGTGTGTGTGTGTGTGTGTGTGTGTGTGTGTGTGTGTGTGTGTGTGTGCCTGTGTGTGTGTGTGTGCCTTGTATCAGAAATAATTTCACAATACTTACCGGATGTCGACTCGGAGTTTCATGATTTCTTACACGTCAAGACCCAGATAAGAATTTCAGATTCCCTTCACCTTAACTATTTCCCTATCAATGCTAAAGAGCGAGTCTACCCTATTTTTTACGAGGATGTGAATTCAGAGTTGCCTTTATCTTAGAATCGTTGCCTTTATCTTAGAATCATTGCCGCTTGAGGTAAAGTCCTCGTCTTCCCTGCTATTGAACCCATAACTTGGGGGAGATAGATTAATTTCTTCCCCGCAGGCATAGTGTCAAATAAACAGAACCGATTCAATTGGAATTTGAACTCGGCACGCCAAATATACTTTACGCGTTAACAACCGCTACTCTATCTGTATATCGAAAATAAATAGGGAAAACTGTACAGGCGCATCACCGTTTGGTAATGGACTTTGGATCAGTTTTCTTTTTGTTCTTCTTCTACTTCGATATGCCATGTTCCTTTAAGACAAAGTCAATTATGGATCTCCACGATTTCATGTCCTTTGTAGCTCTTAATAAATTTTCTCATTTTGTTATCTCTCCTAAACCTTATTTCGTTTACTCAATCAAGCTAGCTTGGTTATGATTTTTTTTCTCTTGCCTTCAATATATCCTGTGAGTATCAAATTTTCCACGCCCTTTTGCCTCATTATGTGCCCTAGACATTTCAGTTGGCTCTTTCAGATGTTAAGTATAAGTCCTTTGTGTAAGAGACAGTAATGATTTCAGTCTTCGCTGAGTGCCCATATTTATGTCGTTGTGCAAAATGAAGCTAATATTAGCAAATATCTATGCATGAATCCCATGAATTTTGAGTACGGTGAACAGTCGGTTTTCTTTCTCTCGCCATAGCAACATGAAACTCAATGAAACAGATGACAGCTACATTAACAATGGAAAATACATTCAACGGCGTCCTTCGTGGCGACTGCTAATAGAATTTAACTCTAGCAGTCTTTGTTAAACTAGCAATCAAAATTTCATATAACTTCCGAGGTTCAACAAGATAACAAGGATTCTGATCATTTATTATTTTATGCGCTGTATCGATCAGGACTCTCCACAACTTCCAATCTAATTATAGATGTGACCGTAGATTAGCCTAATTGTTCTGATAAGATTTTCTCTTTGACCTCATCATTTTACACTTGAAATTGTTTGATAAAACCGTAAGTTCTATGCTAACAGTTTCTTCTATCGCACTTCTTCTTTGTGGGACTTCCGGTTCCTTGCTTCCCAGTCAACTTTGATCTTCAAACATTTATGTCAGTCTTTAACTTCTTTCTTCTTAACTCCTGATCTTTTGTTGTTCTTTCTCCTTAATAATTTCTTTTTCTCATATTCTCTAACACTCAGTAATCTCTTGCGTCTTAGTGCAAAGATATTTTGGGCAAAGACTCTTGGGCAAAGATAGTTTTATCCAAACAAATTACCGCCTCCATTAACCCCCACATTATTCTGCCATTACAACTTTTGCAAACCAGAGGACTAAACATAGAATTCAATAATGCACGCCAAACGCTTGTTCCCTATGAAAACTAATACATTTAGCACCTCACCTTGAAACAGGAGGTACATACGTATTTCAGAAGGTTGCTGTTTTGAGTGTGAAAGATAAACAAACGTAATATCCAATGACACCTCCGTAGAGGGATAATTTTTAAAAAGGTTCGGCATCTAAAATTGTTATAATATTGGTTGACACATACATATCCTGCTACCGATGATTTCCAATAAAATAAAAGAACGGTAAAATTATGTAAATAATTTCTTTCATACTGTGGTTACTGAAAAAATAATCAAACGAAAGTTGGTAATGAATGATAATACTTAGGACAAGAACAACACATATAAGATTCGCCAGTGGGGCGTAGAAGTAGTCAACTGCTAGAAGTGAGTCAAGTGAATTCCACAATGAATCTCCAACTGCAAGATATCTTCCAACCGCTCTACGCGGTCAGATGTGGTATAAGGGCGAATTTAATGTGCGGTATCCAAGCCAGTAGGCTCGGCTAAAAATTATAAAACGGGGCCTGGTAGCTGTTTCCCGAGACGAGACTCTACCCTTAGACATAGCCCCGTCTGGGGATCCAGAGCGGCAGAGAGTTTGAATCTCCAACTGCAGGATATCTACCAATCGCCCCATGCAATCAGATGTGGCATATAAAACGCGGTCGGGTAGCTGTTTCCCACGTCCGGACATCCTCTCTTCCCGGAGACAGAGACTTTGACCCGCACAGCTGGAGACGAATCTCCAACTGCAGAATATTTACCAACCGCCCCACACGCTCAGATGTGGCACAAGGCCGAAATTAATCTGGGGTATCTGTGGAAATTCCCCGTAGAACCCGTATAAAACGGGGTCGGGTAGCTGTTTCCTGAGTCGAGACTATGCCCTTCAACATTGCTTCGTCTGAGGATCCTCTCTGTCCGGAATCAAAGAGTTTGACCAGCATAGCTGGAGACGAATCTCCAACTACAGACCAACATACAGTATTTACTACTGTATTTATATGAATGGGGACATACCCATTATCGTCTGTAGATATGCTACAATACATACACATATATAAACGCACACACAGACACATATACACGCACACAAACACACATACATTTTTCAGTTGAAATGTCTCAATGTAACCGTAAGTTCTATGATAACAGTTTCTTCTATAACACTTCTCACTTGTGGCTTCTTGCTTCCCAGTTAACTTTGATCTTCAAAAATGTAAATGCAATGTCAATCGTCATTTTCTGTCGGTTCTTTTATTGTTCTCTCTCCCCAATAATGTTTTCTTTTTCTCAAATTCTCTAACACTCAGTAACGCCCCTTGAATCTTAGTGGCTTCATTGCCTTGCTTGTGGTGAATTATTAAAAATGAACTGTTAGCAATGTTTACAACCTTACTATCCCTTCCAGTTTCTTTCTGTCATCCATTTACACAAGCTCAATCGGTACATATTAAAAAAAACACTCATGCAATTTAAAGACTATTACATCTACTACTTTCAGGTAGTAAGCACTAAAATGTTGAGAAGTGTCTGAGAAAAGATGTAGCTTTATGACAGAATTTAAATTCGTATAGCTGTTTAGTCTTTATGTTCAAATCAGTAATAGTGCCGTGATGTATCAGACAAGTTGACAAGTTGCCAAGGAAAATAGAAATTGATGTGTATTTATGGGTGATACTCTCTAATCTCTTTTACGGGCGGCGTACTTTCGGCAATTCCCGACCATAATTCTCCATGAATCCAGATCCTTCATAATTCAAAGCTATATCTCTCACCTGTTCTGTCATCCGTTTACACAAGCTCAGAGATAGGTTGCTCCCTGTTTTCCTCTGCACCTCTTGATATAATACGCCTTGTGAGTATCAAATTAACCTAGCCCTTTTTATTCATTTAGTGTCCTAGAAATTTTGTGTTAATTATAATGTTCATTTTTGTTCCCATTTTCCTTAAACCTTACTCGTTAGTCAGATGTTCCATCCGTGATTTACTCAGTTTTTTTCTTCTTCTGCAGAACTACATCTCTGTTGTTTCAAGTCTCATCTTTATCTATGAAGAAATTGCCCAGCATTCACTGCCATATCGGAGGATTGATTTTATATCGCAGTACAGCACTGTTTTCTTTGATTGATTGATTAGTTTTCTACGATTTACACGCACTTTGGATAGTAAATTTGATTGATTGATTGGCGGCTTATCAACCTTTAGCATATTATTTAAAGCTAGAAAATATTTTTAGATTGTAAGAAATTTTTTTCGATAATAATGATTTAGTGATAGAAGTCTTACTAATTAACCCATAGTTAGGGAAAAGGAAGTGGATTCATAACTTTTCCAAGCGTATTTTCACGTAAGTAAATCTAACGAACCCGACTGGAATTGGAACATGGTGCACCGATTAACAATTCCGAGTCATTATCAATTATACCACCCACACATCTAAGTTTACAGCATCTGGTATTCCCGATAGTAGATTTAAAGACATTGCTGGGTTATTTCATGCCAAACCCTTTTCTTTTAATACTTGAGATATTGGTCAGATTCATACTTGCGCCTATAGGTAGACACGGATAAGATAGATAGCTAGCTACAGATAGATCTGAACAGATTTAGAGAAATAAGAACAGACTGAGATATATTTTGCCAATATATATCTAATTCTCAATGCATTCGGAACTAAACATCTCTATTAATCATCTGAGTGTTCCTCTCTTTACCTTGCATCAGCATGGCTGATGCTAACCTCCAGAAAAGTAACACGTTGCTCCTTCTTGGGAGCTAAGGTTCTCAGCTGACCTGAAATGGAAAGACTATATTGAATCCATTGCTAGGTTAGCTGCTAATAAATTTGGTTCAGTGTGTCGTGCAAGAAAATTTTTTTTATCTCCAGAAGCTATCTTACATATCTATAAGTCTACCATTCGTCCATGCTTCGAATATTGCAGTTACATATGGTCCGGTTCTCCTGCTATTTACCTTGAGCTCCTTGATAAAATCTAAAGAAGAATCAGCAATATTATTGGTCATGACCTGGCGTCTCGGCTTCAGTCACTTTCCCACTGCTCTAAAGTTGCCTTTTCTATAAATACTTTCAAGGTAATTGTTCGGATGTACTCTTCTCTATGGTACCTAGACTTTTTGAATTTAAGTGAAGTACTAGACTGGCGTCGAGATCTCATCAATTTACAGTTGTAACAGTAAATTCTAATACTTGAGTCTTTCGGTAGATATATGTTGGGTTTATACTTGAGCCTATAGGTAGACATAAGATAGCTAGTTACATAGATAGACATGAACAGACTTAGATATTTTGAGAAGAGGCGGATTGGTACCTTTCTCAAGGGTATTTGCGCGTAAGCGGATGTAATGAACTCAACTGGAATTTGAACTCAGTTCTCAGATTAATAATTCAGATCTGTTATCCATTACACCACCTGCACATCTAAGCTTACAGCACCTGGTATTCCCAACCGGTCACCCATCTAGGTACTGACCTGGATGGATGTTGCTTAATTCAGTGATCGCATCGGAACTCGGCTCACCGATTAAAAATTCTGAGCCGTTATCCACTACACCACCAGCACATCCAAGCTTACAGCACCTGGTATTCCCAAGCAGTCACCCATTTAAGTACTGACCAAAGTTGACTTTGCTTGATTTCGGTGATTGTACTGCAACCGATCTTTCAATATGGTCTTTTGCTTCCAAAGAAATTTTCGTGTTTCTTAATACTTTGTTTAGTTTTTGAAAAGCAGCTTTCGCTGTTCCAGAGCGCCTTCAGAATTGTGATACTATTTTCCCTCTTTTGTTAAAAAAAATCTTTGCCAGATATTAAATTTCTGTGCTTGATGCTTTCTGACGTTTCCATTTCGTAGCCCACATCTTCTTGGTAAAATTAATTAAACCCTTGAAATCCAATGCATGAATTAAACACTAATGTCCAATAGTATCACTTCAGAAAAAGTGATAACGTGACAGAGAAGCATAAAGTTTCTTTTGCATAAAATGACATTTTATAAATAAATAAAAATTAGCAGTGAAAGGAAAATAAAGAAAAATAAAGAAAAAAAAACGAAATAAAGTGGTAAGAATAAAAATACAAATTTGTCATGAAGCAGTGGTTAACGAGCTAATCTAGTAGTTCATTACAGCATTGTAGTGAGTTGGATTCTCAATACTAAAAATCTGCAATGTTAATGGTCCTTAACTAGTGTTGGATATTGAGTGAGGAAAGACCTTTGGTCTTACCTCTGCTGTATCGGTGTGCGAGCGGAAATCGGAACTGGTGATAATATAAACAGGAAATGCATCCGGTGGCTAAAATAAACAGGGCGCACAGGTGTGCAGAGCGGAAGGAAATTCGTGCTTGCGGGAGCGCATGCGGAGGAGGCGTGGCCACACGAAGTTGCGTAGACGACATACTGGAAGAAAGTGTAGCCACGTGAAGTTGTGTAGGTGTCCAAATGTTATTCCACCGGTCCGATTCTTGATCTGGACACAGAGGCTGGCTAGAGATTCTCTTAAGATTGGTCTACTTGTGGGCGCAATCCTAACCTATTTAATGCTCCCTCACTTTGCCGCAACTGGAATAATAAAGATAATTATATATATTTTTTATATATATGTTCGTCACCCAGCAGCAATATACTACATTAGCGTCTCAGCTTCAGTCATATTACTACCGCTGTAACTTAGTTTCCCTCTGAATTTTCTATAAATATTTTCATGATAATTATTCAGATGAACTTTCCTCTAAAGTCAGTCAGTTATGTGCCATGCGTGATACACGCTTAGGCGATAATGTATCTTTCGATACACGACTGACGAGGCAGATTTTTTTCCCGCAATAGGTTACCATTTCTTTCTAAAGAACTTAGACTTTACGAATTAAAGCGGAATACTAGATTTGCAGCAAGGTCTCACCATTTTACAAATGAAATGGCTAGATGTAACCTAAGTTCTACGCTAACAGCTTCTTTCCTCGCACTTCTATCTTGTGGAAGTCTCTTCCGGTCACTTGCTTTCCCGTCCACTTAGATCTTCAAATATTTAAATGCAATGTCATTCGTTATCTTCTGATCAGCTTTGTAGATAAGTTGCCAATAGTTTCAGGCTCTTTACTCTCAGGGACATTATATAAGTTTAGTGATACATTATTTACATTATTCAAACTATTGTCCTCATTTATTGCCATATTTATCACCACGTTTCGGCCGTTGTACGCTCCGGCCTTCTTCAGGTGTTTGGACTGTCAATACCCGGTTAAGACAGTGGAGAACTTTCAGAGGGAAATTAACAGGAGTTAACTGATAACTGACATCCACTTTACATGGCACGTGGAACGAAAACAGTCTACCCCGGTGAGCGAAATAAAGAGTTCAGTTCGACATTCCAACTACCTGAAGATGGTCGGAGCGTACAACGGCCGAAACGTTGTAATAAATATGGCAACAAAGATGAAGACAATAGGCTGAATAATGTAAATAATGTACTCATCTCAGAAATATAGACAGATACTGAAGTTTAGTGATATATGTTTTACTAATTAACCCATATCTGAGGGGGTATTCTTACTGAATATAACGAAATCAAATGGAAATGGAAATTACAGCATCAGGTATTCCCATGCGGTCACCCATCTAACTACTGATCAGGCCCGAGGTTGCTTAACTTCGGTGATCTTACGGCAACCGGTGTTTCAACATGATATGGATGTAAGCCTGGAAACGGTGGTGATAATAATAATAATAATAATAATAATAGTGAAATTAATCGTTTCCTTATAAGGAAACATTCGGCATTGATTAGCATTACTGTAGTTTGAAACGTATTAAATCATTTTCTTAGAACATTTTGTTCAGACTACTAAATCTTATAGCAAATTAGGAATTTCTTTCCTAACCTTTTGTTTTGGTTGTGCGGAAAGTTAGCATCTTCAATATGTCATTATTTGCTGTCCTAGTAATCATGTGGTACCCGTTTTGTTGAAGCTGTTTGGACGTCTTCAAGAGATGCGGTTTTGTTATTTGGCAAAGGTGTTCTTTGTGATTTTGTAGCACCTTTCAATAGAGTCTCATGTAAAATCGTCTTCTTTAAGATTAATAAAAGAAAAATCGATTGAATGTTTAAATGTCTGTGTGTTGGTTTTTGTTCGACATTGGAAAAATAAATAAATATTCATGCGATTTTCAAACGAAGAAAAGCGGGATATACCAAAACATTTTCAGAATCTCACAAAGAATAATTGTTGGAAAGAAATGAAATTAGCTATGCTTATATTAGAATCATAAGGAATTTTGGTAAAGTTTAACACATGTACCCGCAAAAATAAACTGTGTCAAAAGGAGTTTTTCTCCTGACACCGCTATTACTGTGTACTCCGTCAGCAATTTTTATTGTTTTATGATTTTTTTTTTTTAAGTAATTCCCCTCAAGCAGTGCGGGAGTGCCACTAGCACGCAAAGGGCTACAGAGAATTGAGAACAAGAGTAAAGAGGCATGTTTGTGGAAAAAATACAGAGAAAGACGGGGAACAATCTCAGATATCGATTGACATTACACAGAAGCAAGTAAGGGGAAGGGAGTTCCACAGGCGGGAAGTGCAGGAGAGGAATCTGTTTGAATAGAAGAGACGGTTGCATTTAATTGTTTTGACAGTGAAAGGGTGGGAACGAGATGTCAGCCTTGTAGCTCGCTTAAATTCATGCAGTCTGGAAACCAGCAAACGTAGCTCGTCGGAGCAGTTGCCGTGAAAATATTTGTAGAAGAGACAGAGAGAGGCCACGACACGTCTGTGGGATAGCAATTGTAGGCTAGATGCCAGACCAGGACCTATCATCTTGCATAAGCTATTTTTAGCAGTAAAAAAACAATCTATCTTGCATATATATAAGTTTACCATTCGTCCATGCTTAAAATATTGCTGCCATATATGGTTCGGTGCCCCTGCTATTTACCTGGAGTTCCTTGATAAGATCCAAAGAAGAACTTGATCCTGATTACGGCTTCAGTCACTTGCCCACCGTCGTAAGGTTGCCTCTCTGTGCCCTTTTTTTTAAATGCTTTCATGGTAATTGTTCGGATGTGCTCTTCGCTGTGACACTGAGACTGTATAAATTTAAGCGCAGTACCAGACTGGCGCCGAAATCTCATCACTTTACAGTTGAGCTGGCTAGATGTAGCCGTAAATTCTATGCTAAAATTTTCTTTTCTCGCACTTCTCTCATGTGGAATTCCCTCCCGGCACCTTGCTTTTCAGCCAAATTTAATCTTCAAAAATTTAAATGCAATGTCAATCGCTATCTATAGTCTCCCTGGTTACACTTTTCTCTTTCTGCTCATTACTAATGTTTCTGTTCATAATTCTTCCACCATTGCGTTGTAGTGGCTTTACTGCCTTGTTTGGGTTGATACCAATTGAAAAAATGGATCAAACTGGATTTATACAATTTTATTGTCTCAAGGACATGTGGCACAGTGGATAAAGACGTTAGTCAGTGACAGGACCCAAAGAGTGTGAGTTCAATACCCTGTTAAGGCAGTGGAGAACTTGGAGAGGGGAATTAACAGGAGATAACTGACATACAACGTTTGTCTGGCTCTTTAGGTTAACTTACTTAGTTTACTCTACTTGTTCAGATTATTTTACTTTACTCGTATCGGAGGTTTTTTCTTTGGACTCTGAACTTAGATTCTAGACGATTATTTTCGCCGGAAGTTTATGTTCTTAGTTCTTTCTTTTTTTTAAATTTTTTCCCCTTGGGTATTGGCTTGTTGATTTATAAGCCAAAGTACCTAAGGTTTTGCCGAACGAGTAAAACTACTTATAGTTATAAAATTATTATTATTATTATCATTATTATTATTATTATTATTATTATTATTATTATTATTATTATTATTTAAGTGACGTAGAAATTGTCCGAATGTCCTGTATGTCCGAGCGTTTTCAGTTATACATTTAACCATATGAAGAATGATTTTCCGTCCTGTGTATGACGATAAATTACATCCGTGTGTCCAGCGTAGGTGGATGCACTGCATCCAGCACCAAGGCCTCTCATCGGGAGTCTTTGAGGAGCGTGGAACCACCACTTAATTGTTGGTGTTCCTAGGTTCACCCTGGCCCGGGTGGTGGCGCCTGTTGGGGTCCCAGCTATGGGCAAATAGTCAACCCCGAAATTGGGGTAACAAGCATTATGAAAGTGTAAAAATAGGTTTTAATACCAGAAATACTTTGTAAAAAATTATTACCACAAATAAATTTTTGAAGAAAAACAACTATTACCAGCAATACGTTTTTGAAAAAAAAAAATTACGAGCAATACATTTTTAAAAATAATATTACCGGCTATACATTTTCGAGAAAAAATATTACCAGAAATAGATTTTTGACAAAACAAAAATATTACAAGTAAAAAAAGCTGTCGGCATTAAATGACCCACTGGGGGTCGATATGCCGTAAAACAAACCAAACCAAACCAAGAATGATTTTAATTTTAGTTTTAACTGAA
The DNA here is from genome assembly GCA_964036315.1 of Acanthosepion esculentum. Classification (NCBI taxonomy): domain Eukaryota; kingdom Metazoa; phylum Mollusca; class Cephalopoda; order Sepiida; family Sepiidae; genus Acanthosepion; species Acanthosepion esculentum. The sequence continues at coordinate 94,751,074 of OZ038505.1, read as the reverse complement.
TGTACGGATTTTTGTTATATGTATATATGTTGAGTTATGTGTATGTTTTATTTTCCCAACACGGTGAGCATGTTGGTGTTATTGAGTATTGGCTTTTTCTTCTTTTTTAATAATGCTTCCATTATCTTCGTCTTTTTTTACATGTAGATGAGGCTTTAGCATCCCGCTACCACCTTCTTTTTACCAACGTCAATGTTTGTACAAAAAGTGGATCACAGAGCTTATTCAGCTTAATATACATGTTCAGAAAATCTTAACTTCTAATTGGTCACTTAATATTTAATAACATCGACCTAGTTCTGGACCTGACCAAAAAAATAATTCCTCCAAAATCTTTCAAGCCTCTGTGAGCCTAACACGTGACCAAAGTTAGCAATAAAATATGAAACATCTTTCATCTTCGACAGTGAGCCGATCGGAATCCTTTGAACTCGTCACACAGTTCCTGGCTTTACGTTAAAGTTCCTTAACACGATTCCAGCCTGAAAGAACACTCACTCACATAGCAATATTTTATCACGAACGATCAACTCAAGTTTTCCACATTCAACTTAATACACGAATCTTTTTCATACGCTTCCAAGCTCAACGTTAATTATTGCAATTAACATAAACACAGCTTGTTAAGAACCACTTACTCCAACTAGAATATTCTCTTCGAACGACAAGTGAAAACAAATCAAAGAGCGATAATTCCATAAACCTTAAAGTAAGTCGTAAACAATATTTCTCTATTTTAAGTACAAACTTGCACTGTTTATTTTTTTTCTTAAATTACAATAATACCCAAACACACTTTCTCATTATTGTACAGACCATTCAACAACTTAGAATCTATCAAACCAGAACTTTGACAACATTTCAATGTAAACCTAAAAGGACGTTTGAACTTTTTTTAAACCACCTCTTTACTCCAGTTGTTTGTATCTCTTGTTTATATAAATATTTTATTCATTGTTGTGCAAAAACTGTTGTTTCTCATGTTGTCCTTATTCTATGTTTGTCGAATACTGAAATTTAATGTGAGAGGAAATTGTTAATTTCATCACGCAGCCTAATTTACTCAACAATTTTTGATCAATATAATTTAATCAATTAACACAACCTCCACAAGTCTATATTTCTATTGTCAGCGAGTATGTTGCGAATGGAGTTTGGTAGGTCTCCGTGTGTATTTAAATGAGACTTAATTGCGGTATGGTCAGAGAGATGTAACATGAGCCTTCTTGTTAGGGATGTTGTAGTATATCCAATATAATTATATATATATATATATATATATATATATATATATATATATAAGTTTGATTATTATCTATCAGACTAATCATTACCCATCTTCATCTAATTATTAACTATCTCGGTACGGTCATTATCTATCTGTATGTCTTTTTATATCTGTCTATCTTATTTATTTTCTCTCCCCTTTTACACATTTTTTTCTTCTTCTTTTTTTTCCTTCGGTTTACGTGTCCTTATTTTTCTGTGCCTGTCAACAAGTCAGCGTTTCTTACTGATGTTATTGTCATGTCTATCCTGTCCGGAGTTCTCTCGTATCAAGCATATTGTAAACTTTTAGGTCAGCCGCCATCTTTTTACTTTCATGTAATTCTATCGTCTGATATTTTCGTTCATGTATTATATACAAAGAACGGCACATTTTTTCTGGTTTTCATATCGTTTGTCTTTGTACATTTTTTATTTATTTATATTTACCTTTCTATATGTAGTTTCTTTCTTCTTAATTCTTTTCCTTTACTGTACATTCGTTTTATTTTTTTCGTTCTACTTCTTTTCTCTTTTGTTTCTTTTTCTTTTCTTTCCCTTGTCTTCTTTTCTTTTTCTTTAATTTTTCATTTGTTTTTTTTTGTTTTTTTTTTCAATTTCATTGCTATTTTTTTACTCAAATATTCATTTCCAACTTGTATTTTCCAATAAAATGTTGCAATTATTTCGTATAAAACGCTTTTTTTTTTCAAATTTCTGTTGCTTCAGGTTCACGGATTTATTAGTCGATAGAATGAAAGCATTAAAACGCAGAACAAAGAAATGTTTTTAGACGAACTCACACTGCGCACTGCAGAAACTTGTTATGTCCCGTAGCAACGCTAACTTTCTGTATAGCGCTCCATTCACTTCTTCTATGCACCACGTCCGTTCAGGACGTTGGATTTACACAATTTCATGCACTTTGTAGCTCTAAATAAATTTCGTATTTTTCTTCTACATCTTAAACCCTGTTCTGCCACTCATTTACACAATATCGCTAGGTCGGTTGTCACATGCCCTATCTATCTATCTATCTATCTATATATATATATATATATATATATATATATATATATATATATATATATATATATATATATATATTATATATATATATATATTAAGCTTCTTGATTCCTTGGGGCACATAGAGCCTCAAAAACACCTTTCCAATGGACGCGGTTCCGGGCGATCCTCTTCAGCTCGGTCATGCCAACACTTTTGCGCCAATACTATTTTGGTCGACCCACTTTTCGCTTCCCTTGTTGATTCCAGTCAAGGTCTTGCCTACTGACCCTAGAAGCAGGCGTGCGGAGTGTGTGGCCGATCCATCCCCATTCTCGTTTCTTGGTGTCAATCTCAACTGGGGCTTGTCTGGTCCTGTCCCACAGTTGGTCGTTGGAGTCGACTTCCGGCCACGGTTTGTAAATGTCTGGAGATTGTGCGCGTTGGTCTTGGTTACCCGCCAGGTTTCTGAGCCGTAAAGTAGAACCGACTTGACGTTGGTGTTGAAGATCCGGATCTTGTTGCAAATTTTCTAAGCTCTCTATCCTACACAGGAATAGATGTGCCCTAGAAATTTAAAATATCTCTTTCTGATGTTAAGTATAAGCGTCCGTTTTGTTTCTCATTTTCTCTAAAACTTCATCGTTGCTCACATGCTCAGTCCATGTCATTCTCAGAATCATTCTGTAGAACCACATTTCTGGTGCTTCTTCTCTTTTTCATCTGCGAGATTTTCCAGTATTCACTGCCATATAGGAGGAGTGAAATTACGTAACATTTAACATTACATAAATCTTTTCTTTCTTTCTAAAAACTGTTCCTACATTTTTTTAATACTTTGCTTAGCTTTTGGAGGGCATTTTTCGCTATCCCAATGCACCTTCAGACTTCAGTGTCGCACTTTCAGTCCACACACTGTTAAAGTACTTTCTAGATATTAAAATTGTTTTACTTGTTTGATGTTAGTATCTCCAATTTGCATGTTCAGTTGTTCCTTTTGACAATTATGCTGAGCTGAGAATGGTTTACAGTTTCGCGCAAGAGAGCGCATAATCTGCCATGATCAGTTTGAACAACGCCAGCAGGTTCAAACGTTCGGCTACGGTGACTTGTTGCCCATGTTAGCAACACCATCGACAACTTTCGAACAGTTCTGTCCACCCAGTTTAATTCACAATACTTGGATCAACCCGTGAACACATTTCAAAGAATTCGATCGATTCTCAAGACCGATAACATTCAAAAGTCACTTTACTGATAAATTGAACATAGTGAGATTCGAACCAGGGTCTCATTGTTAGAAATCGAAAGTTCTAACCTCTAGACCACAATATAAACGAACTTAGATAGATAGATAGATAGATAGATGTGAAAAGAATGATGCATAAAACATGATTTCAAAAGATGTTGGAACCAACATCAAATGTCCTTTAAAAATAATAAATACCGAAATCAAACGTCCCTGTCTAAATATTTCTGGCATTAAAAAAAACAAAACAGTAAAACACCAAAAGTAAAATGGAAATTAATAAGAAGAGCTGGAGATTGTAGGTCATTAAATGACCCATATCCTTTGTGCATACATGGAAAATTATACATTAATAAGTTTCTGAAAAATAATAAATTACTTAATCAAAGAAATGAAATAGCTATTTTTTGCAGACAGTGTCAATTATTTTTCTTAAATAATGTTTAATTTTGAAAAAGAGATGAAAGATGAAACAATTATTTTTACTTGATCTTTGATTAAGATTTTTTTAAAATACGAATGTAATTCTAATATATTTATTTGTAAAAAATAATGTATAGTCTATTAGTTATTAAAACTAGAAAAGTACTTTAAATTTGTAGGAATAGATTTTAAATATGAAAAATACGATTTACTCATATTCAGACGACCTTTTTAAGAAATCTTTGTGTATAAAATTATAAATTAAGTGACCAAATAAAAATGTCAAGAACTTTTTATCATTGAAAAACAGACGACACGCGAAAAACGGATGTCATTGTTTGTGAGATGGCACCCCTACCCACCTTAACTTAACTTAATTTTGAAAGTAGCTTATATTTGATACATAAGTTGTCTAAGAAAATTAAAACCCAACCACCCCTTATAAAAATGATTGAATTTTCTGTAACCGTAACAATTTAAAATGATTGTCTGTGGTTATAAATGAAGTAAATTTCTTAATAGGTTTTCCCAAAAATCGCTTGAGAATAGAACGGAGCTATGGATTTTAAATTTAATTTTATAATTAAATATAAAATTTTAGTTTCTGTTTTGAAACATGGTAATTCCTGTGTAGCGATGGAAACATTATTAAAATAGGAAATTATATATATATATATATATATATATATATATATATATATATATATATATATATATATATATATACGTTCGCAACATTTAGTTTAAAAGAGAGCTCAATATATAGTAGAGAAATATTATCAAACATATACTCTCATCTATAGAATGTAGGATTAGCGACCACTCATCTGACAAAGATGTGTTTGATAAATATAGTGGTGTTTATAATATGGTTTTAAAGAATGGTGACTACAGGTACACTGAAATAAAGTATAGAAAATATGATGATAGTGGTCGAAAAAGCAAAAATAGAAATAGGAGGATCATTTGGTACCCACCCCATTTAACCAATTTTCAGTTCTAAGTTAAGCCAGAAGTTCCTTTATTTAATTGACAAACATTTCCCTAAAAGCAACCCTCTTAGTAAAATATTTAACAGAAACACATTAAAACTAAGTTATAGCTGCACCAATAATCTTTAGAAGATTATAAAGTTACACAATAATTAAATTTTAAACCAATTTAATAATCTGGATTAAAATGCACACCCCAAAATAAATATTATTAATGATACTAGTCAGTGTAATTGTAAGAATTCAAACCAGTGTCTATTGTTAAACAAATCTTTTACTAATCTTTAATAAATCTCTTGTTTACCAAAATATTATCTCTACAATATAGAATCCGATGGTTGAAAAATTATATATTGGTAGTACAAAGAATTTTTTTAAGACTATGTGGTATCAACATATCTTGTCCTTCACCAATAATACTTATAGAAATAATACATAACTTTCTAAATATTTTTGGAGTTTAAAAGATAATAATAAATCTCCTAAAGTAAAATGTAAAATTTATAAAATGGCAAGGACATGTAGGTCCTTATATGAACCCTGTTTTCTGTGTTTATATGAAAAATTGGAAATGATCAGCTTATTTGATAAGAATTCTTTATTAAATAAAAGATCCGAATTAACGGTAAATTGTAAACACAGTCTACATTTTACATTACAATTCAGTTAAAGTCAGGATTTTGACAATGTTTTTTCTTAGATTTTAGTTAAAATGTGTTGCACCATATATGGCTTATCCTTGTATTTGTATGATTAATTTGCGTTTAATTTAGTTCTGTATTGATTTTCTGGTAGTATTATTAACATCTTATGTATTGGTATTTAGTTAGTATTTTTCACATTTTACATTGATTGGTTATTATCAACATCTTATATGGATGATATTTGTTTAACGGTTGCATATTATTTACCAAAAATTCTATAGATTTAGATCATTTACTAGTTTCTTAAAGAGGCCTCTTATTTATCAACTATAAAAGAAATTATGCAGGAAATCCACAAAGCTTATAACTGGTTAGGCATTCGGTTAAATTACCAACCACCGCTTTTATTTCTTATGAAAGTTGACTATCTGGTTTGTTTATATTTATTGGAACCATTTGTATCAGTTTTTAAGTTAATGTCTGGCTGCTGTGAGATGTCAAATCTTAGCCATGACACATTTCTAAGATAATTTTTAATTTTTTTCTCATTCGCTTAGTTTGATTTTACCGTAGGTCGTTTTCAACTGGTTGATCTGGGTAAAGTCCTCAAGTCTTTTTTTTTTTTCAAAAAAATGAGGATGTATTTTGTTTTGGAACCAAATTAATCGTTCACTCGCCAGTAATTTACAATCGTCCGAGGAGACGCATCGTTAAGCGTTGAAACATGACGATAGTTGTGTAGCGATTCTTACACGTTTTTGCTGTAATATCCTAATATATATATATATATATATATATATATATATATATAGAGAGAGAGAGAGAGAGAGAGAGAGAGAGAGAGAGACAGACAGACAGACAGACAGACAGAAAATGACAGAGATAAGAACAGACTGATATACACAGATAACAATATAATTATATATGAAGAATTCCTTCGTTGTTTATTTTTCGACGTGTGACCGTTAAGCAGCTCAGGTATTAGATCAGAACTGACAGACTACCCGAACATATGAGGATTACACTGGTGAATACTTGTACAGAATTAACCATACTTTCTGGCCGAATCGAATACAGAGAACTGCTGCACAGCGTGCCACAAGATCCTCAAATGACCCACCTCAGGTTTCTGAATTCAATGCTGTCCTTCTCCTGGACCATTTGACACCCAACGCTATGGAGCCCAGTCTGCCCTGCTATTTACTCATTGTTACGGGAGAGAGTGCTGTCGACTCTCGAAACTTCCATATCTGCTGTCTTTTGTACCCCAGCGTAAACAAAGATATTTTAATTTTATGAAAGGGATTAAATCCGACATATTTCAATTTGTTTTCCATCTAAGACAACGTTTAAGCAAAACGTAACACACACATATAAATATATCTTAAACTACTGTAAATTATTTGTGTTTAATAAATAAGAAGGCTTTACGTTCGTCGACCCCTATATATATAAATACACACACACACACACACACACACACACACACATATATATATATATATATATACATATATATATATGAAGAAATATACTCTTAAGTTGTGCTATCTTTATGGGATAAAGTGCTCAAAATCAGAGATAGAACGTGTCTAAATAAAAAAGTGAACATTGAAGTCAACACTTAGAGGAGACAGGCTGTTTCATGCTAGACGCAATCGTCAGACCACTCGTGACCTGACGATTGCCTCTAGCAAGAAACAGCCTGTCGCCTCTGTTGACTATATATATATATATATATATATATATATATATATATATATATATAATTATTTATTTTAGGATATTACATCGAAAACATGTCAAAATCACAATTTTGATGTGTTTTCGATGTGATATACTAAAATAAAAAATATTGCTCTATTTTGTATTGAGCTCTCTTTTACATTAAATGTTATGAATGTTGGAATTGTATTCTATTCGTTCTCATCTTACCTGGATATATATAATTATAAATATAATTAAAATATATCGCACATGCTGGTGTTAATAAAGCAGATCTCTATGTAATGAAACAGAGATATTAAGTATATATTAATAAACCTATATATTATCTCTCACCGATAACACGACTCGGAGTTCCATGCAGAGCACAATCTTCAGGTGCTGGGTATAGAGTGACAGTTCCCTAATTTAAGTTTTAATAAAAATATCTGGTTATCGCAATATCGGCGGAAGTTATGTACTATTTCTATCCTCCCCCCCTTCTACAATCTTAGATCTGCATATCTAGCATGATTTTAATTTTTAGGCCTGGAATTTGTGCAACGTGGTCTGAAGAGTTGAGGTCGAGTTTTCCGACCTTATCGAAATAAATATCACGTCATGAGTTCGTTTTCTTTATAATAATTATTATTGCTCTGTTTTTGACATAGAGCTCTTCCTGGATTTATATCCTTTTCAAGATATCCATACCGATTACTAATATTATATATATATATATATATATATATATATATATATATATATATATATATATATATATAAAATAAATCCTAAAGAACCAGGAAAATCTACCTGTTTTAGTTATTCCCGCTCTACTTCGTGTATTGAGCACTCTACGTTTTAATCTTACTACTCGCTTGTTTTTTTTTTCTTTTGACTAAAGACTTAAGGCACTTGACGATTTATTTCACCCTGTTCGGATGTTTTTAGTTCTTTTTTTTATTTACAATTTTTTACTCGGATACTGATTATGTTTTGACATATCTACAAGTTGAGCTATCTGAGTTTTTTCCCAAACGAGTATTATTATTAGTATATATATATATATATATATATATATATATGTGTGTGTGTGTGTGTGTGTGTGTGTGTGTGTGTGTGTGTGTGTGTGTGTGTGAATAGGGAGAAAGTGAGAGGAAATAGTGATAACATGCTAAAACAGATATATAGAGAGATAAGAACAAATATATAGACAGAATAAAACAGAAATATATATATATATTTATATATATATATATATATATATATATATATATATATATGGAGAGAGAGAGGGGGGAGACAAACAGAAAAAGATAAATAAGAACATACTGTAATAGATAGATAGATAGATAGATAGATAGATAGATAGATAGCAATCATTATAGCGAATAAACAGAAATTCAATAAATTGCCCACAAAAATATTCCAAACACCCACTCCTCTTCTCAAAACTTTAGTGAAATCTCTTATTGTCTGTGTTATAAACGTGCTGAATATATATTTATAATGTGGTTTTGCTAGCAAGAAACAGCAGACATCACGAATTGTTGCCTCAGGGGATATATAAAATCTTATGATCGATTTCCTAAACTAAATCAAACGTTTTCGAGAATAACGAAGAATTATACTTTATCAGAAAGAATGGAAGGTTTTTAAAAATTCATGATTTCGTACTGTCAAGATGGATTTAGAGTCTGCCTTATATTGTCTATTTCAAATCCTGATATCCAGTTTGGTTATAACATAAGACGTATCAGTTTCAAGACCATTTACGGTTTGGTGCTTGTGTCTTTTAGTTTAAAAAAAAAGGTTTCACACGTATTATTTCTCGCTTGGTGGCACTGCATAAGACTATAAAAGGAAAGACATAAGCTCTCTTTTCCCCTGTTTCTTCTAGAAATAGCTACGTAGAAGACTTCTCCACAGCCCTGTCCTCGCTTTCCAGTTTTGATCGAGTACTGCACCTGCAACGCCTCTCTGACAGACAAAATGTCGCAAGTCTCTCACAGCTCTATCGCTACTCTCATGGAAAGTGCTCAGACGAGCTATATTCTTTAGTTACACCAGTTCTAACTTTCACGTCTAGGACCACTCATGCTATACGCATTGCAGCGAACCACACTCATTCTCTCCGTATTCCACCGGTGAGAAGTAAGTTCCAATCCAGCAGTTTCTTCCCACGAGCCTGTAATGAATGAGAATGCTTTCCCGATCACTACAATCTTAACGTGTTCTTGTCTAGATTTAACGGCTATATTAACCCCATATCCACGTAAAATATGCCTCTTAAGCTATAATCCTCTACCTCGAGTGCATCTCAAGCCCTGTACATAATGAATCTTACTGTAAAAAATTCTGTTGAGCAGTGATATTCTCAATTAAGCTTTTTGTCTCAAACAGCTTTTGGGTTTAAATCTCACTGAAGACATTAGTTGGAACCTGTGTATTCGTGCCATCGATAAATATGATGGATGAATGGTCGGATATTTGTATCGCTCCAGAAAATATCTAACACCTGCTAATGTGATCTATCTTTACAAGAATCAGATCAGAACAAGAATATAGAGTATTGCGGTCTGGTCGCCACTGTGCCGCTTTGACAGAGTTCAAAAGCATTTATGCAGCCTTCTGGTTGATGAATTATTGTCCAACCTGCAACACCTTCCCCATAGACAAAGGCTTTCTAACCTCTCACTACTCTATTGCATTGCAGCGAACCACACTCATTCTCTCCGCATTCCACAGGTGAGAAGTAAGTTCCAATCGAGCAGCTTCTTCCCACGAACCTGTAATGAATGAGAAAGCTTTCCCGATCACTACAATCTTAACGTGTTCATGTCTAGATTTAACGGCTATATTAACCACATACTCGCGTAAAATATGCCTCTTAAACTATAAGCCTCTACCTCGAGTGCATCTCGAGCCCTGTACATCAGCGATCAAATCTTTTATGCAGCCTTGTGATTGATTAATTATTATCCAACCTGCAACACCTTCCCCATAGACAAAGGCTTTCTAACCTCTCACTACTCTATCGCGATTACTATGGCAAATATCCAAAAGAATTATATTCCTTAGTTACACCAGTTCAGACCTTCAAAGCTAGTTTACGGTAAGAAATCATTCCCTTCCTGTCCCGTTTCATAATGAGCGATTCCACTCAGAGAGATTCTTTCAAAAAAGTGTTACTTGTTGTGCAGCAGACTCCCAAGCGGATGCTTCCTCGAACACTGTAATCTTAACCTCTTCCAGCATCATACTATACACTTCTTACTTCCTCTGTTCTTGTACAGTGTGAACCTCACTGTAATAAAAAGAGAAAGCTTCCCGTTTGTTACCCAGCCAAGTGTTGCATCTCACAAACGTACGCACTCACAACTCACCGCTAATTCCATAAATGTTTTTTCTTCTTTCTTCCAGCTGTGTACACACAAGTATATCTTCTCTCTTGTTGCATTTAAATTATTTTTTCATGTTCAAATTCCTTTTGAAAATTTTAAATTCAATTTCTTTAAGTTCTCAAGCACAATCTCATCCAGTACAAACAATTAGCATTTCTGCGCGACCATACTACATTACTTTCTGCGCGAAATCGGGGTATCTTAATGTTATGGCATCTCGACTTCACTCATTTTCAACCAGGCACCTGGCTTCCCTGTACATTTTCTATAAATATTTTTATGGCAATTATTTAATCGGGTTTCCACTTTTTTAACCTCTACTGCATGAAGGATCCCCGAGGTTAAGCAACGTTGAGTCTGATCAGTACCTAGAGGGATGACCGTTTAGGAATACCATGTGCTGTAAGCTTAGATGTGCGGGTGGGGTAATGGATAATGGCTCGGAATTGTTAATCGGAGAGCCGAGTTCCAATAGGTTTTTAAGAAATCAGTTCCATGAAAAGAAAAGCATCCCCAGAACATTATATTGAACGGATGTTTGACAGTACTTACTGCTAGATTCAAAGAGCTTTCAAAGCTTCTTCTTCGGATTTTAGATCGCTTATCCTTTGAATTTAGCACAACTTTCGTTTCATCGGAGAAGAGAACATTTAGTAAAAAAAAAAAAAATCATGTGAGTCACTTTTATCGAACACACCTGTAAGTTTAATGTTCATGGTTAGTAAAACTATTTAAGAATTTAAATCTTAATTTTAATGCTAGATTTGAGTGAGTCAATGTTCTTTAGTACAGAAGGAAGGAATGGTGGAAGACAGGGATTAAAGAAATTTCTGGTCAGCAAGGGTTACAGAAGAATGCCAGAAAACTGAGGTCATGGGTGAGGAGTTTAAAGAGTTTGGTGCGCCGGTGGGGGTGGAGTACGGTTTTCAAACATCTGAGCTTTATCGTATGTGGCTCTTAAATTAAGCAAGTTTGGCCACTCCTGTTTTAACCTAATAGTTTCTTTCATTCTCGCCTGTGGAACTCCCATTTAGATTCTTGCTTCCTTGCCACCTACGATCTTTAAAAATGTAAAATCAACGTCAATCGCCATCATCTAATTTTCTTAATACCCCTTCTTTTATTGTCCTTTCTCCTAACTAACGTCTTCTTATCAAATTGCATGGAATGAAATGATTAAAAACGAAGATATATATTATTATAAGTTATATTTAAAAAGATTTAGTATTTGCAGTTGTTATGACTGATTGATGAATGGGAATTATAAACTTTATATCATTTTGCATTCTAGAAATTTTAAAATGTTTTTAGACGTTTTTAGATGTTTTCAAATGTTTTTTAGATGTTTTAATGTCTTTAGATTCTTTAGATGTTCCTTCAACTTTTTAAGATATTTTAGATGTCTTTAGATGTTTTTACAGACAATATTTTTTTTAAATGTTTAAGATATTTTTCAATATTTTAGATGTTCCTTGGATGTTTTAAGATGTTTTTAGATGTTCTTAGTCGATTTAGATATTTTTAGATATTCCTTTCATCAAAAACACTGTTTTTCCATATGAGTCCCAAATATAGGGCAAAACGGCCCTCCAGTGCTTTCTGCATTCTGTTGAGGTTTCTTTCAGACTCAATGAATTACTTAATTATATATATATATATTAGATTAGATTAAATTCTACGGTTATTACAGTAGAGGAAACATTAAGATAAGCCACAAAATCCTGTCCTTTGTAGCTATTAATAAAGTTTGTTTTTCTTTTTTCTATCTCTCTTAATCTATGTTCTGTTAGGGAGGTTACCTTCTGTTTTTTTCAGTCTCTCTTGTCTTCCATACGTCCTATGAGTGTCAAGTTTACTTCTTTTTGTAGAAGCTTCTGTAGTTTTCTTTCTGGATATGCAATAAAAACAGTGTCATCTTATATGGTTAAGATCGTGCGCCCCACCATCCCGATAATGTTCTGGTAGGTTCTACAGTACACTTCAGTGGTTCCCAGACTGTGCGGCGCACCTCATAGATGCATCGGAGATAGCAGGTAAGGCGGAATGATTGAAAGGCAATGAAATATTTAGAAGCCGTTTCGAAAACTTCACATGTCATTTATAAATCTTATTTCAAAATTTAAAATATTATTATGGATTACTTGTAATTGCATTCATCAGTTCCAGTAAAAATCGCTATAAATAATTATTGACCGATTTTATCCTTTTGATAATTTTACATTATATCAAGTATTAAGAATATAGTAACTATGATCTGCAAATTGGAGGAGAGAGTTATCAATGATAATGTTCTGACTTCTACTCTACAGATATGTCCCTTTCAACCTCTCTGTTTTTTTTATTTTTAAATGTAGTTTTTATAACATAACATTTGGTGAGGTGCTAGCAAATTTCCATTGCGAAGATGCAACCCAGAGAAAAAAAGTTTGGGAACCACTGACTTTCTGAATAGTTTCGCTGTAGATGTTGAACAGATCGTGAAAGAAGACACTCCCTCGTCTTATATCACTTTCTATTTTAAGATAGATAGATAGATAGATAGATAGATAGATAGATAGATAGATAGATAGATAGATAGATAGATGTTATTGATTTGTTTTATAATAATAATAATAATTAGAAAGATATAAACATTTTTTTTAACTTTAGTTTCGCCAATACAGGATCCAAGAGCCACTCAAGCTAGAGAATTATTGAATGAGATTGTTGTAACGGGAGAGGACGGAGGAAGTAAAAAGTATATATTATGATGATATCTAGGATAGATATCGATTGACCGTAGACTTGAAGAGCTTAAGATTATAATGTTTCTCGGGAGCATTCTCCAAAACAAGTAACACAGCAAGTAACACTTATTGGAAATAAACAGCCCGAGTGGAATCGTACCTCATAAAAAGGGTCGTGAAGGGAGGGGGATGACTTTTTTTACCGTGATCTATCTATGAAAGCCCGAACTGGTAGAACTAAAGAATGTAACTCGTTGAATATTTACCATAGTAATAGCGATAGAGTAGTGTGAGTTTAGCAACCTTCTGTCTATGGGGCTGGGGTTGCATGGTGGAGAATAATTCACACTATTTACATTATTCGGACTATTGTTCTCATATTTGTCGCCATATTTATTATAACGTTTCGGCCATTGTAAAATCCGGCCTTCTTCAGGCGGTTGGAATGTCGAACTGAACCCTTTATTTCGCTGAATGGGGTAGACTGTTCTAGTTCCACGTGCAATGTTTTTAATGGATGTCAGCTGTGAATTATCACTTGTTAATTCCCCTCTCCAAGTTTTCCACTGCCTTAACCGGGTATTGAACTCACACTCTTTGAGTCCTGTCACTGGATCTAACTAACGCCTTTATCAACAGTGGCATGTGGAGCTAGAACAGTCTACCCCAGTGAGCGAAATAAAGGGTTCAGTTCGAGATTCCTACCACCTGAAGAAGGCCGGAGCGTACAACGGCTGAAACGTTGTAATAAATATGTCGACAAAGATGAGGACAATAGTCCGAATAATGTAAATAGTGTACATAATACCTCATCTCAGAAATATAGACAGATACTGAAAGGCCGAAACGTTGTAATAAATATGGCAACAAAGATGAGGACAATAGTCCGAATAATGTAAATAGTGTACATAATACCTCATCTCAGAAATATAGACAGATACTGAAAGGTCGAAACGTTGTAATAAATACGGCGACAAAGATGAGGACAATAGTCCGAATAATGTAAATAGTGTACATAATACCTCATCTCAGAAATATAGACACATACTAAAAGGCCGACACGTTGTAATAAATATGGTGACAAAGATGAAGACAATAGTTCGAATAATGTAAATAGTGTACATTATACCTCATCTCGGAAATATAGACAGATAAAAAAACTGAAACTCGATTGGTCTGTACTAACCTTGCAGCCACCAATTATTACCTTTCTTGATCGCTGGAAAACTTCTGATAAGTATTCATTAATTGATTGATTTTTTTTTACGGACTATCAACCTTTTATAAACCTAATGTCTTCAATAATCAATTTTTACCCGTGCTCATTTGCAAATTTTTCTGTTATCATTGCATGTTTTTTTACCAGAACTAGAACAGTCTACTCCAGTGAGCAAAATAATGGGTTCAGTTCGACATTCCAACTACCTGAAGAAGGCCGGAGCGTACAACGGCCGAAACGTTGTAATAATTATGGCAACAAAGATGAGGACAATAGTCCGAATAATGTAAATAGTGTACATAATACCTCATCTCAGAAATATAGAGAGATACTGAAAGGCCGAAACGTTGTAATAAATATGGCGACAAAGATGAGGACAATAGTCCGAATAATGTAAACTGTGTACATAATACCTCATCTCAGAAATATAGACAGATACTGAAAGGCCGAAACGTTGTAATAAATATGGTGACAAAGATGAGGACAATAGTCCGAATAATGTAAATTGTGTACATAATACCTCATCTCAGAAATATAGACAGATACTGAGAATAATTCATCATCCAGAAAGCTATATAAATGTTTTTGAACAATGAGGACTGGGCAACACTAGCTCAGATATAGCAGCATTCTTGTTCTGGTCTGATTCTTGTAAAGATAGATTACATTAGCAGGCGTTAGATATTTTCTGGAGCCAAAAAAGTATCCGACTATTCATCTATCTTCTTTATCGATGGCACGAATACACAGGTTCCAACTGATGTCTTCAGTGACATTTAAACCCAAAAGGTGTTCGAGGCAAAAAGCTTCATTGAGAATATCAACGCTCATCAGAATGTTTTACAGTAAGTTTCTACCTGTACAGTGCCCGGGAGGTACTCGTAGTAGAGTGTTACATCATAGTAAGAGGCACAGTTTATGCGGATATGTGGAGAATATAACGTTAAAGCCATTACTTGAACAGGTTAAGATTGTAGTGATCTGGAAAACATCCTCTTGGGAGTCGGTTCCACAGAGCAATAGTTTGAGGGAAAAAACAGCTCGAGTGAATTGACGTTGGTTCGCTGCAATGAACGTAGCATGTCAGGTCCTAGCCATGAAGCTTAGAACAATGGAAGTAGCGATCGGGCAGTGAGAGACTTGCGACGTTTTGTCTGTCAGAGTGGGGCTACAGGGTGGAAAATAATTTGTCAGCCACATGAACGTGGACAAGATTTTGGACTCTATGGAGATTAGAAAGTGAAGACTTGACAGCTCATGACCAAATATGACAGCAGATTGGTTTGGTTTGTTTTGTTTTACGGCATATCAACCTCAATGGGTTATTTAATGTCGACAAAGGTTTTGTTGCTGGTAATATTTATTCCTTGAAAAATGTATTTTTTGTAATATTTTTTTCTTTAAAAATTGTATTGCTGGTAATAATTTTTTACAAAAAGTATTTCTGGTATTAAAACCTATTTTTACACTGTAATGGTGTTTTGACCCCAGTTTGAGGGTTAACTATTTGCCTATAGCTGGGTCCCTAACAGATGCTACTACCCCGGGTCAGGGTGGACCTGGGAAGACCATCAATTAAGAGGTGGTTCCACGCTCCTCAAAACCTCCTGATCAAAGGCCTTGCTGTTGGACGTAGTTTATCGTCTTACTCAGGACGCGGACGTAGTTTATTGTCTTCCCCAGGACGCGGATGTAGTTTATCGTCTTACCCAGGACAGTGAGAGCATATTGGATCAAATGTAAATTTGTGTGAAAGAGATAGAGAAAGAGAGAGAGAGATAGAGAAAGAAAAAGAGAGAGAAAGTGAGAAACACATAGGAACAGAGTGTGACAGATATATGGTTGATTAATGGGTAGTAAATTTGATTGATTGACCTTTAGCATGTTATTTAAAGCCAGAAAATATTTTTAGATTGTAAACATTTTTTTTTCAGATAATAATGATTTGGTAACAGAAGTCTTACTAATTAACCCATAGTGGGGAAGAAAAGATGAATCCATCCCTTTCCCAAGGGTATTTGCGCGTAAGTGAATATAACGAACCCAACTGGAATTGGAACTCGGTTCACCGAGTAACAATTTCGAACCATTATCCATTACACCCCCCACACATCTAACCTTACAGCATCTGATATTCGAGATAGTAGATTTAACGACGTATTAACACTGCTTGGTTATTTCATACTAAACATTTCTATTAATATTTGAGTTTTTCAGTAGGCATAGGTCGGGTTTATACTTGAGCCTATAGGTAGACACAGGTAAGATAGCTAGTTACATAGATAGATAGACATGAGCAGACAGATATTTTGAGAGATAGAAACAGACTATTTTAATATCGTATTCTGTCAATATCTAATTCTTAATGCCTCCAGAACTAAACCTATGTATTAATCATCTGAGTGATCCTCTGTTTGCCTTCCATCAGCAAGGCTGATGCTAACCTCCGGAAAAGTGGCTCGTTGCTCCTTCCTGTGGGCTAAGGTTCTCAGAAGACATGAAATGGAAAGACTAGATTGAATCCATTGCTAGGTCAGCTGCAAAGGAAGTTGGTTCAGTGTGTCGTGCGAGACAATGATTTCTCTCCAAAATCTATCTTACTTATCTATAAGTCTACCATTCGTCCATGCTTTGAATATTGTTGACACATATGGTCCGGTTACCCTGCTATTTACCTTGAGCTCTTTGATAAAATCCAAAGATGAATTAGGATTATTTAGATTATAAACATTTTTTTCAGATAATAATGATTTGGCAACAGATGTCTTACTATTTAACCCATAGTGGGGAAGAAAAGATGAATCCATCCCTTTCCCAAGGGTATTTGCACGTAAGTGAATATAACGAACCAAACTGGAATTGGAACCAATAATATTGGTCATGACCTGAGGTCTCGGTTTCAGTCACTTTCCCACTGCTCTAAGGTTGCCTTTTCTATAAATACTTTCAAGGTAATTGTTCGGATGTACTCTCCTCTATGGTACCAAGACTTTTTGAATTTAAGTGCAGTACTAGACTGGCGTCGAGATCTCATCAATTTACAGGTGAGCTGGTCATATGTAACCGTAAATTTTATGTTCACAGTTTCTTTTTTCGCGCTTCTCGCTTGTGGAACTCCCAGTTGGTTCCATGGTTTCTCGCCAACTTTATTCTGCAAAAAATTTTAATTCAATGTCAATCGCTTTCTACTGTCCTAATGAATACTCTTTCTTCATCCCGCTCATTATTAATGTTTCTGATCCTATTTCTTCCACACCCTGTCACTCCTTGTGGTCTAGTGGCTTTACTGCCTTTCCCGGGGTGATACCGATTTTTTTAAAAATCTTATTATTCATAGAACTTTAATGTTTCAATATATTTCTACCCGCTTTCCATTCCTTAAAGACATTTATTCATAACTATCTCTCACAGTTATAGCTGAATATATACGTGTGGTATATATATATATATATATATATATATATATATATATATATATATATATATATATATATATATGCGTTATGTTTAATTCTCTCTCTCCCTTTCCCTCTCCCTTTCCTCTCATCTTTAACGACTCAAAATAAATTTAGCTTGATATATTTATTTTTCTAAGGAATTTGCTCGACTTGACATTTTTACGACAGCAAACACTGTGAATTGTTCAAATCTCCTAAAGGAATTCTACATTCTTTCGCTTCAGCGTCCATACCAAGAGCCTTATTTGTTTGGACTAAAAGTAGCCGAGAATGCTTCAATTTGATTGGCTGAAAATCATTGAAGCAGCGCATTCCAGCGTCTTTTCCGTCGTTCCTCATTTGGACTTAATTCTGATTGATGGGAGATTTTCAGTGAAGGATTTATTTTTCGATATCTCTGAAGATGGATTTGACCTGGAAAGGATACTTCGATTTGGGCTTGTTGCTGTATTCAGATTGAAGACCTATGTGCCATTTCCGTTCAGGACGTGGACGATTATTGCTCTCCACATCTTCTCACCTTTCGTAGCTCTTAGCAATGTCTATCACTGAAACATCCTTACCGCTAACTTTTCTGCTACCAATCACACAAGATTGTTAGTTAAATTACTCGCCGATTATACTGTTGCTTTCAGTATGTCCTGTGAGTGTTAAATTCTCCAGGCTTTCTTCCCTCGTGTGGTTTCCCTGAATTATCAACTACCTCTTTAGTATAAGTGTCCTTCTAGTTTCTGTTTATCTTTAAAACGTATTCTTTATTTGCATAGTTTTTTTTTAAAAGCATTTCAAGCCATGCAGGAGTGCCACTGATACGCAGAGGTGACAGAGAGTCGAAGTAAAAGAAAAAACTGGGGGGGTGCGAAAAGGATAAAAAGAAGAACGGGGATCAAGGCATCAAAAGATGACGATTGACATCGCATTTAAATTTTTCAAAATTGCAGTTATCAGCGAAGCAACAGGAAGAGAGTCCCACTGTCGGGTAGTGCGAGAAAAGAAGCTGTTGGAGTAGGAGTAGCGGTTACATTTAACTGTTTCAGCAGTAAAAGGGTAGAACCGAGATGCCAGCCTAGTAGCACGCTTAAATTCATTCGAGTCACCGGGGGAAATAGCTCGCCAGAGCAGATGCCATGAAGATATTTGTAGAAAAATCAAAGTGAAACCATGTCATGTCGGTGAGAAAGTGACTGAGATGCCAAATCAGGACCCACTATATTGTAGATCCTTCCTCGGATTTTTTTTTGAGGACCTCGAAATGAACATCAGGATCACCAGACCATACATGGTAAGAGTATTCTATGCATGGACGAATGGTAGATTTGCAGATGTGTAGTATGAACTCAGGCGAGAAAAACCTTCTGGCACGACGCAGAGAACTAACTTTCCTTGCAGTAGATTCAGCTATTGATTCAGTGTAGTTGTTCCACCTCATGTTTGACGAAAAGCAGCAAAAAGATGAATTTAAATTGATAATAAAATAATCATAACAATGAAGACTGCATTGACCCAGACATTTAGCAAAGTTGGTGTCTGCGCGTTAATAACGAAGGGATGCTTATCTAATTCTGGAATAATTTGAAAAACGTGAGGCCAAGAAGACGCAGTTATTCCAGAATTAGTTTTTTACTGTCGATTAGTTGTCCTACGGCCAGTGTCTGCAAGAGACGTTACTTCAAGGAAACATACGAAAATTGTAACGCTGCACGAACACACTGGGAAGCTTTACCAGTGAGCAAATCAAAGTAGTATAGACTGGCCCGGAAACTCTCTTGATTTAAATCCAATCAAGAATATTTTGGCAATATGCAAGGAACGATTTCGTGGAATGGATATACGAAGAACTAACATTTGCACTGGGCCGTGTTTCATTGGAAAAAATACGAAAATAAGTAAATAATAATGGAATTATTCGTTTTGTTTCAATTAATTTGCACGAGGGTGTATCGTTCACGTTTATAAGTTTATCATTCGTCCCTTCATTGAATATTGCTGCCACATCTGGTCCGGTTCTTCTGCTATGCATCTAAAGATTCTTTAAGAAAATCCAAAGAAGACTCTGCAGTGTTACTGGTCCTGACCTGGCATCTCGGCTCCAGTCACTTTTCCACCACCGTAATGTAGCTTCCATGTACCTTCATATATTTTTCTGATGAGCTTTCCTCTTTGGTATCTCGACTTCACAAAGTTAAGCGCAGTACTAGATTGGCATTTAGGTCTCATCATTTTTCAGATGAAATTGCTAGATGTAAGCGTATTAATAGTTTCTTCTCTTGCACTTCGCACATATGGAACTATCTGTCTTATTTTCCTGTCAACTACGATCTTCAAAAATTTAAATGCAGTCCTGTTCTTTTATTGCCCTCTCTCCTCAGTAACGTCGTCTGAGCTTCTTTCACTCCAAGTAAACCCTTGAGACTTAGTGGCTTTATTGCCTTGCATGGGGTGAACGGATTAAAAGAAAACAATGATTGCTTATTTATTACAAGAGATGGAAAGTAAATTATATTAACACTGAAAGAAAAAAAGAGAATAAATTTCTTATTCCATTGTATTGTTGTGAGTCCCGATTAAAAATAGAATAAAATAAAATATAAAAATAAAAATATATACAAAATATAAAAAGAATTCAATTTAAAATAAGGCATTTTCTTTCCTTTGAAACCTATATCTCTTTCTCCCCCCGCTCTCTCTCTCTCTCTCTATCCCTCTTCTTTCTATACTTCTCTCTCAACTAACGAGAAGGCAACCCTCAAATAAAAAGAGGAAGAACAGAAGACAGAAAAACGGTTGAAGTTTGCTGGTTTCTGGTTCTAGTCATTTTGACTAAAATCTATCAAAATAACAGAGGCTCCACGCATAACTTCCGCTATATATAAAAAATTGAAAAGAAACGACAGAAAATAATTTTGACCAATCAAAAATATGAACACAAAGAGACTTGATGTTAGGCAAAATTGTATTAGGTCAAACAATCGACCTGTAATACCATAACCCTGGAGCTTGCGAAGAAGGCTGGCATGCCAAACTCTATCAAACGCTTTGGAGATGTCTAGCGCCACGGCATGAGCTTCACCATTATTATGAATAGCTTGGTTGACAAATTCAGTGATGGCCGTAAGCACATCGGCTGATTTGCGCAAGTATTTTTGGAGCCTTTTCAAAAAGAACATAGACAGTCGAGAAGCAGAATATGAGATTGGATCACCAAAGAAACCAGCTTGGGTGTGCACCGGTAGTGGAGTGGATAATGGCTCGGGATCAGAAATCACAGAGCCCAGTTCGAATTTTAGTCGAATTCGTTAGCGTCACTCACGCGTAAATACCCTTGGTCGATTATGAATCAGAAAGAGACATGATCGCCCAAGCGTGTCACATCTGCCGCTACCAACAAGCATTGTGACAGCGCACTAGGGCAATAAGCCCATTACTTACCACGAATCTGGGGGAAAGCCTACGTACAAGAAAAGTCATTCGGTGAAAAGAAAGAAAGAAAGGAAAGAAGAAAGAAAGAAAGAAAGAAAGGAAAGAAGAAAGAAAGAAAGAAAGAGAGAAGGAAAGAAAGAAAGAAAGAAAGAGAGAAGGAAAGAAAGAAAGAGTGAAAAAGAGAGAAAAACGGTAAGAAAGGAAAATGATACTAAAAAGAAAGAAAAAAGTAAAAAAAAGAAAAGAAAGAAATTTTAATAAATAACAAAGAAAAGAAAGATAAAAGAATGATAAACGTAAAGAAAGAAAAAGAAATAAAGAATAAGTATAGAAAAAAGAAAAGGAAAGTAAAGAAAGAAAAAGAACGAAAAAGTAAAGAAAGAAAAGAAAGTAAAGGAAAAGAAAGAAGAGAAAGAAAAAAGATAAAAGAAGGAAAAAGTAACAAAGAAGAAAGTAAAAAGAAAGAAAAAAGAAAAGAAAGAAAAAGATAAAAGTAAAGAAGGAAAACATAAGAAAGAAGAAAGCAAAGAAAGTAAAAAGAAGGGAAAAGAAAAAACAGAAAAGAGAGAAAAAAGATAAAAGTAAAGAAAGAAAAAAGATAAAGAAGAAAGAAAAGAAAGAAAGAAAATGTAAAGGAAGAAAAAGAAAAAGTTAATAAATAACAAAGAAAAGAAAGAAAAAAGAAAAGAAAGAAAAACGAAAGAAAAGGTAAAGACAAAGGAAAGAAAAAGAACGAAATAAAAAGTAAAGCAAAAAAAAATAGACGTGTTAAACATTTTTAGTTAGCTACTTTATGCTTGGTCAGTGCCTAGATGGGTGACCACTTGAGAATATTAGGCGCTGTAAGCTTGCATGCATGTGTATGACCGAATTGCCAATGGTTCGGAATGAGAAAACGACGAATTCCAGTTGGGTTCATTACATTCATTTACGCTTAAATACCCTTCAACTACCATGAATCAGAAAGAGACATGATCCCCCAAGCGTGTCACATCCGCCGCTGCCAACCCGCATTGGGCCAACGCGGTAGAGTAATGATCCATTAATCTCCATGAATCTGGGGAAGGCCTGCGTATAACAAAACACATTCACAGGGTGAGAAGAAGGAGAATTTTTATTATTATTTTCGACTTTTTTGCATTTTATAACTTTCTGAAATTAAGTATTTTCCGTAGTCTTTCGATTTGTCTCTAACATTGTGTTTATTAAAAAACAAATTTCAGTCGATACATTCTTCGGCTTTCCTGTCAGGTTTTTTTCTAATTCCTTCATCTTCATTAGGAAAGCATTTTTTTTTAGCCGATATACATTTTGATATGCTTTTCTGTATGGTATACAGTTCTGACAGGTAGCATTTTCATTTGTCTGTAGAGTTTTTCGATTATCTTCCATTTTTATACTTTCAGCACAGAATTTCATTTAATACATTCTTCAACGTTCGCAATCTGCCGGATGTGAGACGCACTTAAGAATATATGAGCCGAAATCTTGTGTTAAAGATGACAGACAAAAATGCCATATTCAGACAAATCTATGGAATGTCGAAAGCGCTTCATCTCAGAACATCAGAAAATCTAAACGTATAGGGTTATCCAAAATAGCAGTAATAGTTACTATTTACATTATTCGGACTATTGTCCTCATTTTTGTTGCCATATTTATCACAACGTTTCGGCCATTGTACGCTCCGGCCTTCTTCAGTTGGTTGGAATATCGAACTGAACCTTTTATTTCGCTCGCTGGGGTAGACTGTTCTAATTCCACGTGCCATGTCTAATGGATGTCAGTTATCAGTTATCTCCTGCCTTAACAGATATTGAACTCAGAATTCTTTGGGTCCTGTCACTAGATCTAACCAACGCTTTTATCCACTGTGTCATGTGTCCTTAAGGACATCTGTGTATGAATTTCTGACACTTATAAATTTCAGAACCATTTTTACCAGTGCTCATATTGCAATTTTTTGCTGTTATCATTGTACTTTTTTTTACCAGAGCTCATATTGCAATTTTCGTTGTTATTATTGCTTTTCTCTGACACTCCTTTTTAATGGTTCCCATATTATCTTCATTTCTATGCTTGGTCGGCTCAGGAGATTTTTGGGGCCAAGCACATGTGTTGATTCCTTAAGTTTACGAATTTTCCTATGATTTCAACCTGATCCCACTGGTGGCGGTAATCTCCCTTTTCTCTCCTTATGCGGTCAGCCACGTCTGATTTTCGTGTTACAGTTAAAGAGTTCTGACTTCAATACCTGGTTAAGGCAGTGGAGAACAGGAGATAACTGATAACTGAGATAACTAATAACTGATATTCATTAGACATGGCATGTGGAACTAGAACAGTCTATCCCAACAAGGGAAATAAAGGGTTCAGTTCGACATTCCAACCACCTGAAGAAGGACGGAACGTACAACGGCCGAAACGTTGTGATAAATATGGCAACAAAGATGAGGACAATTATCCGAATAATGTAAATAGTGTACATAATACTTCATCGCAGAAATATAAGCAGATAGCGGTAATGGTCATTATCGTTAGATGGCATTAGAAGCGTTTAGTTTTAACTAGATTAGTTCAAAAGTATCTTTTTTGTCTTAATTTGTAACAATTATCATAGGTTTTTTTTAAATAGCAAAAATTAACGTATATTTGTTTATTGATTTTAATAGTGAAGATGGAAATAAAAAAGCAACAATTTCAGAATTTTTGTTTTATTTTAACAAAGGTAAAAATTCAAATCAAACGCCAAAAATACCTAAAGTTTGTGGAAAAAATATTACGAATTACCGGCCTTTTGAAAGGTGTTTTTGAAGCGTCGTACAGGTGATTTATCCTCGGACATTGCTGCACAGCTGGGTAGGCAGTTAAGGTTGATAATGGTAAAATAGCGATTTCAAACTGTGTATATATTCCTACTTGGACTCAGTGCAAATGGAATCTGTATTCCGTTAGCACTTATACCGGGAGCGAATGGTAAATTGTCGCCATTTTATATTTTTTTAATTCCGCGCATGTGCGCGTCATTTATTTTTGATTTTGTCGACTGCACAGTATAGTAGGCTCAGCTGGGCACAGTCTGTGAGAGAAAGAACACAAAGACGCAATTCACTCTGCCAGAAATTTGGAAACGACATTCAAGCCGGAAGCTCCAATGGCAACATTTAAGAGTGTCTGGGTGTCAATCTGAGAACAGTGCAGAGGACTCGGAAAGAGTTGGATGATATATCCGGTCAATATCATAGTGTTTGGAATGATCACTAGTGATGGCGACTTTATGCCACCATTCATCTTCCCACGGGGCCTTAGACTGAACACGGAGGCCTTCATCGGGTGTCTTGAGGAGGCACTGCTGCCCTAGCCCAAGAGGATGGCAGCTGGAAGACCCTATGTCTGACAACAGGAGAACCCATTCAGACAATTTTTACGACTACATCACCCCTTACATCTGGTCACCTACTTCTCCATACTGCAACCCCCTTGATTAGGATGTGTGGGGCGCAGTTGAGCAAGACACCAACAAAACTCCTTCTAACACCAAAGATGATCTGAAGGCAAGGATGTTATACATGTTCACCGTAGTCTGAATGTAGAATCCAGCGTAGTAAGTAATTTGTCCAATGAAACAACACCAATATCTAGTAGCAACTGTTCAATAATTCTTAAGGTCTTCCATATCAGAGGTTGGTAGTGAACATTCGGATAAAGTAGCAGAGCGTAGTTCAGTAGTTCGTCTGGTCATCGATATCAGAGGTCGGCAGTGAATATTCGGAGAAAAAAACAAAATCGCTGCCATTATACACGTCGGATTGAATATTCAGTGCTTTCTGATTGGTTGACTCTTCTCTTGGTCAACTATAAAATGAGTCAGCTCATTTTGGTTGGCTCACTAGTATATAGATGTACCAAAAAATCCTAACAAAGGATTACGGCAGCATTCACCAACTTAAAAAAGGAAACCGTCCAGAAGAGTTACAGGAGATTTCGAAGTCGTTTGGAGGCTGTGGTTGAAGCCAATGACGAGTTTATTGAATAAATTTACTCTTTAGTATTTCAAAATATTTTTTGTGTCATTTTGTCTGTTAAAATGAGATGTCAGTGTTATTTTCAATTTTGCGTAATTTTGGACAATTTGTCCATCGCACACTGTATTTGAGATTAAATGAGCCAACAAAGTTTAATATGTCGTTAAATTTACCAACTTAAGTTATTTATTACTGGAACTTTTACAATTCAAGCGATACGTTAGAGAAGGAAACATCCAAGTTTGTTATGCGATTGTCTCACAATTTTCAGGTGGTTCAAGGGATAAGATACTAAATTCTATATTTAATATAGAAATAAGAAAAAAATTACACTATTTGCATTGTTCGGACTGTAGTCCTCATCTTCATTGCCATATTCACGATCTGGTCTTCAGGTGAATGGAATTTCGAACTGAACCATTTGTTTCGTCCGCCGGGGTTGATTATTCTAGTTCCACGTACCATGCCTCTTCTAGATGTTTCAGTGTCAGTTATGTCCCTTTAACTCAACTCTCCAAGTTTTTTGTTCGCTTCAGCTGTAGCAAGGTATTGAACTCACAACTCTTTGAGTCAAGTCACTGGATTCAACCAACGATTTTATCCACTGGACCATGTGTCCTTAAATATGGAAATGAAGATGAGGACAACGGTTCGAACAATGTAAATAGTGTAAATAATTACAATATCTCATCTTAGAAATATAGACAGATAAGAAATATAAAATTGATTATATTGTCCTATGAAGTGCATAAAGATTGTGAGCCAGTTGTAGGAGTCCATATGAAACTTTAGGTTTCGCAAAGGCACACTAGATAGCGAAAAGAAACAAAGGTAGCTTAGAGACCGAGAAAATGGCCTTTCGGAATTGAAAAGTTTCATGCGGTCTTGGAATTTATTTGGAACTGAGCGCCTGAATGTCAGGAAGTAACTTGAATCCTAAAAGAGACAGATAAAATGTCTGATGGAAAATGCAAAGAACTAAAGTGATTGCTTTTGTCCTCTGAGTTGCAAATCAGGCGCATGCGCGCACACGGATGCTAGCCATTGGAAATGGCGTCTTTCCATCTTGTGTTGTTGCTCTTTAGTGAAAATAGGTATAGAGTTTAAGAACTGGTATCTGCCATATCTTGTCGTTTCGTCGAATCATTCCATCTGCAATAGGTCGCTCGACTCATCGTTTGTCCAGAATATCGACCTTGTGGCGTTAAGTTAATATTGAATGCAAATTAATGTATGATTTATAGATTATGATCATTCTAAAGACAGACGGATCCCAACCAAAGACAAATGGTCTAAATAAAACTTATATAAATAGATATGAACAGACAGATATGAATAGAATGAAATAGATCAATGAGACGAGGGAGAAAGAAAGAAGGAAAGAAAGAAAGAAAGAAAGAAAGAAAGAAGCGAATCACCTGACAAAGAAAGAAGAAAGAGAATGAATAAAAAAAAAGTGAATCGAATAACAAAGACAAAAAGAACGAAGAAAGAAAAAAGTGATCACATGGAAAGAAAGAAAGAAACAAAAAACAAAGAAAGAAGTCTATGAGGAAATAAAGGAAGTCGAAAAAAAGAAAAAATTATTTATTGCATTACCAAAAAGAAAGAATAATGAAAAAGGTAAGGGAATCATCGAAAAAGAAAGAAAGAAAGAAAGAAAGAAAAAGAGAAAGAAAGAAAGAAAGAAAGAAAAAGAGAAAGAAAACGAAAGAAAATTAATTACATGAAAAAGAAATTACAATGAAAGAAGGAAGGAAATCATTCGAGAATGAAAGAAAGAAAGAAAGGTGGGAAGCAAAAAATGTATAAAATAACAAAGAAAGAAAATAAAGAAAGAAATGAAACAAATGACAAAGAAAAGAAAGAATGATGGGAATCACTTGAGAAAGAAAGAAAGAAAGAAAAAAGAGATAGGAAGAAAGAAAGAAAGAAAGAAAGAAAAAGAGAAAGAAAGAAAGAAAAAGAGAAAGAAAGAAAGAAAGAAAAAGAGATAGAAAACCAAAGAAAATTAATTACATGAAAAAGAAATTACAATGAAAGAAGGAAGGAAATCATTCGAGAAAGAAAGATAGAAAGAAAGAAAGAAAGGTGGGAAGCAAAAAATGTATAAAATAACAAAGAAAGAAAATAAAGAAAGAAATGAAACAAATGACAAAGAAAAGAAGGAATGATGGGAATCACTTGAGAAAGAAAGAAAGAAAGAAAAAAGAGAAAGAAAGAAAGAGAGAGAAAGAAATAGAAAGAAAGAAAGAAATAGAGAAAGAAAGAAAGAAAAAGAGAAAGAAAGAAAGAAAGAAAGAGAGAGAAAGAAATAGAAAGAAAGAAAGAAATAGAGATAGAAAGACAAAAGAAAAAGAGAAAGAAAGAAAGAAAAAGAGATAGAAAACCAAAGAAAATTAATTACATGAAAAAGAAATTACAATGAAAGAAAGAAGGAAATCATTCGAGAAAGAAAGCTAGAAAGAAAGAAAGAAAGAAAGAAAGGAAAGGTGGGAAGCAAAAAAATGTATAAAATAACAAAGAAAGAAAATAAAGAAAGAAATGAAACAAATGATAAAGAAAAGAAAGAATGATGGAATCACTTGAGAAAGAAAGAAAGAAAGAAAGAAAGAAAAAGGTGACTCATACGAGAAAAGGAAAAACAAAAGTAACGGACATGACGAATTCAAAATAAAATTTCAAAGAAAAGTACAAAGAATCACAGCCTCGTAAAAAGTACAAATAAATAAGACGACAACGACGATGACGACAAAGCATGTCGGAAGTCTTTTCTTCCTTTTCCCAGACGATTTCAATCTTATCAAAAATCATGCAATGACATATCGACACGCAATGCGTGTGTAGGAGTTCTTAATGCCCACCAAAATGTCTGACTAGGAACGTTTTGTTCACGTTTATAAGTAAAACAAACATCACGAATCGGAGAAAAATTTATCGGGTTTCGGATATTCCAAGGGAAACAAGTCTTTTTTCTAACTTTTCCATCTGCCTCGACTTTTCCATATTAATTTTCCTTTTTTCTTTGCATTTTTTCCATTACTTTAGGCTTATTATCAACGACTGACCTTGCTCTTTTGTAGGAAGGATTTTTATTTTTTGGCTTTTCTCATTGATATTATAATTTTCGTTTTGGATAATGCACAAATGTCATCTCTGAAATAACCAAGTAAGTTGCTGCATGGTTATAAAAGTTTTTTGCTTGTCACTTGGCGGGAAAGGCATAATCTCACCCCTCATCAGGAACAGGAGTAGATAGATAGATAGATAGATAGATAGATAGATAGATAGATAGGAGCAGCTTGAGAGTGAAATTGGGTAGACGTCGATAGCTGTGCTAGCACGAAGTCACAAGTCATTGTGACCGAGGGTTTGTGTGTGCTGGCCTCGCTCACATTGTTGATCACGCTAGATAACACGCTCTCTCAGAAAACTGTAACTAAGGTCTGCTCAGCATAGTTGCAGTATAAACCACAGGTGGGCTCTGTGGGTGTAGAACAAACACAAATGTGCCTGAGCGAGCGTCTGTATTAGGGATTGGCTAGCCTCCCTAGTAAAAGGATATCCTCGAATACAAATGGCCAGCCAATATATATATATATATATATATATAGCGAGAGAGAGAGAGAGAGAGACAGACAGAGAGGGAGAGAGAAAGAGAGAAACACAAAGAAGAAGCATCATTATGAAGAAAAAGAATAAAAAATAGAATAATAGAAAATGATTGATCTATATTTTTATACAATCTCTTTATTTTTCCTTGAAAAAAAGTTGATGGTTTTCATAGAAATTACGTCAAATTGGACAAAAGCGGAAAGCAGATCAAGTAGGCAAATACAGACGATAAATGTAAACTTACAAATAGCGTTTCTCTCTCTCTCCTCCCGACACACACTCGGACGCCAACTCACACATACACACACACAAACACACACACACACACACACACACACACACACACACACATATATATATATATATATATATATATATATATTCTACAATAAAGTACAACGTACTTATGTCCGCCCACGACTTCATATATTGAACGCAACTTTTTTCCTGTTTTTATTCGTTGCTTTTCATTATACCACACTCTACTGCCGTTTTCCCTTTTTCTTGGAAGAGAAACTTAAAATCACAAATTAATAAGCAAAAGTATTGAAATTGTTTCGAATTGTCGGCATTCATTTTGAAAAACGCGAGAATGAACTGTAGAGTTCATTAGCGCCAAAGGAAAACAGACGTCCATTTTGAAAATTGCACTGCGTGATACAGTCTCTTAATATGTAAATAATCTGAAAATGTTATTTTCATGTGCATTGAAAAAAATATTTTAAAAGGTTTTAAAATAGACCACTCTTATATACAAGAAAAATAACATACAAATTATATATATATATATATATATATATATATATATATATATATATATATATATTATCATACGTTATTTATATAGAAACAGATAATTCAGGGACCATCTACCACTGGGTAGGGAGATCTCTTTTGAATCTCCTGACCATTCATACATGTGTCTCCGTCTCTCTCTCTCTCTCTCTCTCTCTCTCTCTCTCTCTCTCTCTCTCTCTCTCTCTCTCTCCTCAAGGCTGTATGCTACCTGTTTTTCTTCTATCGTTCTCCATACTCCCAAGACTGCGGTGTTCTTGATAGCATTTCCGATAATATAGGCAAGGTTATCTCTCTTCATTTATTTGCACATATTTTCGTGTTCGGTGAATTAACCCTCGCCATACCAAGTGGCTTAAAAACTCTATAATTGACCTTGCTGGCATACAAACCCCTAACTTTTCAATTACTCAAACCCTCACACAAATGGTTGAATTTCCTACACGTTTCCCCAATAACCAGGACGGTAAGGGTTGCCTTCTCGATCTGTGTTTTACTTCCATCCCCGAGTCTTGTCGTGCCACGCAGCTAGACCCTCTTGGCAATATTGATCATGCTGTAGTGTCTGTTAGCATCTTCTACTCCTCCCTCAGTAAAGACCCACCACACACCAACAGAACATCTTTTCTGTTACTCCTGCATCAATAGCAAATCTGGCATCGCTGACAAAACTAACCAGGCCGTTGGTCTCGAAAAGGACTTCCAATCTGTGGTTGACTGGAGCAGGAAATGGCTGGTAAACTTTAATACCTCAAAAACAAAACTGCTCCCATTTGCCCACCACAGAGAACCCTCCCTGCCTCCGATTAGAATGTCTGATGCTCAACTCCACGAGAGCACCTCTTTGCGACTGCATAGTCTCCCACTGTCCTCTGTCCTACGATGGAACAACTACATTGAATCAATAGCTTCATCTACCGCAAGGAAAGTTGGTTCTCTATGTCACACCAGAAAGTTTTTCTCGCCTGAGTCCAGCCTTCAAATCTATAAATCAACCCTTGCATGGAATACTACTGCCATATATGATCTGGAGCACCCGCTGTTCGTCTCAAAGTCTTCGATAAAATTCAGAGACGGATATGCAATGTGTTTGGTTCTGGTCTGGCATCTCGCCTACAGTCATTTTCTCACAGACGTACCGTCGCTTCCCTGTCTGTTCTACAAATACTTTCACGATAACTGTCCGACGAGCTACTTTCGCTGGTTCCCAAACTGCATGAATTTGAACGTGCTACTAGGTTGGCATCTTGGTCCCATTCTTTCACTGTCGAAACTGTGAAATGTAGCCGCCTCTTCTACTCCAATAGCTTCATGCCTCGCAAACCTGTCTGTGGAACTTCCTTCCGCTTACTTGGTTCCTTGGCAGTTATAGTCTTCAAATATTCAAATGCAATATCAATCGACATCTTCAGATGCCTTGATCTAATTTCCCGTTCTTCTTTTTACGCTTGCTCCCACTCTCTGTAAACCCTTGCGTGCTAAAGCTTAAAAAAACGTAGATGCTCTATTTATAATAAACAGTATTAACAACATTTACCGGCCTGAATGTCCGAGAAATTTCATTGAAAATATGCGTTCAGGCCGGTGAATGTTGTTAATACTTGTTATGATAAACAGGGCATTTACTTAAATATTTGTGTCTATATAAAAAACGTATAACGATAAATACATTAAAATAATTGTCGGGCTTAGTCCATTTCATAATATATATATATATATATATATATATATATATATATATATATATATATATATATATAAGTGAACACAGAAGTCAACACTTACAGGCGACAGTCTGTTTCATGCTAGAAGCAATTGCGTCTAGGATGAAACAAACTGTCGCCTATAAGTGTTGACTTCTATGTTCATATTTATATTTACACACGCTCTATCTCTGATATTGAGCACTTTGTGCCATAAATATAGCACACCCTAAGACTATATTTCTTCATATATATATATATATATGTGTGTGTGTGTGTGTGTGTTTGTGTGTTTGTGTGTGTATGATACAAATATAGTTTTAAGGTATGCTATATTTATGTGTAAATTAGCCCGTAAATTCCAACCTGGCATCAAGTGGAACTCGTGCATACGAGCAATCGCCTAAGATACAGGCAAAATGCTTTGTTCCCTGTAGCACTGTAATAAGTATCTGCGTGCAATCCTCTATCTTTACGAGAGCCAGATCAGACCAAAAATGAATCACTATTGTAATATATGGACGGGAGCTGCCCAGACCGCACTTTCCAGCCTCAATAGAGTCCAAAAGTGCCTCCAAGACCTTGTGGATGACGAGTTATTTTCCACCCTCCAGCCTCTCCCTCACAGGCGGGATGTGGTAAACCTCTCACTGCTCTATCGCTACTTTCACGGAAAGTACTCTGACGAACTACATTCCCTGGTTTCGCCAATTCAAACCTTCACGGCAAGGACACGTCATGCCATTTACATAGTAGCAAACCACCCACATTCACTCTGTATTCCATCGGTGAGAAGTAAGTTCCACTCGAACAGCTTCTTTTTGCGAACCACTGTTCTGTGGAACCGACTCCCAAGTGAATGCTTCTACGGTCAGTACAATCTTAAAACTGTTCATGTCTAAGGTTAACCGTTATCTTCCTCTCCACCATCTCTGAAGCAAAGTTCTGATGGGATAAAATTCAATACAGCAGTTACACATCTCAATAAATCCCCCATCATGCCGTGTAAGGACTCGTAGAGCCAATCCACTGACCAAATGCAGCACATGTTTGTATCTAGGTCGAAAAGTTAGTGATTGATATCCAAATATTTTTATGGCGGTCTCATATAGAAACAAGAGTAATCTTGCCTCTTTCTTTCTTTTTTCGACAAAGGATACCCGTAACATTCTGACGCTTAGTTTGACAAACAAACAACACACATTCCCTCCGTATTCCATCGGTGTGAAGTTCCACTCGAACAGCTTCTTCCCGCGAACCACTGTGGAGCCGAGTTCAAAGAGGATGTTTCTCTGATCACTACAAACTTAACCTTTTCAAGTCTAGGGTTAACCATTATCTTCCTCTCCTGTCTGTACAAACTGCCTCATAACGTAACCCCCAACCTCAAGTGGACCCCGAATCTTATACAGCGTGAATCTTCCTGTCAAAAAAAAATGTTTTCATTTATGTTTAACACAAGCAGAGATATGGTTTTATAAAATGTTAGTAATTGATTGAGACTGAATGACGGTCACATGTAAATGTCTAAATATATGGCCGAACGCCCTCCGATAAAAAGAACATTCGGACAGTTTTTATATAATTTATCATCTGGTCAAATGCAGTACATGTTTGTATATAGGTCGAAAAGTTAGTAATTGAAATCCAAATATTTTTATGGCGGTCTCATATAGAAACAAGAGTAATCTTGGATTTTTCTTCTGTCCGTATTCCATCGGTGAGAAGTAAGTTCCACTCGAACAGCTTCTTCCCGCGAACCACTCTTCTATGGAACCAAGTCTAAAGATGATGTTTCCGTGATCATTACAATCGTAACCTTTTCAAGTCTAAGTTTAACCGATATCTTCCTCTCCTATCTATACAAATTGCCTCATAACTTAATCCTCTACCTCAAGTGGACACCGAATCTTATACAGCGTGAATCTTCCTGTCAAAAAAATAAAATGTTTTCATTTATGTTCAACCCTAGCAGAGACATGGTTTTATAAAAAGTTATCGGCTTTGTTTAAATTGCAAGAGAATTGAAAGGCGAATTGTAATTATAATTTACTTAATTTAATAAGTGCGATACTGAGATCAGTTGGCGTATTGGGATGGCCAAGAACACATTCCAAAAGCTGGGGAGAGTACTGCGAGACAGGAGGATATCTTTGGTAACAAATAAAATAATACTGAGCTGTTACGTGACATCTGTCCTTCTTTACGGCAGCGAATGTTGGACGATTTCCTCAAAGATGAAGAGGAGACTCGTGGCGACAGAGATGTGGTTCTACAGAAGGATGATAAGGATACTATGAACCGAGCGTGTGAGCAACGATGAGGTCTTAGAGAGGTTTCAAACAAGGAGGAGGCTTATACTTAATATCAGAAAGAGGCAGCTGAAGTTTCTGGGACACATAATGAGGAAGGAGGGCCTGGAGAATCTGATACTCACGGGTCGAATAGAGGGAAAGAGAGACATGGGGAAACAACGTCTGACATACCTGGCGGACTTAAGCAAGTGAATGACATGTCGTGGTCTGGGGGGGGGGAAGCAGAGGGAAGGAACTTGTTGACAGCTGCAAGGGATAGAGGAAGGTGGAGAGCCATGATCGTCTGCGTCCAGAAAGGACATGGCGCATAAAAAGAAAGAAAGAAATGGAATTCTAGATAAAAAGCATCAACACTCACAAGACGTCCTTACCATGCTTACAGTATAATTTCTAGAAAAGTTTACAAAAGATTTAAAATTAATAAAAGAAATTTTAGAAAGAAAATGTGACAAAAAACACCTACTCTCATATGAAGTCAGTACCTTACCGTCACTAGAATTTCTAGATAAATTTACACAAAATTTAAAAACGTAATATTAGTAAAAAGAAATTATATATATTAAAAATATATTAAAAATTTATATATATTAAAAAATTAAAGACGTAATATTAGTAAAAAGAAATTATATATATTAAAAATATATTAAAAATTTAAAGAGGTAATATTACTAAAAAGAAAATATATATATTAAAAATTTATTAAAAATTTATATATATTAAAAAATTAAAGACGTAATATTAGTAAAAAGAAATTATATATATTAAAAATATATTAAAAATTTAAAAACGTAATATTATTAAAAAGAAATTATATATATTAAAATATATTAAAAATTCATATATATTAAAAATTTAAAGACGTAATATTAGTAAAAAGAAATTATATATATTAAACATATATTAAAAATTTAAAGACGTAATATTAGAAAAAGATATTCCAGAAAAGGTCATATGTCCGTACTATGCCGTCACTAGAATTTATCAGTGGTATTTGGAGTGAAAAAAATAAGAAAAAAAGCATATACTTTAATGAGAAATTTCGACTGTTTTAAAATTAACGAGAAGAAACGTGACTAGAAATTTTCTGCTGTAATTAGAAATCTTTTCACTTCTTAAAAAAATGCAATTCTGTGTTTCCTGGATAGTTTGGAAAAGAAATTGAAATAAAATACAGCAAAATTGACAATTGAATCCTCCTCAATTTTTGTCATGTTGCGACATAAAAATCAGATTTGACAAAAACTAACACGAGAAGATTCATTCAGCTATTTGACCGCGAGAAAATAATTGTTTCTTTATTGTTTTTAATGATTTTTTTATATAATTATTGATATATATGAGTACGCATGTCATGAAAAGCAATGTTTTAGTAAATGTATGTATGTATGTATCTATCTATCTATCTATCTATCTATTTATCTATCTATCTATCTATCTATCTATCTCAGTCTATACGCATCTCTCTCTCTATCTCTATCTATCTATCTATCTCACTCTACATATCTATCTATCTATGTTCATATCTATCTACCTTAGTCTGTTCATATTTGTCTATCTCAGCCTGTTCATATCTATCTCAGTCTATTCATATCTATCTATGTCAGTCTGTTCATATCTCTCTCTCTATATATATAAATATCTTTATATATATATAGATACATACCTACACACACACACACACACACACACACACGCACACACACACACACACATATATATATATATATATATAATTGGTAAGAGTATTTTCATATAATTATTGACACATGTGAGTACACATGTCATGAAAAGTAATGTTTGAGTGTGTATTATTTATCTATCTCGCGATGTAGCAATATATATATATATATATATATATATATATATATATATATAATTGGTAAGTGCATTTGTTCACTGGACGCAACCAGATGCTTCATGTATAATTAGGCAAGCATCTTCATTGAGAGAAGACGGGATATTAATTTTTAAAA
Source organism: Acanthosepion esculentum (assembly GCA_964036315.1). Classification (NCBI taxonomy): domain Eukaryota; kingdom Metazoa; phylum Mollusca; class Cephalopoda; order Sepiida; family Sepiidae; genus Acanthosepion; species Acanthosepion esculentum. The sequence continues at coordinate 94,715,136 of OZ038505.1, read as the reverse complement.
AATGATAAGAGGAATGTGGTCCTATATACATTTATGATTTTGTGTTATGCGAAAATATATTTCTTAGTAACAAATAACCATTCATAAGAGTTTTATTAAAGACGATATTTTTCTCTTTGATTGTTAAAGTTCAGATATGAAAAATGGTTGCTAGCTTTGCAAAAAGCAATGGCAAGGAACTATTTTCCCTCCAAATGACATGTTCGTGCTCTACTTACGCGTCTTTATTGTAAACTTGCCAAAAAAAAAAAAGAAAAAAAGGTATCTATTTTGATTTTTTTTTACTTTTCGCTATTAATTGCTTTTCGCTGGTACGTTGCATGACCAGTACCACTGAAAACGAACATTGACACGAATTAATGAAATAAGAAATATTTAATTAGCAATAATAATTTTAAAATAGGCATTTATTACTTCTTTTTAGTGCAATGTCCTTTCAAGACGCTGGATAAAAAAGGCTCTCCACTTCTTCCTTTTCTTTGATCTCGGAATTAATATGACGTCAAAGGAAAGGTAGTGGAGTAGTTTCTCATTGCCTATCTACAGTTTGGAATTCAGAGTAATCCTTTTTGCGGCTGTTAGACAAGTCGAAAAACCCCAGTTTATCTTGTTATTTAACCCATAGCTAGGAATCTTTAATTCCATGTCCCACAGTTTCGTGTAACTTAACTTTGCCGAAATTCACACTAACCATTATAAATTACTTTTTTTGTTTTTGTTTTTGTTTTTTTAATCATTTCATATTTATTTATATTAAGTTTATTATTATTATCATCAAATTGGGTATGATAATATATATATATATATATATATATATATATATATATACACTATAAATTAACTGATTTAAAAATATGGTTCCTTCGCTACACAGGAATTACCATGTTTCAAAAACCGAAACTAAAAACTGCAAATTTAATTATATAATTAAATTAAAAGCATTTAAATCTCATTGCCTATCTACAGTTCCAAAATTTGCTTGAAGATGAAACAAAACTAATGATTTACTTTAATTATATAATTAAATTTGAAGTATTTAGCTTCATATTTTGAAACATGGTAATCCTGTGTAGCGAAGGAAGCATATTTTTCATTCAGTTAATTTATAATATTTACGCTCTGTAAATTTACATTGAGCACTGTTTTGTAAAAATAAATATATCAATAAGAACACCGGATTATATATCTTTCTGTTCTGTTGTTATGTTACTATAACACACACACACACACACACACACACACACACACACACATATATATATATATATATATATATATATATATATATATATATAGTGCATATGAAAAAATACTTTTACAAACATTGTGGGTGGCTTCCTGACACCAAAACAAGGTAAAATGTTCATATAAACCTATGTCCAAAAGGCCTCCCTCTTACTTGATCTATAGTTTGTTGCGCCACAGATCCTGTCTCAGCAACACGACGATAAGCAGGAGCAAAAGTTGGATGACTCGGCTGCCTTCGGTCTGGAAACGCAATCTGATACAGCCGTGCACCCTCGCATCCATTACTATTCACGCGGCCGTATATAAAAATCACATCTGCCTGCTCGTGATATGAATATCCTGGCATTGTTAAACGGAACGCTTGTCAGTTAACTCAGTACTACACACATTAAACGTTGAAGACCAACTAGCAACAAATGTAGTTTAATCACGCGAAACACCAGCTGAGGGAAAAATTACTATGAATCATTACTTAAGCATGCACACCAATACACATACACACATTTCTTTCTTTCGTTTTGGGATCTGATGAAGCCTTGACAGGCGAAACACATAATAAAATCTAGTTTCAATGAAACGTTTTCCATATATATATATAAAAAAGGCAGGATGTGTGTGTGTGTGTGTGTGTGTGTGTGTGTGTGTGTGTGTGTGTGTGTGTGTGTAACGAATGCACGGCCGCAATTTTCGACGGATTTGCACCAGAATTTACATGCACATGCTCCAAGTTAGTACAAGGGCCAAGACCAACTTTGCATTTCCCAATTTCCATCGATAGTGGAAATAATAGATTTTTTTCATGCTTCTACGGTAGTTTTCATGTAGTTTGCGGCCATTTTCTACTGGCCAGAGTGAGAACCTATAGCTGGCTGCCACGAATAGGCAGGAAGATTCTATTGGCCAGCGTGAGAGCCAACAGCTGACTGACACAAATGTTAACTAGCATGCTAGCATGCAAAAAAAATCGATAGCTGCATTCGTCACAAGTGGGAAAAATTAAAATCTGCATGGCACTTTACTCCAATTGGCTCATTCGCTTGCTTAAACTCAACGATGCTTCTGATTCCGCAGAACTGTGTTGGGTATGAAAAAGTATTTGTTGTTGACATTCTTTTTTCATTCGGTTTTTCCAGTTACGAGTCTTTTTTTAAAGCTGATCGTTTTGTGTTCATTTTGTTTAGTTCTTTTTTCTAAACCAAAGAATACATATTCTATTCATACGAATCTATCCTAAAAATGTTGCCGGCTTTAAATAACCCATTGAGGTTGATATGCCGTAAAACAAAATAAAACGAACTACTCTAAACCAAAGAATACATATTCTATTCATATGAATCTATCCTAAAAATGTTGTCGGCATTAAATAACTCATTGAGGTTGATATGCCGTAAAACAAAACAAACCACACCAAACTGAGCATCAAAACTTTTATCAAAATTTAGGGGTCGACTAATACAGCGAACATAACTTTCAAACAAGGGAATATTTACTGAAGCAAGTATCGTAGGTGAGAAATGATATTCATTGTTAATCTTTCCTGTTGTTGTGTGATATGAGAGTTGAACATTTTACTGATGAATACGGCTTGTTTGTACATGTTTCTTTTCTGTCAAGATATTACGGTTATAATAGATGAGTTATGAAAGAAATGAATATTATATTATATGCATGATATAATAACACTGTATTTCATGGGTGTTATGGAATAGCTGAAAGAAAAAAAGAAAAAGAAAAGTTCTTTGTTCTCCCAGACAGTTATATGATTATAAGTTGTGTACAAGACTATATATACATATTTACCCCTGCCCCACAGAGAGAAACTATATCACATGTCTACAACAGCAAGCAGTCTGAAAGAAATAGAGCCTTGTTATAATTTCCGAACGGAAAACTGGAGTTACAGCGGTTTCTCTATTAACATGATGAGGCCATGTAGTTTTCCTGTATGTCCTACTGCTAACGCCCTTCTTATCCGGGCTTTATATATTTTTCATTATCACTTGACGTCATGTAACCCCTGTTAACCCCTCGCAATTTTAAAATGTAAATATGAAATTATTCTTGTAAATAAACAATCTAATAAATAAATAGTGATAAAATAGCCTTGCTGTAAATTCTCAAAAAACAAAGAAAATGTATGAATTTGTCGGAGTTAGCTCTTCCTTAATTCCCTAATTGTCACTAGGGGTCACTCTACCTATACTATAAATACTGGGCGACTTCTTGCCTCTTTCTCTTTTTCATTTCTTCATTTCAGCGACTACAATATAAGCTCTCTTAGAAGATCCGCGTCTTCCCATTTGTGGGAGACGCCATGAACATTATACACACATACACGCACGTACAAACATTCACAAAGAACAAACACCAATGTTCACACGCACACACACACACACACACACACACACACAAATGTTAACGTCTATGCCCATTGTAAAATTGTGTTGTTTAATATATATATTTGTTTATATATATATATATATATATATATATATATATATATATATATATATATATATATATATATATATCGGTCTTGTCTGTCTTCTTTACATCTTCAGTCCGGCTATTTTCTTGTAGTTGGACCTTCTTCTAGCAGGAATAAATAGCACGTGTTTCTAATACAACAACACGTGAACCCACACAGTCCTCTACAAATTCACTTTCATATGTTTGAGTTTTGTTAAAATTCTAATCATGGCTTTTTAAAACAACAAACATTGCTGAGGGAGTGAAGGTAATTAAACTAATAGCAATGTCAAGAAAAGCCAGCCTTTTGACACCCTGTTTTATTACGAGCACAAAGGTTAAAGATTGCCGAATTTCTTTTAATGGTATTCTATTTATTATTCTAATTAGCATAATTGTTATTGGTACAGAAATTGAAATCGGTAATCCGATTTCCAATTCTGGTCTAGTCAAATTCCCTTCTCAGTATGCCCTTGAATCTATTTCGCCTCCCCCACTTACCGGTTATATAGTAGGGTAGACTTGTAGCGGATCTGTGTGGGTCTACGTGTTGTTGAATTAGAAACACGTGCTGTTTATTCCGGTTATAAGGTCCACTAACAGAACATTGCGGATTTAGAAATTTAAATCCACCATAAAGAAATGTAAAGAAAACAAACAAGACCGATATATATATATATATATATATATATATATATATATATATATATATATATATATATATTCGCATATATATATATGCGGAACCCGAAATCGGCGATGAGAACAGTGCATCACTGAAGACCACCCTTTATGCATCTAAAATGATTTAACTATATATATATATATATATATATATATGTGTGTGTGTGTGTGTGTGTGTGTGTGTGTATGACAATATATATATATATATATATATATATATATATATATATATATATATGTCAACAAATATATGTATTAAACAACAAATTTACAAGTGACAAAGACATCAACATTTGTGTTTGTGTGTCAACGTAATGAGTTTGTATTTTGGGTGAATGTTCGTACGTACGTGTATGTGTGTTTCAAGGCGTTTTTCCAACAAGTGGACGAAAACACGGATCTTTACAAGAGATCATATTTTTAAATGTGTCCGCTGAAATGCAAAGTCGAAAGATAGAACGAGGCGATAAGTCGCCCAGTATTTATAGTGTAGAAAGAGCGTGCCCTAGTGAAATATTTTGACAATTAAGGAGGAGTTAACTTCGACAGACTGATCTCTCTAGACTTAAATCCAATAAATTTAATACACGCTGAAGCTACGTAAAAAAAATCAACACAGGTTTTGACGTCTAAATTAAGTTGTTGAAAGCAAATTCCAGTTATTGAGGTTTATGTGATTTGAATATACCTTCAGACAGATTCTAGAATGGATTCCTACAGATCTTAATTGGGATCCTTGCGTGGGTTCCAATTAAAAGCAATGGATCCAGTTGGCTTGAAGCCAGCTCTTTTCCTCTCGTGTCTAATATTGTGTCGCCTCTAAAAACGATAAAACTCTCCATGTAACATAAATACTTGTATTGGAAAAAGAGATATTTGCACAGCTTTGACCGTCTTCCTCTCTCTCCCTCCCTCTCTATCACCCACCTTCTCTTCCCTGTCTCTCCTCCCCCCCTCTCTCTCTTTATGTTTGTATTTCGATCTATCTCTCTTTATTTATAACGAGTCTCTTACGCGTTATGTCTAGTCACTTAAATATCGTACTTGTCGTGTTAATCTTTCGTCATCTCACTAATGTGTCCTTCAAGTTTTATTGACAGTTAAATGCGACGTTTTCACCTCACACTTGTTGAAGTCTTGCCAAACAGGGGAGATCTTCTAATCGTGTAGCGGAACTGATTGACAGATAAGACGATCACCCCAGAATGCATGCAGCCAAGAAATGACACACACGTAATGGAAAATATGTAAGAAAAATAATCGCTTTACTAATAGCATGTTATTTAGGAATAAGTTCCTGTTAGCCACTGTCATAACTTGGGAATAAACTTGTGGAATCTTCCACATTTTCCTGTCAACCCTTACGGAAAGATGTATTCTTCCCTAAATAAAGCCTTAACCAATCACCATGTCACTTCTCTAAATTCAATCTCCTATATATTCCTCACTTTCAACTAAGATCATGCCTGCGAATCCTATAGAAATGTTTCCAAATAGGCCCCGTCGGTTATACTTTTACTTTGAATATGCGCTCTTTAGCGCTAGAGGGCGTCGTCAGGGATCTTCTGAATTGGGTCATTGGGCAGTTTCGGGTCTTTCAACATCATACTCCCCTCACCAAGTCGACTCCGTCAGAGCTGATCAGTCTCTGGTGCGCCTCCATGCTAATATATTTAGCTACCCACCCACGAAGGTTACATATGGCACACAGCCGAGTTAACGTGGGATCTCCGAGCACGTAGGATCAGCCAAAAATATTCCCTTTCGAACGCGTATAAACAGGTTCAGGGCCAGTCTACCTCCCCGGACGAGACTCAGCCCTTCGGCGGACCCTCGTCCGAGTTCCTCTCTGCTCAGAGGCAGAGAGTTCGACTGTCCAGCTGGAACAGATCCCATGCTAAATTAACAGCCTGCAGACACTGACTTATATTAGGCAAGCCATATCCCTCTATCACGCATTTGATTGGAAGTTGACCAACAGCCAATCGCAATGCTGTGAGCTCTATTTAAGTTGTTTACGGGGGATTTTTTTCTTTTCATTTTTTTTTTCTTCGTGGATACTCATCGGATACTCGGAAGGTAATTATGTGTTTTCCGTTTTTTTTCTTTTTTTTTTTTTTTCATCCTAACTCAAGTTTCATCTCCCCAGATGATAATTACTGTTAGTAAAAAAAATCAAAATGAATTTTAAAAAATGGAACCATAAAATAATTAGAAATTTACATTGTTTTTACATTTATTTTTTTTACAGAAAAATTTGAATTTGTGCTACGGCAGTCACTCTTTTGTATTGTTAAGTTTAACTAAATTTTGTCCAATACAAGATTCAAGCACATTTCTACTCTGGGCGTTTTAGCAACGAAATATCAACTTTGTTTAACAAGAAATCTTAAACTAATGCATCGGAGAGACATGCTCCCATATCAAGCATGACATGATAAAGTACTTTTTTATTTAAATAGTGAAGGCAAAATACTTAGTACGTATAGTGTAAGGCATTATTAGAAGCCTGACACATTTTATACACATTGTTAGGCAGCCAGAAATCACAAAAACCAAAATATGATAGCAACAACAAAGATGAGGATAATAGCTCACGTGTAAATAATGTAAATAATAGATAAACGTAGCTTAGCCTGAAACGAGTATAGGGGTTCCAGTAAGGATCGAACGTATAACTCCGTTGTATTGTTTAACTAGAATTAGCTCGTTAGCTATTACTCCACTTTGAGACAATCTCTAGAGTTAGTGAGTATTCTCGATGTGGACGATAGAACGTATATGGAACCGGAAGTAAGAAAGCTAATTTCCTGTAAGGCATTTAGCATTTTATTAAAAACGCCAACAATCGATTTGGATAATGAATCCACTCAATCTATCTGCACTTTACTTCAGCCGACCGCTGAGACATGTTCGACCTCGACATTAGTGATGTGAATTCGGTGATTTATTCCTCTATTTTTAATATCTTATTATTGTTTTCACAATAATAACAATACAAAATGTACTTGAAATATCAGCTTACCAAGGCATGTTTAAAATGCCTTGTGAGGTTACCGGCTCTGCTAAGACGCCACTCTTGCAGGACTATAAAAGAACCGACATAATCTCTCTCTCTCTCTCTCTCTCTCTCTCTCTCTCTCTCTCTCTCTCTCTCTCTCTCTCTCTCTCTCTCTCTTATACACACAGCAGCGTCGACTCTGCTGAGGTAAATTTTCTTCCTCAACGGCCCTCTAGCACAATATGATAGACTGGCCAATACACAGGATATATATATATATATATATATATATATATATATATATATATATATATATATATATATATATTTAAAAGACACTAAGACACAAGAGGTTGTGGAAGATTTAGAATCTAGATTTAGATTTAGAAAACCGAAACTTTACTAAGGAGCAAGAACAGCAGTAGATAGCGGTTGACATTGCATTTAAATTTTTGAAAATTAAAATTGACTAGAAACCATGGAGCCGGAAGAGAGTTCCACAAGGAAGAAGTGCGAGAAAAGAAACTCTTAGCATAGAACTTACGGTTACAGCTAACCAACTCAACTGTATATTGGTATGACCACGTTGCCAGTGTAGTACTGCGCTTAAATTCATATAGTCTAAGTACCTTGGCGAAGAGCCCATCCGAACTGTAGTAGTATTTATAGAAAAGAAACAAGGAGGCCACTTTACGGCGATGGGAAAGTAACTGAAACCGAGACGCTAGATCAGGACTAATAATATTGCAGATTTTTCTTTGGGTCTCATCAAGGAGCTCAAGGTAAATAGCAGGGGCACCGGACTATATGTGGCAGCAATATTTTAAGCATGGACGAACTGTAAACTTATATATTTAAGATAGATTTTGGAGAGAAAAAATATCTCACAGAACACAGTGAGTCAATTTTCTTAGCAGCTGACCTAGCAATGGATTCAATATAGTCTTTCCGATTCATGTTAGCTGAGAACATTAGTCCGAGAAGACACAACGAATCACTCACCTGGGGGTTGGTATTAGTCATGCTGATGGGAGGCAGAGAGGAGTCTCTCAGATGATTAATCAAGAGCAGTTTTGGAGGCGATAAAATTAAGAAGTCATTCTTTGCCCCAGTTAACAACAGACCGAAGGTTGTTTTTGATATCAGCCGCAAATTTCACCTCATTGGACCGATCAGAATTACTATCAAGACAGGAGAGTAAACTGTTGTGTCATCAGCATTGATGCAAAGATGTGAGTTAATGCCAATGGTAAGGTCGTTAATGGCAATTTAAAACAAAGTAGGACCAAGGATATAGCCCTAGGGTCACCTGCATTAGTACAAAAAGATCTAGAGTACTGGCCGTTCAGGATAAATTTTGTTACAGTTGATAAGAAAAACCGGGCCAATTCGAAAATTTGGCCGGAGACAAAAAAATTTATTTTGTGAAGAAGACCTTCATAACAAATCCTGTTGAAAGCTTTAGAGTTGTCCAAAGCAACAGCCTCATCATTCTTATTTAGACCTTGATAGACTTCTTCCGAAATTATTTTCAGAACATCAGCAGTTGACCCAGAAAAACGAAAGTCATATTCCTTGTCTGAAAGAAGGCCCTGCTATGTGAGATGCTTAACCAATTCAGCATTGATTAGGGATTTTAGTACATTTCCAAAATATAGGACGAAGGGTAATAGGCCGATAGTTGGAAAAGTCGGATTGTTTACCTGAGTTCTTGCCATATAGGACATAAGTGAACGGAATCGTCCGTTTATGTAAATAAGCGGAGTTAAGCGGTGTTGAGGAGAGTCAGCATTAAATCATAGTCGCGTGCTAAGCTCTTAGTGCTTATCAAACTCTCTGTCTTCGGGCAGAGATGAACCTAGACGAGGCTATGTTGAAGGGCAGAGTCTCGTCTGGGGTGGTAGACAAACCCCACCCCGTTATTACGGGGTCTATGGAAAAAATTTTGCCCGGGCATACGGGCTCGAAAAAAAATCCACATTAAACCGGCTTCGTGTGACATCACGCTCTGTGGTTAGCTCAGGGATTATGTCAATTGCTAAGTGTACCTTCATGTAGTAAACTTTCTATTACATTATTTACCTACGAGTTAGTCTTTCTTATTTATTTCCCTCTGCTATCTCGAAAACACGAGATACAACAGATAGATAGATAGATAGATATGAAGACACTGGCATAGATAGATAGATAGATAGATAGATAGATAGATAGATAGATAGATAGATAGATATGAAGAGACTGGCATAGATAGATAGATAGATAGATAGATAGATAGATAGATAGATATGAAGAGACTGGCGTAGATAGATAGATAGATAGATAGTGTCATAGAGGACATGAATGAATAGAATCGTCCGTTTATGTAAAGTGGAGTTAAACAGAGTTGAGGAGGGTTAGCATTACGTCAATTGCTAAGTGTACCTTCGTGTAGTAGACCTTCCTTTTCACTACTTACCTACAAGTTGGTATTCCTTATTTATTTCCCTCTTAAAGTGCGAAAACATTAGTTGCAACAGATAGATATTTATGAACAGACATATCTAGCTAGCTAGCTAGCTAGATATGAACAGACTGGGATAGATAGATAGATAGATAGATAGATAGATAGATAGATAGATAGTGTCATAGAGGACATGAAGGAATAGAATCGTCCGTTTATGTAAAATGGAGTTAAGCGTAGTTGAGGAGGGTTAGCATAAAGGCAATTGCTAAGTGTAAGTAAACCTTCTATTTCATTACTTACCTACGAGTTTATTTTCGTTATTTTTTTCATTCGGTTATCTTGAAGACACAAGATACAACAGTTCATAAAAAAAGCAAGAGGCAGCAAATCATTATACAGTTTAGAGATAACTAAATCCACTTCGGAAGCATATTTCTTAAGGACTATTACAGGGATACCATCAGGTCCACATGCTTTGTGGAGTTCCAGATCGGAGATGACAGCAGAAAACATACAAGGGGTTATATGCATATCACCGAATAGAGAATCAGTTCTAAGTGGCAAGTTAGGCAAGGATACTTCAGATGAGTCGAGTGTAGAGTTAAAGGAGAATGTTTACGGACGAAACATTCAGCTTTATCAGCTCAAATTGATTGATGAGAGGAGGAACAGAAAACACTTCTCTCTTATTTGGAACACTATTACACAGCCGCCAGCAATCACGAGATCTATAGATGTTAGATGCAATATGGTACACCATTCTCTCAGCAAACAGAGACATAGTCCCTTTCGAGGAAACGTTTACATTTATTATATGTTGTCACGAATAGGCGTCTGTTATGATGAGAACTGTCTTGCTGGTAGAGCCGGAAATAGTGTGCTATATCGGCAGAACATACCGGAGCCGTGGATAAGATTAAGATTCCACCTGGTATTTCCGAGAAGGAAGGAAAACATTTATACCGGCTTTGACACAAGAGGAAAACATCTGTGGTGCAATTCTCAATATGGGGGGTTAAAAATGTCAGTCCAAGTGGCGTCTCGAAGAAGGTGACGAAGTGAATCCCAATCAGCAATCTAGTAACGGAAAGAGGTCTTATGAATAGATTTCTGTCTAAAAGATGATTGTAACGGGATACCAAGAGATAGAACAGAGGGGTCTGAGTGGCCAAGAGGACAGTGTTGTTAAGCTCGGCAAGAGCTTGGAGAGAAGGTAAGAAATAAATCAAGTAAGGAAGCTTAGGTTTGCTGGGGGAAACGAGTAGGGAATTCCTCGATTTGAGTAAGGGATTAAACAGGGGAAAGGTCTGAATGCCGACATCGTCATTGACATTAGAGGGTTTATGCGTTTTCCGTTCTGTCATTTATTATTGACTGACTGCGACCAAGACGACAAAACACAGTTCAATGCCAATCTTCAGTCAGTGTACTTGTTACCATAGCAACATTTCCGATACTTTTTGATCGAACTTCGTATATACGATCCATCAAGAGGCTGGAAAAATGCTCGACCCATCCTACCGCTCTAAGAAGTACCTGACTCCTTCTGCCATGTTTTATCTTGACAAGAACCAAATTAGACCTCAAAATGCAAATGTTGCTGTTATTATGCCTGGACTGGAACTGCTCAATCCTTACATTCCAGTCTTGACAGAGATTAAAATTGTTTACGCATTATTGTAGGGGAGGAATTGTCTTCTATTCTACCGCTGCAGTCTCACGGGTGCAACATCGCCAACCTATCTCTATTCTATCGCTATTTCCACGGCAAATGTCCAGGTGAGCTTCATTCTTGAATTCCACCAGGCCATACCTTTATAGCTAGGATTCGCCATGCTACGTTCGCGGAGTAGAATCAACCACACTTCTTCCGCATTCCATTTGAAAGAAGAAAGTTCTGTTCAGATAGACTTTTTCCCCAAGTGTTGTAACTTAGAAAGGGTTACAGAATGAGGAATAACCAAAACGGAGGTCGGAAATGAAATAGTAATCTTTATAACATCAACAAAATACAATACTCGCCAGTATTCCACGCGGATGGTTCTCTGTACGCAACAATCTTAACCTTTTCAAGGTCGCCTTCTATCATCCTTATCCTCATAATGATCACTTCCTTCTACATCCTCTTACATTCGTATCATACACATCATTCAGTAACCCTCTACCATTAGTGGCCCTCGAGCCTTTGAAATATAATGTGGCTATGTTAACTTATCTTGATGTCTAGTTAATATCATTGCCAAGAGAGATGTTTTGATTTTCAAAACTTAGGCACGACATGTCCGTGATTTGTCTGACAGTAATCCTTCTTCTTTTTCTATGTGACGTGTCTCTTCGGGATGTTTGAGATCATGGCTCGCCACGATTTCCTGTCCTATGTAACTCTTAATAAATTTTGTTTTTCTGTTGTCGCTCCTAAACCTTGCTCCACCATCCATCTACTTAAGCTCCCTACGAAGGTTTTGCGTTGTTTGTAGCTCTTGGTAAGTTTTGTCTTTTTGATATCACTCCTAATCCCTGTTCTGCCTACCAGTTACACAAGATCGTTAGGTAGGTTACTTGCTGCTTTCCTCTGACCCTCTTGCCTTCAATCTGTCATGTGTGTATCATATTCCCCAAGCACGGTGACCCTAGAAATTTTAACTATTTTTGATATTAAGTATAAGCGACATTTTGTTTACATTACCTCTAAAACGTTGTCGTTGCTCACATGTAATGTATTGACAGCATCAGTGGACCATGATTGTAAGTGAGACCATGAGTGGACCATGATTATGATTGAGACCAAGGTTGATCATAATTTTTATTGAGACCACCGATGGATCAAGATTATCATTGAGACCATCAGTGGATCGTGATTATCATTGAAACACCGGTGAATCCTGTTTATCATCGAGACCACCGGTGGATCATAAATGTCATTGGGACTACTGGTGGATCAGCATTATCATTGAGAGCACCAGTGGATCATAATTATCATTGAGACCATCAATGGATCATGATTATCATTGAAACCATACGTGGATCATGATTATCATTGAGACCACCGGTGAAACATGATTATCATTGAAACACCGGTGGATCATGGTTATCATTAAGATCATCTGTGGATCATGATTATCAATGAAACCATCGGTGGATCATGAATACCATTGAGACCACTGGTGAATCAGGATTATCATCGAGACCATCGGTGGATCATGATAATAATTGAGACCATCGATGGATCATGATTATCATTGAGACTAATGGTGGATCATATTTATCATTGAGACCATCCGTGGGTAAAGATTATAATTTAGACAATTTGTGGATCATCATTATCATTGAGATCATCAATGGATCATGATTGTCATTGAGACAATCCGTGGATCAGGATTATCATTGAGACCATCGGTGGATTGTGATTATCACTGAGACCACCGGTGGATTATTATTATTATCATTGAGACTATCTGTTGATCAGGATTATCATTGAGACCATCGGTGGATCGGGATTATCATTGAAACCATCAGTGGATTGTGATTATTATTGAGAATACTGGTGGATCATGACTGTCATTGAGACCATCGGTGGATCATGGATATCGTTGAGACCATCGGTGTATCATCATTATAATTGAGATTATCAGTGGATCATCATTATCATTGGGACCATCTGTGGATCAGGATTATCATTGAGATCACCGGTGGATCATGGTTCTGGTGCAACATGATTATCGTTGAGATCACCGTTGGATAATGATTATCATCGAGACCATCAGTGGATCATGATTATCACTGAGACCATCGTTGGATCGGGATTATCATTGATACCATCAGTGAATTGTGATTATCATTGAGATTACTGGTGGATCATGACTATCATTGAGACCACCGGTGGATCAGGATTATTATTAAGACCATCGGTGGATCAGGAATATCATTGGGACCATCAGTACATCATGATTATTATTGTGACCACTGGTGGATCATGGTTTTCATTGGGTCTACTGGTGGATCATGAATATCAATGAGACTATCCGAGGATCATGATTATCTTTGAGACCACCGGTGGATCATCGTTGTCATTGGGACTATTGGTGGATCATGAATATCATTGAGACCATCCCCGGATCGTGATTGTTATTGGGACTACTGGTTGATCATCTATATTACTGAGAGCAATTGTGGATCATGATTATCATTGAGACCACCGGTGGATCATGGTTGTCATTGGGACTACTGGTGGATTAGACATACAATTGAGACCATAGGTATATCATGAATATCATTGAAATCATCCGTGGATCATGATTATCATTGAGACCACCGGAGGATCATGGTTGTCAATGGGGTGACTGGTGGATTATGAATATCATTGAGACCATTGGTGATCGTACGAGAAGAGGTGGTTCAGATGGCTCTAAGCCTCTTCAGCTGTAGAGGGCTTGTCCAGCATTCATTGTCATATAGGGAAATTGATATTACGTAACAGTTCAGTACTCTTTTCTTTGTGGTATTCTCAGAGTCTCTCTGTAGAATCTCTGTTGCTCCAAGTGTAATCGTCATCTGTGAGGAGATTCTCCAGCATCCATTGCCATATAGGCGGATTGATATTACCTAACAGATCGGCTGCCTTTTCTTTGTTTCTAACGAAATTGTCTCATTTCTTAGCTTTTTGGAAAGCGTCTTTTTGCTATTCCAATGCGCCTTCGGATTCCCATGTCATGTTTATGATCATATTAATAGCACTTTTAAATTGCATCTTCTTCCAATAACAAATTCATAAATTCTTGATGAATGTCTTGATATTCAAGAACCTTAGAGAAGACGATATTCCACACGAAAAAATGTTCCATTTGTTGCGACTTATTTTTTTTGTTTTTGTTTTTGCTTTGATGAAAACTTATATTTTGCAATCCTGTGATGAAGAAATAAACAAAAGAAAAAGAGCATGAAATTGTCGGTGGCTAAATACGAATTACAGGAATAACTTAATATTAGACCGTAATGACAATTTTCTCATCGCAACAAAATAATTAAAGGTACAAAAATAGGAAATTAATTTGTTAATATTTTGGCGGTTATTTTTTGTCATATTCATTAATCCGTGATTTTCTGACGACTTTGGTGGAATTGCACAGTAGGCATTGGAAGCAGAATTAATCATTTTGTCAATACTTTTTAATTATTATCATAAATTAAGGACACCAGATCATGAATAAGAAAAATACATTCTATAAGTTACTCGGGGATTCCGTTATCTATGTGATTTTATTATAAATTTATCCTACTACGGAAGAAAAAACAAAATATGCTCATACCACGTGAGTTCTTAACACACACACACACACACACACACACACACACACACATATATATATATATATATATATATATATATATATGATTTTGCATGGGCAGTACTTAGTGGAAAGTGCTCAATATCAGTGAGAGAGTTAACATATTCCGTTGTATGGATTTGAGTTTATCTGATGCTCGCAAAAGCGTGAAATCGAGGGTTACAGACTCATATATATATATATATATATATATATATATATATATATATATATATATCACTATTAAAACTATTAAATCAATGGAGATAACTAATCACAAAATGTAGACATAGGGAAAATTCCAAGAGTACATGTGCAAATATGTGGGGGTGTATGTGTACGTATAGTGGCAGATATGTCTGGACACATAAATGTACATATATGTATGCCTGAATATATGTCCGCATATAAGTGTGTTGGACAGCATTATTTATTCCATTGGGTGCTCTGATATTACCTACAATCTATAAATAACTCAACTAATTTACATTAATCTTAACGGATTTAAGATTAAATCCCCTATCACTTATTAATAATATTGGACACCTGTAGTGAAAAAAAAAAAAGCAAAAAAACTATTTACTGTAAATCCCAGAAAAACACATTCGTGGCCTGTATAAGAAACACACCATAGCAGGAATACATATAGTAGAATCTGATATTAAACTCCAAACAACAAAAGTTCTGGCCATAAATAAACTTCAACCCCAGACCGCTTCACCCGGGAAAAGATATCTTACGCCCCCCCCCAACCAATCGCTAACACAAACCGATTCTCATTAACAAGGCGCCTACCAGAGGAGGACTGACATTGAAAATAAGTTTAAAACAATGCTCCGAGACACAGACACTTATATATATATATATATATGAGTTTGGAAAATAAAACATTCCTATAAGTCTAGATACATATATGAAACAATCCAAACATTCAGTTAAAAGTAAAAATAAGATCATCGTTGATAATGGCTGAAAGCATAGCCGAAAGCGCTCAGACATGCAGAATATTCTGACATTTTCTACATAATTCGTGGCCAGAAAAGAAGGAAAATTAATTTGAAAAACTTAACCGCAGTACCTTGTCAGTCGTTTTTAATGAAACCTGTATAAAAGAAGGATTGTTGCCCAAATACACAATTACACACACACGCATATATATATATATTGGGGAAAATGTATTACAAAATGGAAAAGTTTTCTTTTTTCTTTGGCCAATTCGTCATACATTTTCCACAATATTGTTCATGATATATAAATATATATATCATTAGCTCATATATATATATATATATATATATATATATATATATATATATATATATATGCATACATATATATATATATATATATATATGCATACATATATATATATATATATATATATATATATATATTAGGTCATCCCATAAGAATTTTAACTTTTTGTTAGAATGAACGAAATTTAAAGAGTATTTTATAATGTCTAAGGGAGCTGAACATTATTTTTATGTTTAGATGCATTTAAACTGATCAGATTTTATTTCAGAGAACAATAAAATTAAATTTTGTTTGATTAAAACCCTTAAACATGGAAGTACCCAAGAATCATTTGAGGCACATAATGCTTTTTGAGTTCAAGAAAGGAAACTCAGCAGGCGAAGCGGCTAGAAACATTCACTCAGTTTATGGAGAGGAATGTGCGAATGAAAGAACTTGCAGAAGATGGTTTGCAAAATTCAGAGGTGGATATTTCACCCTTGAGGATGAAGATCGAACCGGACGTCCAGTTGAGTCTGGTGAAAAGCTTCTTGAAGCAGCCCTTGAAGAAAATCTTGCTTTATCTGTTGAGGAATTGGCAGTGGTTCTCAGTTCAAACCATACAACTGTTCATCGTCATCTTCAACAACTTGGAAAAGTTCCTAAACTTGGAAAATGGGTGCCTCATGAATTGTCTGAAAACAACCTCAAATCCCGAGTTGACGTCTGCTCTTCTCTCCATTCTCGCCAACTTGTTTCACCTTTTTAGATAGACTTGTGACTGGCGACGAAAAATGGATCTTTTATCGAAATGTTAAACGTCGTAGACATTGACTTGGTAAAGGGGAAGGATCCCAGCCACAGCCGAGAAGGGAACTTCATGGGCAAAAGGTTCTTCTTTCAATCTGGTGGGATTGCCAAGGAATAATCCACTTTGAATTCTTACCACCTAATGCAACAATTAATGCTCAAATATACTGTCATCAATTAGAGCGTTTGAACCAAGCTTTGAGGAAAAAAAAGACCTGCTCTAGTGAATCGAAAATGGGTGATGTTTCATCAGGACAATGCGTGACCACACACAGCAAGAATCACGTCACAAAAGATCGAAGAACTTGGTTGGGAGAAAATTCCTCATCCACCTTATTCTCCCGATCTTGCTCCTTCAGACTACTATTTGTTTCGTAGCTCACAGAATCATTTGGAAGAAACAGCTTTTGTAACACAGGCAGAGGTTAAAACTGACATTTGTGAGTTCTTCGAATCAAAGCCAAAAGAATTTTACAGTAATGGAATTAGTAAGCTTCTTAATAGATTGAAGGAAGTCATAGATAATCAGGGAAAATACATTGTTGATTGAATCTGTAAATAAATGTAATATTTGGTCACTTGTTTTCTTTATTCAAAATTCGGACAGAACTTATGGGATGACTTTATATATATATATATATATATATATATATATATATATATATATATATATATAATAAAGAAAGAAAGAAAGTGAATAAGAGGAAATAGAAAGAAAGAGAGAAAGAAAGAAGAAATAAAGAAAAAAGAAAGAAAGTGAATAAGTGGAAATAGAGAGAAAGAAAGAAAGAAAGAAAGAAAGAAGAAAGAAAGAAAGAAAGAAAGTGAATAAGAGAAAATAGAAAGAAAGAGAGAAAGAAAGGAAGAAGAAATAAAGAAAGAAATAAATAAAGAAAGAAAGTGAATAAGAGAAAATAGAAAGAAAGAGAGAAAGAAAAAAAGAAAGAAAGAAAGTGAATAAGAGGAAATAGAGAGAAAGTGAGAAAGAAAGATGAAATAAATAAATAAAGAAAGAAAGAAAGTGAATAAGAGAAAATAGAAAGAAAGAGAGAAAGAAAGAAGAAAGAAAGAAGAAATAGTAAAAAAAAAAAGTAAAGAAAGACGAAATAACTCGTAGAAAAGAGAAAAACGAAAGAAAGGGGGCACAAAAATAAGCATGTAAGAGAAAAAGGCTTTTGCAGAAAAGCAAAAAAAAAACTGTAAAAGAAAGAATAAAGAAAAAATCTAGGAGACAAGAAGAAAAGTAAAAAAGATAAAGCAAAAGGCTGGTGGCAGGGAAAGAAATAAAGAAGAAAGGTCAAACAGTGAAAGGTCTAAAACATCTCCAAAAATAAAAGCAATCTGCAGAACTGCCGAGTAACACAAAGAAAGCTGGCAGTGACATTTTTCTTTAGGCAAGTACATTTGATCTTTCAAAAGCCGTCACTTGGTTGGAGAAACGTCTAAACGGTTTGCAGGAAACAGTGTGCATTTATTTACGTTGTCTCAGCGAAGATGACCCGTTTAAAAATAACTGTTTTTCATTCTTGCGTCGCCCTGCCAAATAATTCATCTTCGTTTCTAATAAACATTTTCTACCTTTAAATCTGAATCGGACGCTCCGGTCTATAGTCGGAAAGCATATAATATCCATCAAAAGAGTCATTTGTCTAAAAACAATTACGTCCATCTCATTAAATGATCACAGGAAAAACAAGTTGAATCTTGCAGGAACAGGCAGAGACGTGATATAATAAAGTCAAGACGTTGATAATTTCATACAAAGTAGAGATATGGCTCATCTGTTAAACAGGTGCAGGTATTTACGAAATGTAGTTTAGCTTGACACAAGACCAAACATGTGCAAAGTTTTTGGTTATCCCATAAGTTCGGTCCGAATTTTAACTTTTTGTTAAAATGAACGAAATTTAAAGAGTATTTTATAATGTCTAAGGGAGCTGAACATTAATTTTATGTTTAAATGCATTTAAACTGATCAAATTTTATTTCAGAGAACAATAAAATTAAAATGTGTTTGATGAAAACCCTGCTAACATGGAAGTATCCAAGAATCATTTGAGGCACATAATGCTTTATGAGTTCAAGAAAGGAAACTCAACAGCCAAAGTTGCTAGAAACATTCACTCAGTTTATGGAGAGGAATGTGCGAATGAAAGAACTTGCAGAAGATGGTTTGCAAAACTCAGAGGTGGAGATTTCACCCTTGAAGATGAAGATCGAACCGCACGTCCAGTTGAGTTTGATGAAAAGCTTCTTGAAGCAGCCCTTGAAGAAAATCCTGCTTTATCAGTTGAGAAATTGGCAGTGGTTCTCAGTTCAAACCATACAACTGTTCATCGTCATCTTCAACAACTTGGAAAAGTTCCTAAACTTGGAAAATGGGTGCCTCATGAATTGTCTGAAAACAACCTCAAATCCCGAGTTGACATCTGCTCTTCTCTCCATTCTCGCCAACTTGTTTCACCTTTTTTGGATAGACTTGTGACTGGCAACAAAAAAATGGATCTTTTATCGAAATGTTAAGCGTCGTAGACAGTGGCTTGCTAAAGGGGAAGGATCCCAGCCACAGCCGAGAAGGGAACTTCATGGGCAAAAGGTTCTTCTTTCAATCTGGTGGGATTGCCAAGGAATAATCCACTTTGAATTCTTACCACCTAATGTAACAATTAATGATCAAATATACTGTCATCAATTAGAGCATTTGAACCAAGCTTTGAGGAAAAAAGGACCTGCTTTAGTGATTTGAAAACGGGTGATGTTTCATCAGGACAATGCGCGACCACACACAGCAAGAATCACGTCACAAAAGATCGAAGAACTTGGTTGGGAGAAAATTCCTCATCCACCTTATTCTCCCGATCTTGCTCCTTCAGACTACTATTTGTTTCGTAGCTCACAGAATCATGTGGAAGAAACAGCTTTTGTAACACAGGCAGAGGTTAAAACTGACATTTGTGAGTTCTTCGAATCAAAGCCAAAAGAATTTTACAGTAATGGAATTAGTAAGCTTCTTAATAGATTGAAGGAAGTCATAGATAATCAGGGAAAATACATTGTTGATTGAATCTGTAAATAAATGTAATATTTGGTCACTTGTTTCAAAATTCAAAATTCGGACAGAACTTGACCTGATAGTATAAGAGACTATATTAACATAATCTTCTTTCTATTCCCGTCAATCATTTATTTGGTCGTACATCGCAGCAAATTAAGTTTGATAAATATTAAAAAGATGTATTTATGCTATTTACATTGTTCGGGCTGTTGTCTTCATCTTTATCGTCATAGTCACGAGGTTTCGGCCATTGTAGGCTCCAGCCTTCAAACCGAACCCTTTATTTAGTCCACGGGGTTAGATTGTTCTAATTCCACGTGCCATGACATTTCTGGACACATGACCCAGTGAATAAAAGCATTGATTGAAGTCATGGTACTGGGAGAGAAAGAGAGAGAGAAAGAGAGAAAGAAGAGAGAAAACGGTGGGAGAAAAAACTGAGAATAGGGAGAAGAACTAAGAGAGAGAGAGAGAGAGAGAGAGAGAGAGAGAGAGAGAATGAATATCAGTCTATGGGTACAGAAAAAAGATAATTCACATCATTTTCATCTTTAGGACTGTTTCATCGTTTCGGCCGTTGTACGCTCTGGTCTTCATGTGTTATACGTTGGAATTTAAAACCGAGTCCTTTATTTCGTTCACCGGGATAGATTGTCCTAGTTCTACGTGCCATGCCTCTTCTGCATATCCCAGTTTCAGTCATTTCGCTTTAATAACTCCAAGTTATATTGTTCACCTCTGCTGTGGCCAGGCATTCAACTCACCACTCTCTGGGTCAAGTCACTGGATTACTTCAGCCAACGCTTTTATCCACTGGGCAAGCATGATCTGGATAAACCTTTCAGACACAAATTTGATGCAGTCAAGGTCAGCCAAGTACAGAAATTGAACAAATTGAAAGATCAGATAGTGACGCAGGTTTATATATTCGACGTGAATATGACAACAAAGATGAGGACAACAATCCAAAGAATGTAGTGTAAATAGTTGCAATACCACATCTCAGAAATATAGACAGATGATAAAAAGAAGTACAAGAATCTTCTTCATGTGTCCCCACAGGATATAGGCGATCATGGCTCTCCACAAATTCCTCTCCGTTGTAGCAATTTGTCTTTCTGTTATTTCTCCCAAGCCCTGTTTTATTCAAGCTCATTATGTTATGCGTTGCTTTCCTCTCTCCCTCTATCTGTCCCGCGAGTGTCAGATTTTCCAAGCCCTCTTTCCTCATTATATGAAGCAGAAACCTCAACTGTCTCTTCCTGATGTTACGTATTAGTTTCCTTTTTCTCCAAAACTTCGACGTTACTCACATGTTCGGTCCGCGGTATCTCTAACCAAACCCATCAAGTATGTTACGTGCTGCTTTCCTCTGTCCCTCAATCTGTCATGTGAGTGTCAGATTTCCTAAGCCCTCCTTCCTCATTACGCGCCCCAGACATTTTAACTGTCCTGATGTCCTATATAAGTTTCCTTTTTGTTTCTATTTTCTCCACAACCTCGTTGTTGCTCAGATGGTCGGTCTAAGGTAGCATCTTTCTGTAGAACCACATTTTTGCTGCTTCAAGTCTCTTCTTCATCTTCGAGGAGACTGCCCAGCACTCACTGCCATACAGGAGAACAGACATCACGTAACAGCTTAGTACACTTTTCCTTGTTTCGGGCGATTTTCTTGTTTCTTTGTACTTAGCTTTCAGGATGTTTCATTGGCGATCCCAATACACATTCCGATCCTTTTGTTATGTAACTCATACAGTAACCAAAGTTGGCTTGCACTTCACTTGCGAGTATAAAGAAATGATGGCCTGGCATTTTCCCACAGTCTCCTTATTCAACGGTTGCTTAAAAGTAGAGATTGACCTGCACAAACTGATTCCACTTTTTACGCTTAGTGCCCGGTGTAGGAAAGTCAACGAGCCGAGAGGGCCACGCCGATTGCCAAAGGAAATTTTCTTAAAATTAGCCTTCTAAGGCACTTTTCTTGATTCTGTGAAGTGAGTAGAGGGAGATCTAATCAATGATAGTCTATAATCTGTTTTAATAAAAATAAATTCTTCTCTATTTTTTGCGAGAGGATCAGTAAACGTCTATAATGGTGTTTTGTTTATTTTAAGTGGCTGTGGGTGTTTAAAAAAGAAGTAATAATGAGATATCAGATAGGACATTCAGAAGGCTTAACAAGAGATCAGATTTTTTTTTCTTCTGTCAAAATGTTTCCATGTCAAGTAAAAAAAATATGGAAACCAACACATGTCAACGAGCCTCGAGAGGGCCACGCTGATTGCCAAAGTAATTTCTTTTAAAAAATTAGCCTTCTGTTGTATGAACTCTTTTAAAGGACTAAAGACACTCTATTCCAATTACAATGTCTGTTTAAATGCAGAGATCGGATTGCACACACAGAGTCCACTTATTCGACACCGTGTCTTGCTAGAGAAATTTAGCAAACTGACAACAACAGTACTTTTTCCAGATTACCCTGCACTATTTTACAGTGCTGAAGGCTTCGTTTTCCATCTACCATGGTTGTTTAAAATAGGTAACGACTTTCACACACTGATTTTACACTTAGTCCCCGGCAGAGGAAAGTCAACGTTCCAAGAGAGCCACAGCTATTTCTAAAGTATTTTTTTAATAAATTAGCCTTTTCTTGTATGAAATTAAAGAGCTGAAGAGATCGGCTTGCACACACTCCTTAGACACAGTGTCCTACTCCAGAAATTCAGCGAACTAAGACGGCCAAATCGACAATAAACAATTTTTTTAACAGTTTAGCCTGCTCTTACATAAACTGTTTGATAGGACTGAAGGCTCCGTATTCAACTTAAAATGATTGCAGAAAAGTAGAGATCTGCCTTCACGTATTGATTCCACATATCGCCCTGCCTCGGAAAGTCAACGAGCTAAGAGGTCTATGCCGATTGACAAAGTAATTTTAAAAAAATCAGTCTTCTCTTCCATGGACAATTTTAAAAGTAGTGAAGGTTGCCTATTCTACTTTGAATGGTTGTTCCCACGTAGTGATTGGCTTGCACGCACACAGAGTCCGCCCATGAGACACAGTTTCCTACTACAGAAATCCAGCGAGCTAAGACGGTCAACAAAGAGTATGTTTGTTTAGAGATTAGCCTACTCTGAGATGAACTATTTTGCAGGGTTGTAAGCTCTGAATTCCACCGACAATGGTTGTTTTAGAGATCATCTTGCACAGATTGATTACACACTTTGCATGCTTAGGGCCCGGCATATAAAAGTAAGCGAAATGAATGAGCAACGCCAATTACCATTTTTCTTCCAAATTAGACTCCTCTTCTTAAAAAAAGGCTCCCTATTCCACCTATAATGATTGTTTTAAAGTAGGAATCGGTTTGCATACACTGATGATAATTTTTACGCTTGTGAGCTTGCTTTCGGAAATCAACGGGCCGACACCAAACAATTTATTGTCAGAAAGACCATTCCTTATGTGAATAGTCTTACAGCGATGAAGGCTTCTTATCCCATTTACAATGGCTGATTTAAAGTAGGAATCGGTTTGCATACACTGATGATACGTTTTGCGCCTGTGAGCTTGCTTTGGGAAATCAACGGGCGGAGACGGCCAAGCCGAGACCAAACTATTTTTTGTCAGATAAACATTTTCCTTTGTGAATAGTCTTACAGCGATGAAGGCTTCTTATCCCATTTATAATGGCTGTTTTAACGTAGAGACCGGTTTGCATACACTGATGATACTTTTTGCGTTTCTGAGTTTGGTTTGGGAAATCAAATAATTAATTATATATATATATATATATATATATATATATATATATATATATATATGCAAAGATCAATAGAACTTCCTGAAGCTTTAAAAATTGCATAGTTGGAACCTATAACGATGGAGAAGACTACGAAAAGTTATCGAAACGATTTAAAGAGCACCGTGTTACAAATTATTTATAAATGGAAGGCCTTTGGTATGACGGCATCAAAATCAAGAAGTCTTTCCGCAAAAATTAACAGCATGAGCGAAAGGTCGAGGCAAATCCTGCTGTGACTTTTGTGGCTCTCCAATACTCACTGGTCAATGTGTATACATCTACAGTTTGACATCTTAACAATGCCGATTTTCATGGCAGAATGCCCAGAAAAAGCCACCGATTACGAAATAGTACAAGCATGCTCGCCTAAAGTATGCCAAAGTTTATATTCTTTCTTTTTATGTGCCATGTTCTTTCAGGACGTAGGCGATCATGGCTCTCCACCTCTTCCTATCCCTTGCAGCTCTCAAACAGTTCCTTCCTCCCCCAGACCACATTCTGTCATCCACCTGCTCAAGCTCGTCAGGTATGTCACGCGTTGCTTTCCCTTGTCTGTCTTTCCCTCTATTCGACCTGTGAGTATCAGATTCTCCAGGCCCTTCTTCCTCATTACCTGTCCCAGAATCTTCAGCTGTCTCTTCCTGATATCAAGTATAAGCCTCCTCCTTGTTTGTAACCTCTCTCAGACCTTATTGTTGCAACACATGCTCGGTCTATGATATCCTTATCATCCCTCAAACATTCTGGGAAAAGGCTTTGTAGTCGGATGAGATCAAACTACAGCTCTTTTAGAGGAACAATGGATTATATATCTGGCGATCTCCTAATACGGATTTGAAGAAAAGAATTTGATACCAACCATTAAACATGGCGGTGACAGTGTTATGATGGGGGGGGGGGTTGCTGTAGTTGGGACAGGCAAAATAGCACGCATTGACAACACAATCGACATTGCAAGATACTAAGCAATTCTGAACGAAAGTGTCTTGTCCTCAGTTCAAAATTAGGTTTAGGTCGGGGCTGGAACTTCCAACAGACAATGATCTGAAGCATCAGAGCAAATCCACAGAAGAATGGATTCGTGAAAAGAAATTTCAAGGTTTGGAACGGCCCGGTCAAAGTTCAGATCTAAACCCAATTGAAAATCTGTTATTCAAGTAAAAGAAGACAGCGCATGCAAGAATCCCGGGTAAAATCAAGCAATTGTGGGAATTTTGTCAAGAAGAATGGTCAAAAATCGACACTCAATACTGCCAGACATTTCTTTAAAATTATAGAAAAAGACTGGGTGACTCATAAAAAGGAGTCACCAAATATTAAATGTAAAGGTTCACTCAATTTTGAACATCTTGATTTTTAATTAATATTTTTATTCCAGCTTGATAAATATCTTTGAAAGTGATTGTAATTAATTTAATAAAGGTTTTCTTAATGAATATATAGTTTTAGATTTGTTGGTTATCAGGAAAAAAGAGATAAATATTTAAAATATTATCTTAGGGGTTCACTTAGTTTTGTACTGTATATATATTTCTCTCTATTTATATATATATATATATATATATATATATATATATATGAAAGTGTACATTGAGGTGAACACTCAGCAGTGACAGTCGGTTTTATGCTTAAACCCAATCTTCAGGCCATATATTGAGCATTTTAACCAATAAATATATCGCCTTCGGATTTTGGTGTCACACTTTCCATCTCCTGTTAAAATACTTCCTAGACATTTATATTTTTGTACTTCCTTTATTTTGGCATGCCCAATTTCTAATTCGCATGTTGGTAAGGCAAATCAATGACTGAGTCCGGTGACATCCGGAAAGCTTTTAGACACCTCCTGTCACAATTAAATGCAATGTGGAAAACATTATGTAAACTTAATGGATTATAAGATGCCAATCAATCCAAAAATCAGAGACATTCATTTGGTACTCCATTAGCACACACACACACACACACACACATATATATATATACACACACACATATATATATATATATATATATACACACACACACACACACACACACATATATATATATATATAACAAAAACAAAATGTCCTTAGCAAATGGAAGAATTTAGGAAACGGTATTTTCATTTTGTTGTTATTAGTTACTTTGTTTAAATAAATTCATTTCGTTTTTTGCCTTGAGGAAGTCCACATTGGACGAAACGCGTCGGCAACTATTACAGTTTTCCTATTGTCATTTATATTTATTGTCTTTTGTACAGGTTAACTCTGAGAAATTTTCATACAGACACACACACACACACATATATATATATATATATATGATTCCAACATTTATATACATATCAAAATTAAAATTAGATATTTGTTAAAATTTATGAAAATTGTTATGTTGGTGTTTAAGTTACAAAGGAGATATTTGTTAAAATGTCTACATTTACCCATTAATCTCTTAATTAATTTCTTTTGCTTAATAATTTGATTTAATTGTTAATATTTATTATATATAATTTTTCTTCCAGGCATAATTTATATGTTCTATTTTGAATATTATTTGGAGGTAGTAATTTTTATTATTTCCCATTTGATTTTTGTAGGTATATTATTTTTATTTTTGAGTTCATATATATATTTATAATGTTGTGTTGTCTGCATACCTGTTTAATTTGAATGACATTTTATGATTGTTAAATCTTTCCTTAAATGGTGTTTCAGTAGTTCATATATAATTTTTTTGTTCCATGTTAATATTGATACAGTTGCTTTATACATCGTATTATTGGTTAAACGTTTATTATCAAGAGGACAGTCAGTTTTATTTTGACAATTATTCTGATTTGTATTATTATAATTGTTATTTTTGTTTAACATTTTTTATTATGTTTATTTATTATATTCTCCATACAACTGTAGCTGATTTTTATTGTATTCTTATTGATGATTTTTGATAGTTTACTATTTTTAGGAAAGTTTTTATCAGTTAATTTAAAGAATAATTTTCCTATTTTTACTTATAGCATATTGTTATTGTTATTCATATATCCACTATTTCTTAATGTCAATTAATACATTTTTTAATTTTCATTAAATATTTTTACATTGCTAGTATTTGTAGCAATTCGCTTATTAACAGATATTCGTATGTGTTTAGGTGAGTTATTTGAATTTTTGTTTATGTATATAGGGTTATTATTTGTTTTGTTATATGGTTCTTATGTATTGTTATTTAAATTACATATATTTAGAAAATTTACAATTTTTAAGTGAGTTTTAATGCCTATTATAAATCTTAATTTTTTAAAAATATTTCTATTATTTGTTTCTGATTTTTGACCATTTCATTTTTTTATATTAGACCATCATCTCTATAGAGGCCTATATTTTTTATTAATTCTATCTGATAAATTATATATAATGTATATTCCTATTAGTTCACATACTCCAGCTCCATAATGACTACCCATTGTTACAACATTTTTGCACTTTTTTAACCATGTTCTATTGTTGTAGTATAATAGTGATTTTCTACAATGTTTAATTATATATAATTCTCCTTGAATATTTATGTTGTTTAGTGAAATTTAACCCTTTATTTATTATATCAGTAATTTATGGATAAAAACTTTTAATGTCTATTTGTATAAAGTGCAGTTATATATAAATATATATATATATTAATGCATGTTTCATTAAATAATAGACAGGTTTTGTCTATTTATTTTAAGTAAGTTCCTTTAATATTGTCTGATAAGCTTAATCACATTATCATTGAAAGACGAAAGGAAAACACTATATTGATACATGTTTAAATCTAATTTAAGCTTTCGGCTTACATAAGCCATTATCGAAGATGACAATTTCAATAAATCAAACAACACACAGACGAAGCCACAATGATAGTCCGCCCTTGCTGCTTGAATAAGCTCAAAATAATGACAAACTTGTATATACAAGCGGCAAAAGCGAAAATTGTGCTGCATCTCGTAATGTCACACATGACCACGCAAGAGTGAAAAACGAAAAGTATTAAGTATGGAAAGCCGTTGGTATAAACCAATGGCTTCTACTATAAATTATAGGCATTTAAGAATGTTTGTGAAGATTTCATAGTTTATTTTGTTCAAGTATATATAAATATATACAGGCACTCCACCCATTTACTCAGGTATCAATCCAACTCATTTAGTCTTGTACAATGTTAAGCTCAAGAAATTTCAATACAAGAAAACACACATAATATATATTGATTTTCCAAGTGTAGCTTAGATGTGGCACAAGGCCGAAAGCATAGGGCACCCAGTGAGGATCGAATTCACTATTCAGTCATAATTGTTCTAGCGAGACAAGGTTGCTCACCATTACACCGCCTTGGGGTGCCCAACCACACATAATATGTGTGTGTGTGTGTGTGTGTGTGTGTGTGTATGTGCATGAGTTTGCACAAGAGAGA
>OZ038505.1:94674126-94681626 GCA_964036315.1 Acanthosepion esculentum | reverse complement strand
TATATATATATATATGTATATATATATATATATATATATGTATGTATGTATGTATGTATATGTATGTGCATGCAAAGTGTCCACTGCAACCCTTCCAGCCTAAGCATCAATGTTTAGAGATTAGATTAATCTTTCCTTTTGATTAAGAATTCAGGATAAAACCTTCATGAACATTAAGACATAAATCACTCCTCTTTGATCTCACAAGAAAGTAAAAGTGGTATGTTCATATTTGTATTATATTTTAAATTTGTCATTTAGATTTTTGTGTGTAGCTGAATGTATGACCACTGCAACTTTGTCTAAAGATAAAAACAATTGTACGTCCCAAATTAATGACATAGGGAAATAGTCAATTGCGCCTTCTTTTTGAGCAAATTTATTCCATATGATGTGTCCATTTTGATGTGAGTGATTATGTTTCTCCACACCGTCCTATTCATCGTAGTTCTTAGCAAAGTGTGCCTTTTCACTATACCTTCTAATCTCTGATCTACCATCCATTTATACAATCCTCTAGCTTTACGAGAGCCAGATCAGGCCAAAAATGGAGTACTCCTGCTATACGTGGGCAGAAGCTGTCCAGTCTTCCCTTTCCAATCCTAGTAGAGTTCAAAAATGTCTCTGCATTCTTGGCGATGACAAATTATTTTGAACACTAGAACCTCTTTCTCACAGGCAAGCCTCTCACTGCTCTATCGCTACTTCCGTGGAAAGTGCTCAGACGAACTACATTCCTTAGTTCCACCAGTTCAAAGCTTCATGGCTAAGACCCACCGTCCTACGCACATTGTAGCAAACCACCGTTATTCCCTTTGTATTTCATTGGTGAGATGTAAGTTATATACGAACATCTTCATCTCACAAACCACTGCTTTGTGGAACCGAATCCCAAGAGAATGCTTCCCCCAATCACAACAATCTTAACCTGTTCACGTCTGGGGTCAATCATTATCTTCTTCTCTTAAATTCTGTTCTAGGGATAATACAGGGTGTCCATAAAGTCCGTGTGCACTTTTAAAAAATTTATAACTTTATTTGTATTTGCGATAGAAATAATTTGTAAAAAGGATTAGAAAGAAGTAAATCTATATTTTTTAAGGTTTTATTGAAATTTTATTTAAGTTTCCACATGTCCTCCAACATTAGCAATTAACCCATATATTGTCCTTATGACATTAAATTGGGGTTGTATGAAGAATGACGTGTTAAATTGAAACTAATAAAAATGCCGAAAAGGGAGATTTATATAAAAAAAAATTAATTATATATATATAAAAATGTTACGTTCCTACTTAAAAATATAACAAATTATACTAAAAAATGAGATATATTAAAAAGATTAACAATCATATTTAGATAAATTATATCAAATTTAAGTAAGAATATAATTAAAATTTATTATTATTATTATTATTATATAATCATTATTTTATTATTATAGTATTATTATTATGTTCTTATATATTATACAGGGTGTCCATAAAGTTCATGTGCATTTAAAAAAATTTATAACTTTATTTGTATTTGCGATAGAAATAATTTGTAAAAAGGATTAGAAAGAAGTAAATTTATATTTTTTAAAGGTTTTATTGAAATTTTATTTAAGTTTCCACATGTCCTCCGTCATTAGCAATACAAAGGTAATACGATTTTGCAGTTCACGGAAAACATTTGCCAACTGATTTACAGTAATGCCTGAAATCACATTAGTTATTTTAGCTATACTTAAAACTAGGTACATTAAACTTTATAACATTTTTTACAGATTAATTCTGTTATTAGAGTGAAATAAAGGGTTCAGTTCGACATTCCAACCACCTGAAAAGGCCGGAGCGAATAACAGCCGAAACGTTGTAATAAATATGGTGACAAAGATGAGAACAATGGTCCGAATAATGTAAATAATGTACATAATACCTCATCTCAGAAATATAGACAGATATAAAAAAAAATAAAATATAAATCTTTATTTGAAATATTTTACATGCAGGTACTGCAAACTTTGTACTTTTAATTAACATTAATAGGAACTGAAAAAGATACAAAGGGTTATACGATTTTGCAGTTCACGGAAAACATGAATTTACAGTAATGCCTTAAATCACATTAGCTATTTTAGCTATACTTTAGCTATACTTAAAACTAGGTACATTAAACTTTATAACATTACTTACAGATTATTTCTATCGCAAATACAAATAAAGTTATAAATTTTTTAAAGTACACACAAACTTTATGGACATCCTGTTACACAGCATATGGATTAAACTTAAAATCTCTTGGTTATAAAAAAAAAGATGCTTCGTTGGATTAATGTGTCTCCCCTGTTAGTTCAGATGGATTCAGCCCAACAATCTCAATTTAGTCTATAGCTGTTTTTCTCAAGTAAAGGAAGACTTTCCCTTGCCGGATCAATTCTTGTTAGAGTAATTCAGGGATGAAGAGACTTACTGTTGCTTTGATAATATGCCTAAGATAATTTAACATTCCCCATATATCTGTATAAACTGAACCTTTTACTATAGAACCCTCTACCTGAACGGGCTCCCAGGCCTTGTGCAGAGTAAACATCATTGTCAAAAATAAAAGAAGCTCATGACATATGTTACTCACTGCTTTCCTCTGTTCCTTATACCTTCAAAATGTCCTTTGAGTGTCAAATTCTTCAAGCACTATTTTTTCATTATGTGTCCTAGAAATTTTAACTATGTCTTTCTGATTCTAAGTATCAGTAAGAAGAATTCAGTTTTTATTTTGTAGCTAAGGGTAGCGACCAAATAAGTCGACAACCATGACAAAATGAAATGAAATTCTGTTCTCCTCGTGGGGCGCCAGAGACATAACTTCATTATCTTGTCAAGATGAACTTCTATCAAATTGGCTGCTATAACTTTATCAATATTTGTCAAGTAGCCTTTGCCTCCTGTCGTCTGTGAGTCATATTTTATAAGATTACTTCGTCTTGTATAATTTTGTCAAGTGATGTCTCTGCGAAATGCAAACAACACAATATCCAAAGAGCGAAGTCGGATAACATTAAATATGAATTTATTGTAACTTGTGTCTTTGTGTGTGTCACTGAATGTCCACCACTTGTGTGGGTTCTTCCTTTCGTTGTCTAGTTCTACAATTTTGAGAGAGTGTGATAATAGTTTGTTTGTTTAACCAGCATATCGACCTTCATTGGGCCATTTAATGCTGAAAAGGTTGTTTTTTTTATTTTTCAAAAAAGTATAGCTGGTAATATTATTTTTCAAAAAAGTATAGCTGGTAATGTTTTTTCAAAAAAGTATAGCTGGTAATATTGTTTTTCAAAAAAGTATAGCTGGTAATATTATTTTTCAAAATAGTATAGCTGGTAATATTATTTTTCAAAAAAGTACAGCTGGTAATGTTTTTTCAAAAATGTATAGCTAGTAATATTGTTTTTCAAAAAAGTATAGTTGGTAATATTATTTTTCCAAAAATGTATAGCTGGTAATATTATTTTTCCAAAAATGTATAGCTGGTAATAATATTTTTTCAAAAACATATAGCTGGTAATAATATTTTTTCAAAAACATATAGCTGGTAATAATATTTTTTCAAAAACGTATAGCTGGTAATAATATTTTTTCAAAAACGTATAGCTGGTAATAATATTTTTTCAAAAAGAAATGTGCTGGAAAAGACCTGGAAGTTCACTATTTGCCCATAGCTGGGACTCCAACAGGTGCTACCATCCCGGGTCAGGGTGGACCTGGGAACACCAGCAATTAAGAGGTGGTTCCACGCTCCTCAAAATCTCCTGATCAGAGGCCTTGCTGTTGGATGCAGTTTAACCCAGGACGAGAGAGTGTGACGATTTCAGCTTCTAATAAACACCAGTTAAAAGGAACTCAGTTGTTAAGGGAGGCACAAATACATCATTCTTTTGTTTAAATTAGAGCTTCTTATTCCACCCTTAAAAAAAGGTTAAAAATAATGGAGGCTTTAATAATAAAAAAGAAAAAGCCTACCCTTAACAATATTAACTACGAACAAAGCCACAACGTGCTAACCGTATTTGGAAATTAAAACACCCCTACTACACACTAAGACATATACATAATGCACACACTCAATTAAGCTGAAAAATCAAATCATCCTTGAGAATGGCTAAAGGTATAGCCAAAAGCGCTCAGAAAAATAAAACATTTGGACAGTTCTTACACACCCTTTGTCCAGCAAAGAAAACTCTTGTTCGTACTATAGTACCTTGTCTGTTGTTTTTAATGAAACTTGCATAAAAGAAGGATTGCTGCCTAAATATATAACTATGTTATATATATATATATATATATATATTGTCTGTTTATATGTTTTTTTTATGGATACACTTATTTGAGTAAATGTTCCGCTTTTTAATTAAACAGTATTAATTACATTTACCGGAATGTTCAAGAAATTTTGTAGAAAATATTCGGGCTGGTAAATGTAATTAATAGTGTTTAATTAAAAAACAGCATTTACTGAAATAAGTGTATCCATAAAAAAAATATACAAACAGAAAATATATTAAAATATTTGTCAGCTTTAATCCATTTCATATAATATATATATATATATATACGTACATACAGTGCTGTTCGATAAAAGTGACTCACCTGATTTTTTTTTACTAAAAATATTTTTTGTCTATTGTTTTTGGGGTTAAAATAATTTTTAATCTTACTAATATAAAGACACCTTCCAGGCCACCTAGGAAAAAAATTTATTCACCCTAAGGTATTCTATTGATAATTATAAATTTGGATATAAATGAGATTCAGGGAAAAAAATTCTGTGCAAAAAAAGTGACTCAGATATCGCATTCCAATGATTAAACTGGTAAATTTAAAGAGCATTTGACAAAATATTGAAAAGTATTTTACAATACACTCAGAACAATATTCTAGAGAATTCTAGAACAGCATAAATTAAATCTAGAATATTCCAGAAAGCCTCATGCAGTATAAAAACAGCTTGAAATAGCCACTCAAGTCACTAACCAGATGAAAGGGTACAAACACGCATCAGAACCACTTAAGGCATCTATTATTGCCCTCTCAAAAGCATGCAAGTCTACCAGAGAAATTGCTATAACCTCGCAATCAACTGTCTCTCGAGTGCTTAGGGCACATAATGATGCCACTCCTGCTCCAAGGAAGGAAACAAGGGGATGAAAGAAAAGGATTGATGATAGAACTGGCAGGGTAATCAAGAGAGAAGTTGCAAAGAATAGGACTATAACTAGCCAAGAAATTGCAGCCAGTCTAAGCAAAGAGCAAGGTGTTAGTCTTGCTTCTTCAACAGTCTGTCGGTGTCTGTTAGAACAAAGCTACAAATCTTGTACACAAAGGTTTAAGCCGCTACTAAGCAAAGCCAAGAGACTTGAATGGGCTCACTATTACAAAAATTTCACCGTAGAAGACTGGAAGAATGTTCTCTTCTCCGATGAGCACTTATCGAATAGCACTGTACATGCACTAAATTGAGCCTGAGGAACATTGATGAGTTGCCACCAATATATATATATATATATATATATATATATATATATATATATATTCACATTCAAAGCTTATTTTCATAAGAAGTTTTGCACAGTGAGGATTCAGACAGAGATTGGATATTGCTAATAATATCATCTACACCAGGATTCACACCGGCCACAAGAACAGCTGTTCGTGAGTCTTCCCCTCTTGTTTATTTATTGTGCTGCTGATGAAAGACACAGACGTGCCCGAAAATTCCTGACTTAAAACCTTAGTTTCCATGCTTCATTTCTGTCATATGCTTAATAATTAATATTGAATAAATGTTTTTCGTACTGATCACATTGATACCCTTTCATTTGACCTTGATATATATATATATTTGAGGAGGCCCAACATCTAATAAAGCATTTCTCTGTTGCATGTAAAGCATTTGGTCTTACACTGAGCATAAAGAAAACTGAAGTAGTGCACCAACCTTGTCCTACTCCGAAGCAATTCCGTGGTGAGAAATAAAAACCACCAGTCTACAAATTTCTAGAGAGACCATTGAAAATAGAAGACAAAGCCATTGAAAGTAGAAGACAAAGCCCTGAACTATGTAAAGTCTTTCACCTATCTTGGTAGCAAAGTCGACTACAGTGGAACTTTAGATGATGTAATCTTGCATTGGATTGCTAAGGCTACCAGTGCTTTCGGCAAACTTCGTCATCGCTTGTGGAATGAGCTGGGTATTTGACTGGATATGAAAATTCCGGTTGTCAGAGCTGTTGTACTTGCCATCCTTTTGTATGGCTCAGAGTCGTGGACTCCATACAGGTACCATCTACGCCAGCTGGATGTTTTCCATAAAAGCTGTCTGCGTGCAATCTGTGGAGTTAATCTTCAAGATAGGACATCTAACGTAGACCTGTTTAACAGGTGTAATGTTGGAGGAATCGAGACTTTTCTCATACAGTCTCACTTATGGTGGACTGGTCATGTCTTGAGAATGTCTGATGACAGGATACCCAAGATCCTAATGTACAGCCAGTTAGATCATGGCTACAGGAATGTAGGGCGCCCATGGCTAAGATACAAAGACAAGCTGAAAAGCAACATGTCAGCTGTCAATATACCACATAACACCTTTGAGCACTTAGCCTTGGAGCTGGTAGAATGGAGATCAACGTATTTTAGTGGACTCAGCAGTTTTCAATCTGCTTGACAGAATCATCTTCAAGAAGCGAGAGCAAGATCTAAAAGGTCAGCCAATGTAACAGTGATCTCATCTCACAATCGTCATTCTTGCTCCATATGAAGCCTCTTTTGTAAATCACGAGCGGGTCTTAAGTGCCACTTAAGATTATCGCACAAAATTTCATAACTGAATCAACTAAGCTGTCAGATCCTCATATGTCAAAACCAACGGAGAGTACATTATTATTATTATTAAACATATATATATATATATATATATATATATACACACACACACACACACACATGCATGCATGCATGCATACAAAGGTATACATATGGGAGAAGGAGATATATAAATTTTTATATACCAGAACAGTTTTAGTAAGATTAATGACAAAGTGGAAAGACGTTTTTGGTGTAACGTATTTTTCCTTTAGGACAAAATATGTTATATTGCCGCAATTATATGTTGATGCATTTATATATGCATATGAACAGGTGGGGAATATAAAAATGTCAACTTTGGTTATAATTATACATGGCTAGGGAACATTGAAAATATTGGGACAATGAACTTTTTAACATTTAATTTTTTTTCTTTGACATTTTCATTTATTTTCTTCATGCTTTGATTTTTGGCTTTATCACTATTATTATTATTATTATTATTAAGAATCCCACATTGTGATAATGGAAGATCTGCCAAGAAATGTGAAATATTGCAAAAACCTGGATGTAAATTTACTGTGGATGATCTAGCGATTAGATGACTTTCTATACACTTTCATCATCATAAATTGTTTTATATCTCAAACAAAGT
>OZ038505.1:94631626-94666626 GCA_964036315.1 Acanthosepion esculentum | reverse complement strand
TATTTCTTCAAAATGCCAAGAAGTCAGAGCTAAAGTGAGAGGTTTTGTGGCATGAGGTCTTGAAGTTCCGCAGAGTTTGTGATCTGAAGAACTCAATTTTTGGGCTGAATTGGAATTTCAGCCCAAATTGGACACTTGGCCCAAATTGGACACTTGGCCCAAATCAGTCTTTTGGACAGAATTGGACTTATAGCCTGAATCAGATTTAAAGTGAGGCTTTAAATTTCAATGGAGTGAATTGAGGAATTCAAAGTTATTTCTTCAAAATTATCATTGCTGCTTTCTAAGCTGGACCAGAGCTCCCTTTAGTTTTGGGCCAGGGGCCCAATTGGCCCTCTGCAGAAGCTAACTTAAAAGTCCGCACAGAGTGTGGCTTTTAAGCTAGTTTCTGATAAATGATGAAAAATATCAAGGTGAGCAAATGAAAAGACATATTGTAATCATTGCCATAAAAGGCACAGCGCATAGTTATTTTCAAACTGTTCGCTTCCAGAAAGTTGTATGGTTGTTTGTTGTCAAAGTTTGCAAAGAATTGAAAATCACTGATGGGGGTTCTACAGAACTAGTCTGTTAAGGATTTTAACAGCATCAGAATTTTTTTTTTCAATGTTCACCCAATACAAGGCCCAAGGGTCACTCAAGGTAGAGGGTTAGTGCGTGGAGTTGTATTAGCATAATAAAGGGCAAGACAACAGGAAATTTACACAGCTAATTCCAGATTTGAAGATGTCAAGATTTAATTAGCAAATAACATTTCTGAGTTCATGAGGAGACGTTAGGCGTATAGAGTTGAAGTAAACTTTAGAAAGAACTGGGAACCCAATACGAAACAGGAAACAAGGGATGAACTGCTACTCCTGTTCAAAAAAGTTGGGAGGAGCATGAACCGGACGATAGGCAAACCTATCTAATCCTAGTGGGACAAGAAAAAATAATGATGACTGAAGAAAATTTCTGATTTCAGGCAGAGACGTCAGAAGTACAGAGTTGAAGAAAATTATTTATAATAAGCTAGAAAGTCAATTAATACCACTGTTAAGGTTTCAAAGCACTCTATTGGAAGAACTGGTACAAGTCATATGTGATGTGGAGAGGCCAATGCATGTCTCCAAAAAGAAATAAGATAACCACCTAAGTGCTTGTTGAGCAAGTTGAAACATTTAGAGCCTGGAATGCTTCAGCTTTTCTCTGATAGAAAAGTGGGAGTATTGAGAAACGCAGATTATGCTTGCTTTCTTCATGACTTAAGGGCCAATACTTATGGGGCTAGGGGGGGTGTTGGAGAGGATTGTGTTGCCTTGGATAAAGAGAGCGAGCAAAGGAAAACCACAGACCTACTAACAAGATGTTGCGGAGTCTCATAAGGCCAAGACAATTGATGAATGCAGGTTACAATTGCCACGATCATGCCACTCCCAAATGTAGGGTCTCTCAGCTCTCCAAACCTGAAAATATTGGACTACTATGTATAAAGCGTAGTCAAGAGGGAAGTCAGTCAATGGCCCTATAACACTATAAAATCTCTGAAGTCCGCTACAATAAGCACAATATGCAAAACAGATAAAGATCATCTGATTCAGGCATGCCAATGTTTAAGACCTTGTATTGAAGCAAACATCGGTGCTAATGGCAAATTTTTAAAATAGATAAATAAAGTTTATTCATACTAATTTTCTTTTTAAATAAGGCTCTTCTTTCATGCATCTTTTACGAAATTCATGCAAATGCCGACGTAGAATTGATCAACCCTGTATACTGATCTGACCAACATATTTATACGGTTTCTTACATTAACTTTTGTCAATGGCAATTCAGTATTTTAGATGGACAGTGACTCTAATTTTGTAACAAAAAAAGAAAGTCAACAGTCGGAACAATACTTGGAAATGGATGCCACGTTTCCATTTGGTTTCAGGCTGAATCGGAGGTATAAGAAAAATGATGAAGTACGAAGACCTTTTTCTTTTTTTTTGTAGACAAAATCAAATGGTTTCTGTCAGCTGTGATCAATTTTGGATGTTGAGATGCACAGATTGCAAAGAATGGATCGCAAGTTCAGATCCAGGAATGAATGATCATGACTGCCACTTGTGCTCATAGAATGACTCAGGTCTTGGATAAGGTTTGTGATGGAATAGATATCAAAAAGCTTCTTGTTGCTCCTGCAGGGAAGAAAAGAAAACCAATAAAAATAGCATCAACTCTAAACATTATCTTTTGTTTATGTAAGGACAAACAGAATATATTCATATACTTGTAAAATCAATAATCTATATTATTAAAAACAATGATTCACTGTCAATCACATTTGGTGTGTAACTTGTGTATGTAATGTTTAAGTGTAAGTTTATGTCATGTTTGAGTAACTTACACAAGCACTCATGCACACAAACACACACACAGTTTGAATGAGTTTGAACATTCCCTCACCCACTTAGTCTGAACATTCCCTACCCTGGGCTGAGCAATAAAATAATAGTTGGAGACCACAAAACGCCCCCAAAATCAAATAATTATAAAACTTTCTTGAACCTTTGGGAAATTAAATTTTTGTTAGAAACAATGTATCAAGCATGTGTGCAATGAGAAAGTTTTAGAGAAAATGGAAACAAGAAAGAAACTTATACTTAACATCATAAATTTTTAGGGCACATATGGAAAGAGTGCTTGGAAAATTTGATACTCACAGGATAGATTTAAGTGGGATAGAGGAAAGCAACCCAAGATTTAGGAAAGGTAAAAAAAAAAAAGAATTTATTGTAGAGTGCCATGATCACCTATGTCCTGGTGGGACAGGTCAAATAGATTTGGTAATAAATAGAATTATTTTAAAGCGTTTTAAAATTAAATATAAAAACGTATAAGCTCAAATGTGTGGTTCCCTGGTGTTTTTTTTTGTACGCATAAATCAGGTGAGCCAATTGCTCTCTCTACCAATATCTCTTTCCTATGACTTCTGTATATGAATTGAATATATGTTTCTAATAAACATAGTACTTTAAATAGAGAAAAGAAATTGATTTGAAATCTGATCACTATGGCTGATGCTGACCTCCAGGAGAGTACCTCATTGTGCTATCTCGATCTAACATTTTGGCCGATAGGAATTGGAATGATTATATTGAATGAATTGTTTAATTAAGTTTGCTGCTAAGTTGGTACACTGTGTTGTACTGGACAATTTCTCTCATCAGAATGCCTTGCACCCTTTAAAGTCTATCATTTATCAGCAGATTGAATACTGCAGTCACACCTGGTGTGGTGCTTCTGTTATGTATCTTGAGATTCTTAGTAAAACCCAAAGAAGAATCTGTAATGTTATCAAGTCCTGACTTGGCATTTGTCTTCAACCAATTTCCCATTGCCATAACACAGCTTCCCTCTGCCTTTTCTACAAATATTTCCATGGTAGTGAGCTTTTTTCTTCGGTACCTTGACTTCATGAATTTAAGCGTGGAACTAGATTGGCAGTTAGGTCTCAGCATTTTACTGTTGAAATTGCTAAATGTAACTGTAAGTTCTATTCTGATAGCATCTTCTCTTGAACTCCTTGCCTATAGAACTCTCTTCCAGTTTCTTGCTTTCCTCTTGCACTGAAATGTTTGATAAAATCCAAAGAAGCAGCTGTAATGTAATTGATCTGGCATCTCGACTGCAGTCACTTTCGCACCGACATGATGCGGCTTCCCTCTGTCTTTTCGAACAAATATTTCCATGGCAACTGTTCTGATGAGCTTTTTACCCTTAGTGTCTCAATGGCACGAATTTAATAAGCATGCTACTAGACTGGCCACTAGGTCTCACCCTTTTACTGTTGAACATGCAACTGCCATTTCTATTCTAACAGTTTCTTTTCTCGCACTTCTCACCTGTGGAACTCCCTCCTGATTTCTTGCTTTGCTGCCACCTAAAATTTTTCGAAAGCTTTTGTTTAATTGTATTTACTGTCATTAAATATTCTTCAGCTTTATTTTAAATTTGAAGACAACTTCAGAAATTGTAATACTAGTTCTCTGGTTGACAATAATGTCTGAAAACTGTAACTGGCAACTACTTGCTGTCTTCTCATACTGACAGAATGCATTATGGAAGCTAATAAAGATATTAGGGAAAGAATTTTTGCAAGTCTTTCACATGACAACATGAAATATTTTTAAACTGAAAAAAAAAAAAAACGTACTCAACTGTGGCATTTAAAAAAAAAAAATCACCTCAAGCTATTTCTTTCACAATATCTCCATGATATGGCCAACTGAAAATTTCTGGTGAGGGGGGGGGGGATTTTTTAAAAAATAGTTTATGACAAGGCTCCATTTAGCAAAGCCGATCTGTCAATGGCTATTTTAAAAAGATGGAACCAGTTTCGTAGAGAAAATTGTTTTTTGTTAGTCAATTCCATATCCCAGCAAAATTCCAGGCTGTCATAAAAGCCTGGGGAGAAGCGAGAAATGACAAATTATAATTATCTTTTTATTATTATTATTATTATTATTATTATTATATCTTGGTTAAAATGTCTAAACAAAATTTGAAACCTCTGAGACAGGATTCCATAAAATATACGTTTGGTTGGTTCCAATCTGAAAGGGAATGACTGCAGAACACCCCGCTCCCCAATTTATAGGCAGAAGCACACAAATGCATACTGGGATTTCTCCCTAGCCAATAAGAGAGGCCAAATCTTGGTTTCATATGACTATGTCTCGTCTTGAAGTCAGAATGCAACATTCATTCATTCCAATTTACTTCTGTATCAACCCTAATTCTTAGTTTGTGAACTTTTTACCATATTTACCCTTTCTTTGACTTATTACTAATAATTTGCCTTGCTTATATTTTGGTTGTTTGCTTTGTATTATTTTTTGCCCTGTTCTTTTCTTGTTACTGTTTATTGCAAACTATGTCAATTCTGTTTTGGGGGCAGATGTGCCATATATTCACATTTAACAATGGCCACTCACACTACATGATTTTGTGTGTTGGCAAACTGGTTTGATTGGTTTGGTTTGTTTTACGGCATATTAACCTCAATGGGTTATTTAATGCCGACAAAATTTTTACTGCTGGTAATATTTTGTTTTGTCAAAAATTTATTTCTGTTAATAATTTTTTCCTTCAAAAATGTATTGCTGGTAATAATTATTTTTCAAAAATGTATTGCTGGTAATATTTTTTTCCAAAAACATATTGCTGGTAATATTTGTTTTTTAAAAATGTATTGCTGGTAATATTTTTTTCCTCAAAAATGTATAGCTGGTAATATTTTTTTCAAAAAACATATTGCTGGTAATATTTTTTTTTTTAAATGTATTGCTGGTAATACTTTTTTTTTTTTTTCAAAAATTTATTGCTGATAATAATTTTTTTTTCAAAATATTTCTGGTATTAAACCTATTTTTACACTTTCATGGTGTTTTTACCCCAGTTACGGGGTTAACTATTTGCCCATAGCTGGGACCCTAAAAGGTACTACCACTCCAGGTCAGGGTGGACCTGGGAACACCAGCAATTAAGAGGTGGTTCCATGCTCCTCAAAACCTACTGATCAGAGGCTTTGCTGCTGGACATAGTTTATCGTCTTACCCAGGATGTGGATGTAGTTTATCATCACACCCAGGCCACATTGGGAAACTGGAGTCAGAAGAAAAAAAAAAGACATTTCTTGAGGGCTTCTGGTTTACAGACCCAGCAGAAAAATTAATTAGAGACTACTGTATACACTTGAGTATAGTGCTAATTTTTTATGATCTTTCTTTTACGTAAAAATTAGAGGGTCATATTATACACCGGTAATTCTTTTGAAGAGGTTAATATTCATGCATTTTCAGTGAGTGTAACCTACCTTGTAGGCCTACATTCTCGTGGTACTTTTGTTTTAAACAACTTCTTTTTCTAGCTAAGTAAAAGAACAAAATGTTTATATAGAGTACATTTTACTTAAAATGACTTGAATTATAATAACCTGGAGTATGTACCTGAACTCAGAGGACACCCTAAATTAAGTTGCGCTAATCTTGAAAAAAGGTTTGTGCTTGTCTTGTCTGGTATTCCGAGTAAAGTCAATGTAAACTCTTACTCTGACACAAAAAACTCAACTCAAACTTTGACGCAAAGACACTGACGGTGCGCAACAGTCTGACAGTACACACATCAATGTATGTACCTGAACTCATGGGACACCCGGCATTAGGTACAGATAATCTCAAAAAAAAAAAAAAAAGGTCTATATTCGTCTTGTCTGGTTTTCTAAGTAAAGTAAATGTAAACTCCAAATCTGATACAAAAAACTCAAATCAACATTTTGATGCAAAGACGGTTCGCAACACTCTAATGGTCCACACATCAAGAGCGCTTCCCCGTGACTGAGAAAAAGCTGATGTTATATAGCTCTCCCAGTTCCAGACACATGTCGACTATTGGCTAATACCTGCCCAGTATCGTTTATAGGCAAACAGCCAAGCGTGTAAGAGGATGCAATTCCTAATACTTAATGCACGACAAGAGTGATTCTCTGTTTCAAAGTTGCCATTGGAATGGCAATGAATCAGTGATGTAAACAATGGCAAAACGAAGATGAATGCAAATTTGAAAAAACAAAAACTCTATTAATTCTTCATTTATATCAGATATTTGTTGATTTTAAGTGGCATACATAGTGGATGAGGTTTCGTTCTTGATGTAGTGACAAAAGGGAAGAAACTCCAGCTATGTAGGAGGCAGGCCTGGGGTAAAGGAGCTACTGTAGTCAGGCATGAAAGAATACAAAAGTACTCTAACTAAATCTTCATATCAGTTATTTTACAGTAAGTGGGTTTTCTCACCATTTTTTGAGTAGTGTTGTGCAAAAAAGAATGAAGACCATTTATTTGCTATAAAATTTATCCAGAATGACGCACAGTACTACAATATTTGACTATAGTAGGCCTACTAGTATTCCTCAAAAGCAAAAGTTGCATTATGTACAAGCTATATGAAAAAAATTTTTTTTGCAAAAGAATTTAGGTCGCCCTATACACAAAGTAGGCTTATTCACCAGTATGTACGGTAAATTATTTAAATTGTAGGTTTTGTAATTTTGACAATAGTTTGCTATTATCATGGTAATGGTAATACTAACTGTTTCCTTATAAGGAAACATTCAGCATTTATTCACTGAGCAGCTACTTTTGGTTGAAATTTATAAAATCGCTCTATAAAAATAATTTTTTTAGGAGAGTAGGTTTCTCAAGTCCAGTAGCTGTTATCGCTCTTATCAGTATTGACGAGAATAATTACCGTAAAACCTTGTAAAATCTATCTCAAAATCAAGAAATAAATAAATCAGTTGGCAAATGTTTTCCGTGAACTGTAAAATCGTATTACCCTTTGTATTGCTAATGATGGAGGACATGTGGAAACTTGTTGTTTTTTTTCAGGAATGTGAGTGAATGTGTGTGAAAGCCGAGAATGGAGAAGTGTTGCTATATTTGTTGGGGGGGGGGGGAGCTCTGTAGTCCTATCTCTTCACACTTCAGTTCAGTCAAAAGGTTAATATATCAATTTTATTGATAATATTGATATTGTTTTGTTTGTTTTTTAGTCTTCAAATTTTATTAACCGGCCGATTAAATCTCTCTCTCTCTCTCCCCCGTCTATATTTATGTATATGTATCTATGTATGTATGTCTGTATGTCAGATTTGTCAGAGACATATGAGGCGATGCTTAAAAGTTCCCAGCCTAACCAAGAAGACCTTCAAAAAAAAAAAAGAAAAGAAAAAAAAAGGATTATGGCCATATCAAACTGAAACACTGGTTCTTGTACAATCTACAAAGTTAAGCAACATCAAACCTGGTGACCGTTTGGGAATACAAAGTGAAGGTAGTTTAATGAATAGCAGCTTGGAATTGGTGAGCTCATTTCCAATTCCAGTTGGGTTTGTTATACTCACTTTTGAGAAAATACCTTTGGAAAAGGTATGAATCTACCACTTCTCCCCCCAGCTATGGGTTAATTAGTAAATCCTGTGTCAGTAAATCATTATTATCTCCAAAATAATTCTTACAATCTAAAATATTTTCTGGCTTTACAAAAAGTTTCATAAGCCATAAAAATACAACTCATACAATCAATCTTATAAAAAAAACAAAATAATAATGACTGAGGTTTGACTCTTGGGTCATGTTTTGCAAAGGGGTTGGGCTGAGAACTTTTCAGGATCATCCTGCACTGTTAGAAAATGTAACTCCATAAAAGAATTGGAAATACATGTAATAGGAAGAAAGAAAGAAAGAAAAATAAATGAAAGAAAGAAGAGAAAAAGAACAAGAAAGAAAGAAAATTAAGTGAACGAAAGAAGTGAAAAAGAACAAAGAAAGAAACAAAAAATGAAAGAACGAAAGAAGTGAGAAAAAAGAAAGAGATGAAAGAAAGAAAGAAAGAAAACAAAGAAAAAAGAGATGAAAGAAAGAAGGAAATATATGGAAAGGTCTAAATACAAAGAGACAAAAAAAGAATTAATTAGTAAAAGGAAGAAAAGTAATAAAGAAAAAAGAACAGGAAGGAAAGAGAAAAGAATGGATTGGAAAGAAAGAAATGAGAGAA
This sequence comes from Acanthosepion esculentum, assembly GCA_964036315.1. Taxonomy (NCBI): domain Eukaryota; kingdom Metazoa; phylum Mollusca; class Cephalopoda; order Sepiida; family Sepiidae; genus Acanthosepion; species Acanthosepion esculentum. The sequence continues at coordinate 94,658,043 of OZ038505.1, read as the reverse complement.
AAGGAAGGAAGAGGAATAAAAATAAACATAACAAGGATGAAAGATGAAAATACAAGGAAGAAAACTAAAAAAAAAAGAAGACGAGTTAATAAAAAAACTTGTAAGAAAATAAATGAGAAGATCAAACCCAAAACCAGAAAGAAAAAAAATTAACGCTGTGCCTGCCAGAGGTCAATTATAAAATCTGACATCAAATGCCAACTAAGGTAATAAAATTTTTCAAATGCTTTGTTTTCGTTTTATATTTTCAATTTTTTTTTCACATAAAAAGTTTGTTTTTAGTTACCAGTACAATTTTTTTTATTCTTGCCTTAGATGGTGAGTACCAGTTATTGGTGCTAAAAACAATGAAAAAAAAACTTGTGATTGTAGCCTTACTGGCAAGACCCCAAAAATGTAAGCATGATTAGTGTAATAATAAAAATGGTCAACCACTGGCTGGCATCAAGTGTGTTGAAATGAAGAACAAAGAAAAACAGGAAATAAAAAGAAAGGAAAATGGGGAAAATAAAATTAAAAAATGAAAGAAACAACAGAAAAAGAACAAGTGAATGAAATAGATAAATATCGTGATTGAAAGGTAAGGTCTACTTTTATATATATATATATAAAATATAAAAGTGGATATTGAAGTCAACACCCAGAGGTGACAGTCTGTTTCATGCTAAACACAATCATCAAGCCAAGTGCATTGTGTTTTTGCTTGACTTTTCTATATACAGGTCAGTGATGCATTGTGGGTAGTCCATTGTATTATTCTTATGGTTATTTTGGTGGGCATGGTTTGTTAATTTGTTTATTATTTACTTAGTTTATTTGCTTGGATTAATTTGTTTTACTTGTCTTTACTTATTTATTTTCATTTATTTGTGTTTGTTTCCAGTTTTCATTTTTAAGTAGTGCAGTAAAAATTTGTTTTAATGTCTGCATTTTGGGATGAGTTCCAGTTGTTTATTTAGTAGTTTATTTTGATCTGGGAAGGTAATTATAGCTATTTTTTTTTACTCCAGGTAGAGTCTACAGTTTTTGGATTGAAGGTTGCGGGCTGATATTCTTTTCCTTATTTTCCATGATATTTTTTTGTGTGATTAAGTTTTTGCTTTTAATCATGCAGATATGTTTAGAAAGGATTTTCCTGATCATGTATTTGCTATTTGTAAAGGATGCTTTCGTGTGCATAGTTTCTTTGTTTCCAGGGTCCTTCAGTTACTCCTATGTATGTTTTTTCTTCATTATCTGCTGATTTTACATGATTGATTGATTGATTATTTAACCAGCATATCGACCTTCGTTGGGCCATTCAATGCTGAAAAAGTTTTTTTTCAAAAAGTATAGTTGGTAATATTATTTTTCAAAAACGTATATCTGGTAATAATATTTTTCCAAAAACGTAGAGCTGGTAATAATATTTTTTTCAAAAACGTAGAGCTGGTAATAATATTTTTTCAAAAACGTAGAGCTGGTAGTAATATTTTTTCAAAAACGTAGAGCTGGTAATAATATTTTTCCAAAAACGTAGAGCTGGTAATAATGTTTTTTTACAAAAACGTAGAGCTGGTAATGTTTTTTTCAAAAACGTATAGCTGGTAATAATATTTTTCAAAAACGTATAGCTGGTAATAATATTTTTCAAAAACGTAGAGCTGGTAATAATACTTTTCAAAAACATAGAGCTGGTAATAATATTTTTTCATTTTCATTCTGGTTTTTCAAAAACGTATAGCTGGTAATAACACTTTTCCAAAATCGTAGAGCTGGTAATAATATTTTTCAAAAACGTAGAGCTAGTAATAATATTTTTCAAAAACGTAGAACTGGTAATAATATTTTTCCAAAAACGTAGAGCTGGTAATAATATTTTTCAAAAACGTAGAGCTGGTAATAATATTTTTCAAAAACGTAGAGCTGGCAATAATATTTTTCAAAAACGTAGAGCTGGCAATAATATTTTTCAAAAACGTAGAGCTGGCAATAATATTTTTCAAAAACGTAGGGCTGGCAATAATATTTTTCAAAAACGTAGAGCTGGTAATAATATTTTTCAAAAATGTAGAGCTGGTAATAATATTTTTTCATTTTCATTCTGGTTTTTCAAAAACGTATAGCTGGTAATAACACTTTTCCAAAAACGTAGAGCTGGTAATAATATTTTTTCAAAAACGTAGAGCTGGTAATAATATTTTTCCACAAACGTAGAGCTGGTAATAATATTTTTTCAAAACCGTAGAGCTGGTAATAATATTTTTCAAAAACGTAGAGCTGGTAATAATATTTTTTCAAAAACGTAGAGCTGGTAATAATGTTTTTTCAAAAATGTAGAGCTGGTAAAAATGTTTTTTTCAAAAACGTATAGCTGGTAATAATATTTTTCAAAAACGTAGAGCTGGTAATAATATTTTTTCATTTTCATTCTGGTCTTTTGTGATCTTTATAAAAAAGCAATTATTTTGTTGATAAAATTTAATTTAATTGCTTAGCTACTCAAATAAAGTTCAAATATGCGGATGTAGTTTGTCGTCATACCCAGGACACGGATGTAGTTTGTCGTCATACCCCGGACGCGGATGTAGTTTGTCGTCATACCCAGGACGCGGATGTAGTTTGTCGTCATACCCAGGACGCGGATGTAGTTTGTTGTCATATCCAGGACGCGGATGTAGTTTGTCGTCATACCCAGGACGCGGATGTAGTTTGTCATCATACCCAGGACGCGGATGTAGTTTGTCGTCATACCCAGGACATGGTACAAACATGGAAGTTCACTATTTGCCCATAGCTGGCACCCCAACAGGTGCTACCACCGCGGGTCTGGGTGGACCTGGGAACACCAGCAATTAAGAGGTGGTTCCACGCTTCCTCAAAACCTCTTGATCAGAGGCCTTGCTGTTGGATGCAGTTTAACGTCGTACCCAGGACGGGCTGATTTTACAGTGGCATGGTATATTACATTGTTCTGCAAGCAACTGTCATTTAAGGGACAGTTGTTTCGTTATTCTGCAGTTACACGTGGGTTTAATTTGTTCAGGTAGTTTGTTGCTTGTTTTCCTATTGCGCTTTTTATTGTTTCATGTTCTTGGTGCAACTGTAGCTGATTTCTGCTGTGTTTTGTTTCTTGTTGAATATCTTGTGGTGAGTGCTTGATGTGGGGAAGTGTTTGTGTACGAGTTTAATGAATATTTTTCCTACATTTGGTTTTATGTTTTTGTTGTATGGTAGGTTGACTCATATGGCGTTTCTCTTCTTGTTGGCTTTTTTGTGCCGTATGGCATGTATTTGAGTGGTGCTGGGAATCCACATTTAGGGCTGTTTCATATCCTTTCTTAGCTTCATTGAATATGGTTTCATTAAAAGAATTGTTGGAAAACCTGCGGTTAATTGATTGCGGCATCTGCTTCATTATTGATGGTGAGTGGTTGGAAGATGTGTGTATATACAGTGGTTTATCACTGGGTTTTACTGTATGGTTTATATGTACCAGTTCTTAGCTTAAAGGTGACCTCTAGAAAATCTACTTCATTTTGGTTAGTTTTTATGTCTATGTCGAATCCCATATTTTATTGTTTTTCTAGTTTTGTCTGTGTTTTGTTTGCTACAGTTTCTTAAGATTATGAGATTGTCATCCCTGTAGAGTCTTGTATCATTTCTACTGACTATTTTACTTAGTTCATGTAGAATTTGTTGGTTGTCTGCGTCTAATTTTTGGGCGATTATTTTAGCTTCTTTATTGCGTTGTTGTTTTTGGTGCTTTTTTGTATGTTTTTAGTCACGTTGTCTTTATTTGTTGGATAAATTTCTGATTTTGTCTACTGTGATAAATACGTTAATTGAATTGCTTACTTAAGTTCTATCTTCTTTTAGTTTTTTTTGGAAGGCATCGCGTTTATAAATTTTCATCTTTGATACTGAGTTAGTCAAATCTTTCTTGAAGTCGTCTAGTTCTTTGTGCTGCAGAGATATTTTTGTTTTAAAACTCTATATTTCCTTCAGTGTGGCATTTGTGCTAAGTTCTTGATTTAAAAAGAAATGTGCTTTCCATCTCATTCTTTTTATGAACCTTATTATTTATTCTATTAATTTTAGCTTGTATGTCGATGGTGATGGAGTGGGTTTGGAATAGTCAAGGCTAAACTTTGCTATGTCCAAATTCTGTTGCTTCAATTCTCCACTTCATCTGCAAAGAGATTCTCTAGCATTCACTACTTTATAGTAGGACTGACATTACATGACAGTTCAGTATTCTGTTTCTTAATATTTTGCTTAGCTTTATGAAAGCATCTTTCACTATCCCAATGCATCTTTGGATTTCAGAATTGCACTTTCAATTCTCTGTTAAAACACTTCCCAGATATTTTGTACTTGCTTGATTTTTATATCTCCAATTTGTAATTTGCATGTGGGGCTCCCTTTTGCTAACAACCATGCATTTTATCTTCATACAATTCATGATATTATATAGCATTTTCTTTGTCGTTTCTAGTTCTATATTTGATTGATTCATTTTCTACAGCTTATCAACTTTTTTCAGGTTATTTAAAGTCAGAAAATATTTTTTAGATTTTAAAAGTTATCATTTTTTTGTGGGGGGGGTAGATATAATAATAATTTATGGATAAGAGTCTCACTAATTAACCCATACCTGAGGGGAGAAGAGATGGATTCATACTTAACCGGAATTTGATAAACAAACAAATTATAATGGGAATGTAAAGTGGGTGATAAATTCTATATTACAATCAATATGTAAACTGATCCCCCACTTTGTGGCTACAGTAGTTTCTATACATTTATATTCCAGAAAATTTAAATAAATCTAAAATACATGACTGTGTAGCTAATCAGTGTTTGAATGACTGATATGTTTTTTATGGCTTATCAACCCTTTGCATGTTATTTAAAGCTGGAGAATATTTTTTTTATATTGTAAGATTTTTTTTGAGATGGGTTAATGATACAAGTATTACTAATTAACCCATAGCTGGGGAGAGAAGAGTTGGATTCCTACCTTTCTCATGTAAGTTAATATAATGAAACCAACAGATATTGGAACTCGGCTCTTTGATTAAGTCATTATCAATTACACTACCCACACATACAAACTTGTAACACCTGTTATTCCCAAACAGTCACCCATCTAGGTGCTGACCAGGCTCGATATTGCTCAACTTTGGTGTTTCAATGTGATGTCAACGTAAGATGGATTCCTGTCTTTCCCAAGGGCATTGGTGCTAAGTGAACGAAACAACCTTGATGAGAATTTGAACTTGTTGATTCTGGTTTCTGGTTATGATAACCAGGGCGCTACTTGCATCTATAATTTTTTAAATTAGCATTAATCAATCAACAAAATTAAATATCGGCAAATGCATCAGGAAGTTCTAGTGGAACCAATTTCTTCAATTGGATCGGATGGTGAATGAAAATAATCATCATGTTTTTTTTTTCTTTTTAAAGATGTTTTCCGTTCAAGTCTTTTTATTTATAATGATTTAATTAAAGAAAGATTGGCAAAAAAGAACATAATAATAAAAAAAAAAACTATCATAATGTTATTTAAATTCCTTCTGTTTTGAAAATAATTCCACATTCTTAAGCCAGGGAGGAAATTTCTTTAGCATAATAAAGAACGGTGACTGATTCTGAAAACTAATTAAACAGTAAACAAAAAAAAAAAGCACCGAAAAAACTGATGACTAATCACTTGGCAAATACTGATGTGACTAAGTTACTAATTAGCATCTAATTAAGCACCGCATTCTCTATACAGAACTTTCAAATTTACAAAGAGAAAAACTGAGTGTCCACGGCTTTGATGTAAGGATGTTTTACAGTCAACCATAACGACTAATATAACTTATCAGAAAACTGGATTCACCGATACCTTTAAATCCCTTTTTCACTTCATTGAATGGTTTATTTCACTAAAAATACAAAAGTCAAAAAATTAAAGAGATCTATTGGAATAATACTTTTCTAAATTATTTATTTAAAAATTGTGTCGTTTATTAATGATGATGAATGGCTTTTTCTCTCCATATATTCATCACTGATGTCTTCATTCTTGCAATAAAATTGTTTAATATTTTGGTTTTATCCTGAGTATATTTATAAAAGTGAGAAATTGTGATTAAACTCATATCAATACTTATTCCATCCAAAAAACATGTGTAAATAAATATTTAAAAATATCTTCTGTATTAATTTATCTTACTCTTTTTATTAATTAACCTATTTTAATATTGATAATTTAAGTTTTTATTTATACGAGAAGTTTTTTTGCTGATGTTGAGTTGAAATTCTTACAGTATTTAATATTGTTGAAGTTATTCTTTGTCGAGATTTACAAACTCTATGTTTTGCTCCATTTCCAAAACCAATCAATGAAATTTGAATTAGCTGATTTGTTTGGAAAAATACTTTAACAAAAACCCTACTTTGCGATTTAATAATTTCTTTAATTTGATTTTATAGGACTTCGTGGTAAACAATACTTTTTAAGAAAATTTATTTTTTTTCCTTTTTGACAGTGAAGAATAAATTCTTCGGATTTCTTACTCTGAAGAAGGCCAGAGTATACAACGGCCAAAATATTGTGAATATGACAATAAAGATGAGGACAAGTCCAAACACTGTAAATAGTGTAAAAACTTTTCCAGTTTCTTAATACTTTGCTTAGCTTTTTGAAGGCATTTTGATTATAACAACAAAGATGAGGATATTAGTCTGACTGTAAATAATGTCAATAAGGTTATACTCTTCCTTCCATTTAATGTATACTAAAATTTTTTTGCAACACACTTCAAATCCTGACAGTATTTATTTAGTATTGTTGAAGTTATCACTAACATTTTTTTGTTGAGATTTACAAACTCTACGTTTCAGTCAATTTCACAAATCAATTGATGAAATTTGTATAAGCAGTTTAATAATTTCTTTAATTTAATTTTACAGGACTTCATGGTAAACAATAAGTTTTAAGAAAATTTTTTTTTTTCCTTTTTAACAGCAAAGAAAAAATTCTTAGGATTTCTTACTCTTGAGCATGTAACATACAACTGGCCATGCATTAATATTTCTTTCTGGAGACAAATTCCAACTTTTTGAAGCATTTGGCCTTGTGATTTATTTATAGTTCTCGCCAACGGAAGGCGAACTGTAAACTGTATTGATGTATATAAAAACTTAAAGAAAAGATATGCAAAAAAACAATATTGTATTTTTATTAAATAAGTATTTATTATTTTAATCATTAAATTGTTTTTAAAATAGTACGAGTATTTTGTATGTTAAATAATAAAACTTTTAATTTTTTCCCAAAAATGAATGAAAATTTATTGTACTAAGCTAAGCACCCTAGTAAAACCAATTGTATTTTGTACCCCCTTACCTGTTCGATCGGTCAATGTATGACTATTTCAGAGAGTGCAATGGACGGATCAACTAACAGAAGTCACAGAATTTTATATATAGATGGAGTTTATTTTTGATACCCATAAAGAATTTTCTGGCTCTAATTCCAATATTAAATAATTCTCTAAAATGAATCAACTGACTTCTTTAATCGTGATTATAAATAAGCAAAAATCAAATTAATGAGTGTAATTTTGAAATGATATATCATTGGAAAAGTAAGAACTATTCAGATATAGCAGTTATTTCCCTTTATTTTTCTATGCTTGGTTTGAGCCAGTTGAGAAATTGAAGATTTGATTTAACAGTTTCAGTGAAGCCAGTTTTTTGAACAAATGGCATCCATAAAGTACTGTTGCGTCTATAAATAAAATAAATGAAAATTAATTATAGTCTCAAAAGTAATTATAATAAAATAATTATAACATTTATAATTATTATTAATTCACTCTTTCTAAACCAATGAGAATCAACCCCACTCTATTAAAAATCCTGTTGAATCTATCAAGAGTTACTTGCCCTTGAATAATGAACATTTGGCAATGTTTAACATTTGTACCTGCCAAAAAAAACTGAAAAGGACAGTCTATTCCCTTGACACCACTATTATTGTATACACTTTTGACTCCTTTGGAAATGTTTATTTACAAGATTATAAAAATATGTGAACCAACTGCAATGTGATATTTATTATTTACCATTTTTTATTCATTATTTTATAAAAATATCAGTGAAAAAGAAAATTTGAATAAACATGATTTTTTTGGACATAAGACATTTTCTTCTAAAATTATTTTACATCTCAGACTACTTTTAATTTTAATTTTCCATTTTTCTTTTAATAATTTTATGAATAAAAAAACATTTCTTTTCATAAATATTTCATTATAGTTGGTTTGCATGGTTTTATAATTTTGTGTTGTGTCCATAAAAAAATAAAAATTAATTAGTGTCAAAAATAATTGTAATAAAATAATTATAACAATTATAATTATCATTAATTCACTAATTTTAAATCAGAGAATCATTCCTACTTTTTTCCTCTACACACACAAACGCATACCATTCTCGGTATCAGACAAGCAGCTCACACAGACAGGTCATTAACACATACATTAATGAAAATTTTAGCTCTTTTTCCTTTCCTCATAAAAACCATACAAGAAAGACTGCTTACACTTTACTTATTCTTTATCTTATCATCCTGTCAGATTCCAATCCATATTTGATCGACATCTGACCCCAAACTCACAATTTTACTCAGTATTACTCACTCTCTCGTTTCTCCAATGTCAAATAACAACCAGATAAATAGTTTGTTGTTTTTATGTCTTGCTGTTGCTCATTTTTATGAGTAGTTTTGTATATATAAATATTACAGGGTTTATAATTATTTATAACTCTCCTACAGTACAATAATTTTTTTTTTAATATACCAATTCATTTTTCAAATAGTTTTTAAATATAAATATGATCTTAGGCATTGAATAATTATTTTTATTATTATTTCTTCTACTATTATGCTGATGCTGATGATGATGCTGATGATGATGATGCGTCCTTTCAGCCAATTTCCTGTCCTTTAGAACTCTTAATAAATTTTATCTTATTTTTATCTCCCTTAAACCTTATTCTGTCATCCGTTTATTCTTCACTAATTATGTTCTGCATTGTTTCCTTCTGTCCGTCTTGCCTTCAATCTGCCCTGTGAGTATCAGATTTTTCAAGCCCCCTATCCTCATTATATGCCCAGGAAATTTCAAGTCTCTTCTTGATATTATGTATGTTTCCTTTTTGTTTGCATTTTCTCTAAAACTCTGTCAATGCTCCCATGTTCAGTCAATAGTATTTTCAACATATTTCTGTAGAACTGCATTTCTGTTGCACCAAGAAGTTTTCTTCATCTTTGAGGAGATTGTCCAGCATTCACTGCCATATAGGAGGACCAATATTACATAGCAGTCCAGTACTCTTTTCTTTGTTTCTGTTGCTTCAAGTCTTTTCTTCATCTCTGAGGAGATTATCCAGCATTCACAGCCATATAGGAGGACCAATATTACGTAGCAGTCCAGTACTCTTTTCTTTGTTTCTGTTGCTTCAAGTCTTTTCTTCATCTCTGAGGAGATTATCCAGCATTCACAGCCATATAGGAGGACCAATATTACATAGCAGTCCAGTACTCTTTTCTTTGTTTCTGTTGCTTCAAGTCTTTTCTTCATCTCTGAGGAGATTATCCAGCATTCACAGCCATATAGGAGGACCAATATTACGTAGCAGTCCAGTACTCTTTTCTTTGTTTCTGTTGCTTCAAGTCTTTTCTTCATCTCTGAGGAGATTATCCAGCATTCACAGCCATATAGGAGGACCAATATTACGTAGCAGTCCAGTACTCTTTTCTTTGTTTCTGTTGCTTCAAGTCTTTTCTTCATCTCTGAGGAGATTATCCAGCATTCACAGCCATATAGGAGGACCAATATTACATAGCAGTTCAGTACTCTTTTCTTTGTTTCTGTTGCTTCAAGTCTTTTCTTCATCTCTGAGGAGATTATCCAGCATTCACAGCCATATAGGAGGACCAATATTACATAGCAGTCCAGTACTCTTTTCTTTGTTTCTGTTGCTTCAAGTCTTTTCTTCATCTCTGAGGAGATTGTCCAGCATTCACTGCCATATAGGAGGACCAATATTACGTAGCAGTCCAGTACTCTTTTCTTTGTTTCTGTTGCTTCAAGTCTTTTCTTCATCTCTGAGGAGATTGTCCAGCATTCACAGCCATATAGGAGGACCAATATTACATAGCAGTCCAGTACTCTTTTCTTTGTTTCTGTTGCTTCAAGTCTTTTCTTCATCTCTGAGGAGATTATCCAGCATTCACAGCCATATAGGAGGACCAATATTACGTAGCAGTCCAGTACTCTTTTCTTTGTTTCTGTTGCTTCAAGTCTTTTCTTCATCTCTGAGGAGATTGTCCAGCATTCACTGCCATATCGGAGGACCAATATTACATAGCAGTCCAGTACTCTTTTCTTTGTTTCTCTTGCTTCAAGTCTTTTCTTCATCTCTGAGGAGATTGTCCAGCATTCACTGCCATATAGCGAGACTGATATTATGCAATAGTTCAGTACTCTTTTCTTTGTTTCTAACAATTTTTTTCTTTTTCTTAATACTCTGCTTAGCTTTTGGAAGACATCTTTGACTACCCCAATGTGCCTTCGAATTTCAGCATCGCACTTTCTGTTCTCTGTTAAAACACTTGCCAGATACATAAATCATTGTATTAGTTTGATTAAAAATAAAAAATCCATTTCAGAAATAAGCTGATTGGTTCACCTGTAAAAAATAGGCAGAATTTTTTCGGGGGAAAATTTTTGAAGATTAGAATTAATTTGACCTTCTTCAAGGAGCAACATTTGTCAGAACTAAAAAATATTGATTTCTTTTTACCGATTTAGATGAAGGGTCATGTTCATAATATTGATACGGTTTAAAATCGATTCCTGACTTTCGACAGTTACTGGATTTAGCTGTTTGGCATATTAAAACAGGCATTTCTTTCTCTAGCAAAAAGATTTCTTTTAAATAAAGAACAAACGAATATATAAATTTTTAATTAATTAAAATTTTAATTAATTAAATAAAGATAAAAATTTACATGAATTAATAAAAGGGTATCTCTGTTTATCCTTCATTACAGATTAATAATTACTATCATACATTATTTGTGCATGCACTTTTGAAAAAGAATGTCTCTCATACAAAAAAGTTTTTTTGAAAAAGAATGTCTCTCATACAAAAAGTTTTTTTTTAAAGTTTTTCAAAAATTCACAAAATTAAAAACAAAATCAAAAACAAACATGCCAATATGAAGGATATAAGCACATTAAAACAGTTAATATTGTAAATAATTGTCAGGTTCAATAACTCTATAAAAAGTCAGGGATTGATTTTACACTGTATTGATATTATGAACATGCCCCCTCCCTACACACATTGTAAATTTGTTTCTGACAAATATTGCAATTTCAGAAATGGCTAAATAAATATTTTATTTTTTTACTCAAGTGGACAAGTCTATATAAGTTGTACCCACAATTCAATACAATAACATTAAAAACATAACTGGAATAAAACAGAAAAGAATGAAATATCCGTACACTTTAGCTAATAGTCAATAGCATAGACCAGTGGTTTCCAAACTTTTTTTTTCCATGGGTCATATTATTGGAATTAAAATTTTCTTGTGCCTCACCAAAATTTATACGATAAAAAGTACATTTAAAAATTAAAAAAAAAACAGAGAGTGTTAAAGAGAGATAACCACAGATTCAAAGTCAGAACATAAAAATAGATAACTCTCTTCTCCAATTTGTGAACCCTATATCAACACTGTCTCATCTGCATATCTTATGTTGTTAAGATTGTGGCCATCAATAATGAATCCTGCCAGGACTTGTAATTCTTTTAGAAATGTCTTGCTATATAAGGTTTAATAAGTCCAGTGATAAGACAGATCTTTGTCTTACATCCTTTTATATTTCTGTACATCTCCTGAACTCATTTTCCATCTGTATGCAGGCTGCTTGCTGCCAGTATAAGTTCTTGATTATTCTAATATCTTTTCCAAATATATCAAGGTTTCGGAGCAGTTCCAACAGATCTTTGTTGCGCACTTTATTGAATGTTTTGCATAATCTGTCATCTCGTCTGCAGTCGCTCTCTCACAGACGTGACGTTGCCTCGCTCTGTCTTTTTTACAAATACTTTCACGGTAATTGCTCCGAGGAGCTGCTTTCGCTGGTCCCTAAGCCTCATGAATTTAAACGTCCTACAAGGCTGGCATCCCGTTCCCACCTCTTTGAAACTGTTAGATGTAGACGTCACTTCTACTCCAATAGCTTCATGTCTCACACATCTCGCCTGTGGAACTCCCTTCCTTATTCCTGTTTCCCTGACAAATATAATCTCCAACTATTTAAATGTAACGTCAATTGACATCTCCAGTTGCCTTGATCTATCCACTTCCCTTTTCCCACATCCTTTCACCTTTCACTCCTATCTGCTCTCGCTCCAAATCTTCTGTAACCCCCTTGCCTTGATCGATCCACTATCTTTCTCAACATCCTCTCCTTTACCACTCCTATCTGCTCTTCCTCCAAACCTTCTGTAACCCCTTGCGTGCTAGTGGCCTCCAGCCTTGCTTGGGGTGATAAGCTTAAAAAAAAAAAAAAAAAAAATCTATAAAACACACGCCCTTTTGCAATTGTATTGCTCTTTCCGATAACGTTCTGAGAATAAATATTGTGCTCCTTGTTCGGGTGTCTTTGACAAATCTGCATTTTTCTTGTTCTCTTTCTGGTCTGATTCTGCTGCATGCTTTACTCACCAGAATTCAGATGATAAGTTTCATTATATGCTTCATTAGGCATATTGTCCAACTGATCTGGTTTCTGAGGCAGTGCTATAAAAATAGGTAAATAAATACACCATGGATTTTCCAAAGAACCTTATTTCATTCAAATTCTATTTAATTTTTATTTTGCTGCTTTGCTCGAAAGAGGATTTAGTAAATGGGCGAATTTTAGTTGGTTTCATTACTGTCATGAAAATGAAATAAAAAAAATAATAATAACTAAAAGTGTTGTCATTAAAATATTTGACAAGTCGAAGTGCCCTGAGCAAAATATTGAAGTGGAAGCAAACATGTCAAAAAGGAAGGAAAAAAAAAAAAAATCTCTTTTATAAAATGAAATGGAGATCATTTTTCATTTTTAAGATTTTTAAGATATTTAGGCAGCAAAGTATTCATTCAAACAAGTTTTGTGAAATTCAACAAAGTCTGTTTCATTTTTCACTGAATTTTCCCAATTTTTGAATAACTTGTTATTTTTTTTAATCATTCCACCCCAAGCAAAGGGATAATGCTACTTGTTATTGTTCTATATACTTATGCATTATCCATTACAGGAATTGAACTCACAACTACCAGCTAAAAGGAACTAATGCTTTGATGTTGCTGTTGAATTGGATTATCTCTCCTGTTCTATGTAATGGGTTCTACCATGGAGCTCAATATAAGCTGAGGCTATTTCTTCCTGAGAGTGAGCATTCATTTGTTGCTGGAGGGATTGGTGGTGGAGGAGGAGGAGGAGGAGGGGATTTTTCCTGTCGGAGTATATGCTGCAGTTATAATATCCGTTTCAAGCCGGGGACCTTCTTCCCTCCCTTGCATTCTCCCCCCACCAGTGCATGACATCTGTTACATAGCGGTCATATGACTGGCTATGACCAGCTTAGACCAGCATCCCGAGTGGAAACACTCTGGTTCCCACGTTAAAAACCAACCTTATATCAAAACCTGACTCAGAGGGGGAGAGGGCTAAGGTAAACCTGGAGAATGCCTGACAGACCACTTCAACATTGGTAGCAGTGTGTAGTTTCTCATATAAGTTGTGATGGCTTTCCTTAAGCAACCGCGGTAACTCATTTACAGACTGGAAAGCAGATGTAGAAGTCTGGAGATTATTTACGAAGGATGCAGTTTATTTAGGGATATATGGAGATGCCAGATAAACTGTTCACTTAGTTCTACACAATTAGCAGGAGATGATGGATTTGAAAAAGTGATTGCTGACCACTTCATCAACAACATCTCTCATTACAGTTAAAGGGAAGGTTACAGATTTATTGTTGCTGCTAAATACAGACATAGAAACCAACACTACCTAAATACACTCCTTGATAAATTTGGTGTCAAGCAAATGAAGTCACACTTGTAGAGCTCTTCAACAATAGCGTCATCTGTGTGAATAAATGGCCATGAGGTGCCCAAACAGATGATAATCTAAAGGTGCCAAATTACTTGACCGAAGGGCAAGAAAAAAAAAGTTAAAGAAAGCTTTTGGAGTCAAGTGACAACAAAACTGGATATTGATGATTTCCAGTTACTGGCATATATTAGCAGCCACAGTTGGGATCAAGGAAGTTAGCTCTAGTCTTCCCTTGGTGGTGTACAGACTGTCCCTTGGGTAATTCTGATACCATCTGTTTGTACTGTCAGCCACATTACGTGATGCGTAGATGGGCACAGAATTGGTAGGAGGTAAGAGCTGATCTAGAAGAAGTTGTCCCACGTGTTATTGCCACCCAAGATGGAGCAAGCATAACCCTGAATAAAACATCTAAATATATTAGAAACAGGGTTTGAGTTCTCATTCCTTACTAAGAAATTTGTTTTTATGTTTCATTACCTTGTGACCATGTAGTGGGGGCTTTTCCTAGTTTTTCAGATATGCCAGGGAAAAGTATGAATCAATCTCCTCCAGCAAGATGTGGCTTAAACAGTAGAACTTGTGTCTGAAAAAATCCTTTCTATTCTCAGATATATTGTTAATTCAATATTCATGTGGTTGAATTCCAGTCGAGTTTGTTAGCATTCACTTATGTGCAAATAACCTTCAGAAATGTATGGATCAATCTTTTCCTGCAAGCTGTGGCTTAAATTGTAGAACTTGTGTCTGAAAAAAACCCTTTCTATTCTCAAATATATTGTTAATTCAATATTCACTCATTAACAAAATATTCTTACAATCCAAAATAGGTTTCAGTTTTAAATAAACCACAAAGGGTTGATAAGCTGTAAAAACAAATCAATCAATCCAAATATTTCAAGACGTTCTTTGTGTTGAATGATACTAAATGCGTTTGTTTTATCTATAAAAAGTATAGGTCCTTCTGCATTTCCCTTGTTCACTACGTCCTGGGTATGACGTTAAACAGCATTCAACAGCAAGGCCTCTGATCAGGTTTTGAGAAGCGTGGAACCACCTCTTAATTGCTGGTGTTCCCACGTCCACCCTGACCAGGGGTGGTAGCACCTGTTAGGGTCCCAGCTATGAGCAAATAGTGAACTCCCAGACTATATCCACGTCCTGGGTATGATGATAAACTACATCCGAGTCCATGGCTATGACAATAAACTACATCCGCATCCATGGGTATGGTGATAAAATACATCCGCGTCCTGGGTACAGCAATAAACTACGTCCAACAGATAAGCCGCTTTTGAAAAAATAAGGTTGCCGGCTATACGTTTTTGGAAAAATAGTATTACCAGCTATACATTTTCGAAAGAATAATGTTGCCAGCAGTGCGTTTTTGAAAAATGATATTACCAGCTATATGTTCTTGAAAAAAATAATATTACCAGCTATACGTTTTTGAAAAATAATATTGTCAGCTATACATTTAAAAAAAGAAAAATATTGCCAGCTATACATTTAAAAAAAGAAAAATATTACCAGCTATATGTTTTTTAAAAAAATAATATTACTAGCTATATATTTTTGAAAAAAAAAAGAAAAAAGAAAAATATATATTACCAGTGATACATATTTGAAAGAAAATCATTACCAGAAATAGATTTTTTGAAGGAAAAATTTTACCAGAAATAGATTTTTTGAAGGAAGAATAGTACCAGAAATAGATTGAAAAAACAAAAAAAATGACCAACAATAAAAATTTTGTCAGCATTAAATGACCCATTTTGGTTGATATGCCGTAAAACCAAACCAAATCAATCTTGTTCACTTTCACATAAAAATTGCATTTCTTGTTCCAGTTCTTTTAGCATTATTTTTCTATTTCCTGTCTAATTCAGCTACAACTTCTTAACTGTTAGTTGAATTTCTTGATGGTTAATGTTTAAAAATGAAAACTGTTTTGCTTAGATCTCGTATTATGCCAGTCATAAACACTGCTTATCCTTCCAGCAACCTCACACAGACGACACAGTGTTGATGACAGACTGAGAAGGAAAACTGTAAAAGATTCAAGGCAAGGTAGCAAAGTAAAAAGAAAAGACAAACTATTAACTGTAAGAATTCAGAATATATGGTCATCAGAAAGAGTGACAGCTGTGAATTGGATGCATCCGAATTGAGCAGATGGCTGAAAATATGACACAAAGCTGCAGATGGATTCAAAGGTAACATTTTGGAGACACCATAATGAGGAAAGAAAGATTGGAGAATTTAAAACTCAAAGGGCTCAATGAAGGCAGGAGAAGCAGAGGAAAGAAAAGGAAAACCTATTTGACAAGTAGACAAATGGATGGACAAATAGATAACACAAGGAGAATGATGATGTAATATTAGCCATTTCCTTCTAAGGAAACATTCCCCATTCATTGACTGAGCAGCCACAGCTACTCTAGGTAAGCTTTTCCCTGGTCATCCGGCTGGGATGAAAGTATAGTATCTGATCTCCTCAACTCTAATAGTAATAATTTCAGCCATTTCCTTATAAGGAAACATGTAACGTTCACTGACTGAGCAGACATATTTACACTTTTCTTCATTATCTGGCCATTGAACTGTGATCAAAGTATAGTATCTGTTCTCCTCAACTCTAATAGTAATAATTTCAGCCACTTCCTTATAAGGAAACATTTAACATTCATTAATTGAGCAGACATATTTACACTTTTCTTCATTATCTGGCCATTGAACTGTGATCAAAGTATAGTATCTGTTCTCCTCAACTCTAATAGTAATAATTTCAGCCACTTCCTTATAAGGAAACATTCAGCAGTCTCTGAATGAGCAGCAAGTGCTACTTGTGGTTGGAATTTACAAAGTCTTTCTCTTAAAACAATTTTTCAGGAAAGTAGGTTATTGCTCTTTCCAGTATCAATGGGATTTCCTTCCTAAACTTTTGTTTGAAGTATAGAATGTCACCATCTTGATTATGTCATTATTTTTCTTGTCGAGTTACATGTTCTATCCATTTTAGTTGTTGCTGATATTGAAAGTCATTATGTGATGTCATTTCTGTTATTTGGGGCAGAATCTTTAGCACCAGTTTACAAGATTCAAAGAAGGACAGTCTTCCCTGAGAACCTCTGGCTTTATTCATTCTAAGCCATTTTCAAGAGAAAGTATATAGTTAACAGTTTAGATATTCCATATTTCTGAATGAGTTGGGCAACATGCATGGCATTTAGATGAAAGTTTCAATCTTAGATGGCTATTTAAGAACACAAGATGAATTATTAGGATAATGTTTTGGTTTTGGAACAATCTGTAGTGTTGGCTAATAAATGAGAAAGTATTGCTGAGAGCAACAGAAGACTGGAATTTGTGGAGAACCATAAATACTGAAAATGTCTTATTCATCATTTTTCATTGCTGTTTCTACTTTTAAATCTGTTGATGACAGGAACAGTCTTGTTTGAGAGTAGTTGGATCAGTTACATTTCACATTCAATTGAGTATAGTTCAAATCCATCTCGGAAGTAATATTTGGAAAAGTCATACTTACTTGATCTTAGATAACTTTTGAAGAATAATGCTGAGTTTCTCGAAGACTTTGTTGTCCAAGCTGGTGGTACGCAAGACAAGTGCAACAGTGCGGAACCAGGCCTCGTTACTACAGCTGGCCAGAAATGGCTGGAGATATGGAGATTCCATGCTCAGAGGTAGAAAGACATTGATAGAATTGCTAACCAGAGCCTAGAAAAAAAAATATTTTAAAAAATGATAAGGGTATGCGAACCCAGAATGAGACTTTGACCTATGAACTTTTATTGCATATGCATAATGTGAAACAAAAAATTGTCAAAAGTCAGAGGGAAATGTTAGAGTTTGGCTGAGAAGGAACAGCGGATTACTCACTTGGAGGTTAGCATCTGCCATGCTTATAGAGGTTACTGTAGAAGAGAAGATGACTTATCTTGTGTTGCAAAGCGAGCATGTATATGACTGTCATGCAAAACAAGTGAAGGAAAGGAAAAGAAAAAGAAATATGGCTGCCCTCACAGCTTAATTTAAGAAAGACATGGTCTTGGAGCTAAGACAATTCGCAAGTGTGGGTGAACATATGCAAAGTTTTTTGCGAGGTCAGCTGGGCATAAAAATCACAATGTGAGAGGATATAGACAGTTCATTTTTTTGAACATGGTGCTGCTTGTACAGAGAGACTTTGTCAGATGGAAAGATTTTTTAATCGTTTCACCTCAAGCAAGGCAACTAACACATGAGGGGTGACTGAATTTGAAAGAATATGAGAGAAACATTTAAACTTTTGAAGATCAAACTTAACTGGAAAGCCAGAATCCAAAAGAGAGTTCCACAGGCGAGAAGTGTGAGAAAGGATGTTAGCATAAAACTTATGGTTACATCTAGCCATTTTGACTGTAAAATGAGGAGATCTTGTCACTAATCTAGTAATGTGCTTTAAATTCATAATGTCTCGGTTCTACAGAAGAGAGTCCATCAGAACATTTACCATGAAAGTATTTATAGAAAAGGAACAGGAAAGTGACATTACAGTGGTGGGAAGGTGGAAGATGACTGAAGCCGAGATGCCATTTCAGGACAAATAACATTGCAGATTCTCCTTTGGATTTTATCAAGAATCTCTAAATATATAGCGGGAGCACCAGACCATACATAGCAGCAATGTTCTTAGCATGGATGAATGGAAGACTTATATACATAGATTCTGGAGAGAACAATTATCTGTCTATATTTCCGAGATGAAGTATTATGTACACTATTTACATTATTCGGACTATTGTCCTCATCTTTGTTGCCATATTTATCACAATATTTTGGCCGTTGTACTCTCCAGCTTTCTTCAGGTGGTTGGAATGTCGAACTGAACCCTTTATTTCGCTCGCTGGGGTAGACTGTTTTAGTTCCAAGTGCCATGTTTTTAATGGATGTCAGTTATCAGTTATCTCCTCTCCAAGTTCTCCACTGCCTTAACCAGGTATTGAACTCACACTCTTTGGGTCCTGTCACTGGATCTAACTAACACCTTTATCCACTGTGCCATGAGGGGAATTAACAGGAGATAACTGATAACTGACATCCATTAGACATGGCACATGGAACTAGAACAGTCTACCCCAGCGAGTGAAATAAAGGGTTCAGTTCGACATTACAACCACCTGAAGAAAGCCGGAGCATACAACGGCCGAAATGTTGTGATAAATATGGCAACAAAGATGAGGACAATAGTTCGTATAATGTAAATAGTGTACATAATACCTCATCTCAGAAATATAGACAGATACTGAAAGGCTGAAACGTTGTAATAAATATGGAGACAAAGATGAGGACAATAGTCCGAATAATGTAAATAATGTACATGATAATAATGTACATGATACCTCATTTCAAAAATATAGACTGATACTGAAAGGACGAAACGTTGTAATAAATATGGCTACAAAGATGAGGACAATAGTTCAAATAATGTAAATAGTGTACATAATACCTCATCTCAGAAATAATGACAGATACTGAAAGGCCGAAAGGTTGTAATAAATATGGCAACAAAGATGAGGACAATAGTTCGAATAATGTAAATAGTGTACATAATATCTCATCTCAGAAATATAGACAGATACTGAAAGGCTGAAACGTTGTAATAAATATGGAGACAAAGATGAGGACAATAGTCCGAATAATGTAAATAGTGTACATAATACCTCATCTCAGAAATATAGACAGATACTGAAAAGCCGAAACGTTGTGATAAATATGGCAACAAAGATGAGGACAATAGTTCGAATAATGTAAATAGTGTACGTAATACCTCATCTCAGAAATATAGACAGATAATGTTAGATGTTGTAAGTTTAATTCCAAGTGATTCAGCATTTTAGTATTATGTCAGACAAATCTGAACATGATATAACAAGATCTTGATATAAAAGCCTTTTTTATTTAATTTTACAGACCATATCATGTAATATATGAAGATTTACGATTATTATCAATAGACAATTTCATTTCTTAAACCATTAATGATCTGTGATTCCGATTAACGTTTTTTTTTGTGTTTTTTTCCTTTCTGGGCAGAAGTTCTTAAAGAGGTTGGAACTTTAAACTGGAAATAAAGCAAAGGAAACACTGGAATCAAATGTCTGATTTCCTTTATGTCTTTGTGTGGCCAAGCAAAATGCGATCTCTGGTCAAAGCATCGATTAATATCTGATTTATTTATGTTTTCAGCAACAGTAACTAAGAACTGAGAAAGAACACACATCTCTCCAAGAGAGATGAAAACCAGACAGAATTATTGATAAAGCCATTGAACAGGATTTGAGAATGTAAAGATGAAAACAGAAAGGCAATTAAAAATAAGATAACAATATCAAAAATGGTAAAAGCAAATGAACAAAATAGTTCTTTTTTAAAGGCATAAGAATAATCAAGAACCTATACTGGCAGCAAACTGCCTGCATAAAGATACAAAATAAGTTTAGCAGATATACAAAAGGTGTAAGAGAAAGATGTGTCTACTTATTGGATTTATTCAACCTATAAATCGAGGCAATTCTGAGAAAATTAGAAGTTTTACTAGTATTCATTATTGACAGCTAGAATCTTAATGATATAAAATAAGCAGATGGCACAGTGTTGATAGCAAACGTGGAAAGGAAATTACAAAACCTCCTACAGAAAGAAGTGAAGGAAAGCAAGAAGAAAGGACTAAGTATAAGTTACAAGTAGACAGAATGTATGGCTATCAGCAAAAGGATAAGCCCAAATGGCAAATAACAAATTGGGGATGCTAAAATTTAATAACTCCAGTAATTTAAATATCTGGAACTGTTCTAACAGAGGATGGAAAGTGCAACACTGAGATCCAAAGATGCCTTCCAAAAGCTAAGCAGAGTATGAAGAGTCAGAAAAATTTTATTAGAAAGAAAGAAAACAGTACTGAAATGTTACATGATATCTGACCTCCTGTATGGTAGAGAATGCTGGACAATCTCCTTAAAGATGAAAAAGAGACTTGAAGCAACAGAAATGTGGTTCTACAGAAAGATGCTGAGGATACCATGGGCTGAACATGTGAGCAACCACGAGGTTTAGGGGTGAATTGAAACAAAAAGGAAACTTATGCTAAACATGAGGAAGAGGCAGTTGAGGTTTCTAGAGCAGGTAATGAGGAAGGAGCGCTTGGAAAATATGATACTCAGGGGACAGATTGAGGAAAAGAGGGTCTGAGGAAAGCAGTGCATAACATACTTGATGGGCTTCAGTAAATGGATGGTAGAAGAGGGTTTGGGAGAAATAACAAAAAGACAAAATGTAGTAAATGCTACAAGGAACAGGAAAGTGTGGAGGGCCTACGTCTTGAAGGGACACAGCACATAAAAGAAAAAAAATCTTCAGGGTATTAGCAATGAAGGCTATCCATAGCTTGCTTTTCTGTGAATTGCTATGAGATCTTGGCAAGGATAGAAGAGTGGTTTCAGTTTGGTTTCACAAGGATTTAATTCAGAGCAGCCAAAGCTGGAGAGCTGAGTTTAAACTAATATTTTAAACAGAGCATCAAACCATAGGAGATTATGGCTCTCCACAGTTTCTTTATCATCTGGGAATTGTCATGACTTTTTGGGAAGGATAGAAGTGCAGTTTTGTCTTGAATCTACCATGGTTTGAATTCAGAGTAGCAAAAGAGTCAAGTCTATACTAATATTTTACACAGAGCTTCAAAACATAGGTGTTCATGGCTCTCCACAGACTTCTTTTCTTTATTATCTGTGAATTGTCATGCCTTCTTGAACTTCCTGTGGCCTTCTTCACAGTTTGGAATCCATCCCAAACAGGTTGATATATCCACTAAGATGTTACCGAGAATGAGAAAACATTGGGAAGAAAGGACAATAAAAGAACAGGTTTCAGAAATAAAGAAAATGGCAACTGATTTTGCATTTAAGTTTTTGAAGATCATAGGTGACAAGAAAGCAAGAAGTCAGAAGAGGCTTCCACAGGTGAGAAGTGCAAGAGAAGAAACTATTAGCATAGAACTTACACTTATGTTGAGCTATTTCAACTGTAAAATGATGAGACCTAATTGCCAATCTAGTACTGTGCTTAAAAAGTACAAAGAGAAAAACACATCAGAAAAATTAGCACAAAAGTATTAATAAAAAAAAGGGTGAAATAATAGACAGAGAGCATCACTGGAAAATACAAAGACACAGGGAATCAGCTTATATGCTAGGACACAAAAATCTCCTGAGTCGACCAAGCATAGAAATGAATACAATATGGGGACCAGTAATAAGGAATGCTAGAGAGGAAGCAATGAATAACAACAAAAAATTGCGATATAACCTCTGGTAAGAAAAAAAAAAGCAATAATAACAAAAAAAATTTGAATATGAGCACTGGTAAAAAAAATAGTCGCTGAGACATTAGGTTTATAAGTCCCCAAAATTCATACACAGATGTCCTTAAGGATAGTAACTAGACCCAAAGAGTTGTGAGTTTAATACCAAGTCACAGCCGTGCAGTAGAGTTAAAGGGAAATAACTGAGACATCCAGAAGAGTCATGGCAAGTGGAACTAGAACAATCTCCTCCAGTGGACGAAATAAAGAGTTCAGTTCGAAATTCCAATCACCTGAAGTAAGCTGGAAGTGGCTGAAATGTTGTGAATATGGCAATCAAGGGGGAGGATAACTGTCCAAATAATGTAAATAATGCAAGTAATCATGATACCTCATTTCAGAGAAATAGGCAGATAAAAAAGTCACATATTACAGTGGCAGGAATGTAACTGAAGTTTAGATGTTAGGTCAGGAATGATAACATTACAGTTCCTTCTTTGGATTTTGTCAAGAATGTAAGATAATCGGTTGTGAAGTGGGGCAGGAATTGGCTGGTTAACTTTAACGCCTCAAAAACAAAACTGCTCTCTATGAATCACCACAGAGATCCTTCCCTGCCTCCCATTAGAATGTCTGATGCTCAACTTCTCGAGAACACCCCTCTGCGGCTGCTCAGTCTCACATTGTCTGATGACCTTAGATGGAACGAATACATTGAGTCAATTGCTTCGCACGCCACAAGGAAAGTTGGCTCCCTGTGCCGTGTCAGAGTCGATCCTTCAAATCTACATATCAGCCATTCACCCTTGCCTGGAGTATTGCTGCCATATATGGTCTGGAGCCCCTTCTGTTTGCCTCGGGGTTCTTGATAAGATCCAGAGACAGATATGCAATATAATTGGCCCTGATCTGGCATCTCGTCTGCAGTCGCTCTCTCTCACACACGTGTTGTCGCCTCTCTCTGTCTTTTTTACAAATACTTTCATGGTAATTGCTCTTATGATCTGCTTTCGCTGGTTCCTAGACTTCATGAATTCAAGTGTCCTCTGAGGCTGGCATCCCGCTCCCACCCTTTCACTGTTGAACTGTTAAATGTAACCGTCTCTTCTACTCCAATATCTTCATATCTCGCAACTCTCGCCTGTGGAACTCCCTTCCCTATTCCTGTTTCCCTGATAGCTATAATCTCCAACTATTCAAATGTAATGTCAATCGACATCTCCAGTTGCCTCGATCTATCCACTATCCTTCTCCTCATTCTTTCCTCTATCACGCCTATCTGCTCTTGCTCCAAATCATCTGTAACCCTTTGCATGCTAGTGGCTTCGCACCTTGCTTGGGGTGAAATGGTCCAAAAAAAAAAAAAAAAAATGTATATAGTTGTTAGGAAGCTACATGTATCAGAAATTGCAGGAACCTTATTTTAAGATAGGCAGTAAAGTCTCAAAACGCTTTAATCTCTCCTGATGAGCATTCTGTAGGTTCGTTTGGTCATTGAAAGTATCTTTGCAACTCAGTATTTCTCTTGGAAGTATTGTTTCAATCAATGGATAATGACTTTCATATAATGAATGGTGATTAAATAAAATTAATATTACTTTTTCTATTTAATAAAGCATTGTTAATAATTAATATTGCACTAGCATTTCCTTTTCTTCATAATTTCTTTTGTTTTATCTGCGTAATTCAAAATAACATTATTGCCCTCATCTTCACTGTTATTATCACAATGGTTGAAACATGACAACAAAGAAGAGGACAATGGGCAGAATGGAAATAATTCAAATAATAATATCGCCACAGCTCAGAAATTCTGGGAAAAATTCTGTTGATTTTTATTGTAACTCCAAGATTAGTATTCTACTGTTAATTGTGAGAGTTTTTTTTTGTTTTTTTTATTTCCAGCCCATGCAGCTTGCTCATGATTGAAAAATGATGAAATGTGATCTCTATCTATAAAAGGCAGGATGTGTGTGTGTGTGTGTGTGTGTGTGTGTGTGTGTAACGAATGCACGGCCGCAATTTTCGACATATTTGCACCAAAATTTACATGCACATGCTCCAAGTTAGCACAAAGGCCAAGACTGACTTTGCATTTCTCAACTCTCATCGATAGTGGAAATAATCGATTTTTTCATGCTTCTATGGTAGTTTTCATGTAGTTTGTGGCCATTTTCTACTGGCCAGAGTGAGAGCCGATAGCTGGCTGCAACGAATAGGTGAGAAGATTCTATCGGCCAGTGTGAGAGCCAACAGCTGACTGACACGAATGTTAACTAGCATGCAAAAAAAATCAATAGCTGCATTCGTCACAAGTGGGAAAAATTTAAATCTGCATGGCACTTTACTCCAATTGGCTCATTCACTTGCTTAAACTCAACATTGATTCTGATTCTGCAGAACTGGGTTGGGGGTGAAAAAGTATTTGTTGTTAACATCCTTTTTTTCATTCGGTTTTTCCAGTTACAAGTCCTTTTTTAAAGCTGATCATTTTGTGTTCATTTTGTTTAGTTCTTTTTTCGTAACAGATTTAATTAGTATAGAGCTTAGAAAAAATTTGCAGTGTGAGATAGGCAAGAAGTAAGGCATGTAGCAACATCAGCATGGCAAAGGGCACTCCTTTAAAGGCAAGGAAGGGCAAAAATATTTTAAGTCAAGTGATAGCGATTGCTGTACGAGTCGTACAATTTTTGAATCAAGCACGGGCAACGCCGGGCCATGCTGCTAGTTTGGACAACTAATTGACAGTTGAGACAATAGTGTCTGGGCGTGATAAAAATCTGATGCAATCATGGATGACACAATATTTTTCAAGGCCAAACAAATGTCATCATACCTGCTGAAAATAGATTCATATTACTGCACACTACTGCAAATGAGCTAATCTGAGAAAAAAAAATAAAAAAATAAAAATCAATTAGACCCTGTCACTCCAGTGGGTATAAAACTGACCAGATAGTGAAAGAAAGGAAACTAAAGTGGTTGTTTCAATTAATTTATGCAAGGGTGTACAATGCACTAATACTTTGGGGACATGCTCACACTGAACAGAATAGACCATCTTAACTCACCAAGACGAAACGTGTATTAACATTGTGAATCAATTAAGATCAGAAGCCATGAGAGCCATGCTGTAGTTTCGGAGCATTTATTATTATTAGTAGGATTAGCAAAGTATGTAAAAATTAAAAGGTTCTGAACAAACCTTGTGGACTGGTTTCAGATATTGCAGAATGATTGGTGTTGCTTGGTAATAAAGAAACAATTGTTTGGCACTGTCATACTGGAGTTCAGTTTTTAGCTCGTCCAGAACATTGGCAAGAAGGTTGACTAAAATAGTTAAAAAAAAGAAGAGGATTTTTCATTAGCACTTAAATGTAAATATAAACAGAAAAGGAATAAATAATAGATAAAAGAAAAAACCTGTCTGTGTTTGGTAAGAAGAAATTGAAGTTGGTGAATAGATGAAAAAACAATATTGAACTTCTGCGTGCCTAGTTTTTCCTAGTGCCTCTGGTTAATACATCAATCTGATATCATCATGTGCTATATTTCATCATCAGTCATCCTAATAAAGGTCTCAGTACTATTGCTGTAATGTGGCTGATAGAGAATGGTGCAGTAAGCTCAAGCTAAGGAGTTTTCTCTACTACTGTCGTCATGCAACCAAAAATACCTCCCTCATAGTGTTATTTGGACAGGTGATAGGCACTTGCCAAGTAATCTGACCTGTCCTAGAGATCCTTTGAACAATCCAGTATGGCACCTTGATAAAAGCCAAGATCAGAAAAAGAATACAATGAAGTGGGGAATTGTTCCTAATTACTATTACAATATAATCTAAGATGACCTACCTGATGTCATTTGGAGAGGTGATG